>CM053401.1:166117281-166359743 GCA_028644305.1 Xerus rutilus
GTGTATATTTACCCCACCCCCCACCCCTTGCATTCATTTCTTGGGATATTGCCTCTCGTGTGACTTTTTTGTTTGAATCTTGTGTCTTTTTGTCTGTTGGCATCTTGCTTTCTGTTTAATTTGACAGAGCCATTTCTACGTGGTATGTATTAGCTGTCTTACAGTCGGTGCTGATATTTTCTTAGTCTGATGTCCTTTTCATTTTGGTTTTATTATGTTTCCTTCCACAGAAGATATTAATGCATATATATTTGAATCTGTCAATCTCTCTTCCTCGGCGATTGCTTCAAGGGCTGAGGAAGTTATCCTGCCTCCACAGATCTGATAAACACTCTCTTCTGTTTTCTGATTGTTTCCCTCTAACGAGACTTTTTACACTTAACTCTTTAATCTGGTTGGAGTGTGATTTGGTATCTGGTGTGATGGTCCTATGTAGGATAACCCTGTTGACCTCAATCTGTTTAGTAAATAATTGGTCTTTGTCTCTTTCATGAAAGGAGAGACAAAATAGAGCCATTGTTTTGTGGCTGGCCTTGCCACTTTCTAGCCGTGGGACCCATGCGCATGTGGGTCACCTTGAGCCTGTCTTCTCTGTGAAACGAGCTGTTACTTACTCCTTCCCGGGGTTGTTGTGAAGTTGGAATGAAATGCCACACGGGAAGCACGTCACACGGTTCCCGGCATGGAGTCCACGTGCCCTTCATCAGGGTGTTTCCGTGGTGGGGTCTGACTGTAGCTCCACCCCCTGGTTGGGTCTGGGAGTTCTTGTTTTACGTCCCCTCCGCATTGATTTCATTGTTGCTTCATAGAATGTTTTACTTTCTGGCCACATCTTCCATTTCACTCTTGGAATATGGCTTTAAACTCTCACTTGTGGGTTTTTCAGGGTGTGTTGGTTCCTGCCTCCCCCTCCTCTCTATTCCTCACCTTGGGGACTTGGAGACACTCCTCATTCCCAGCACACATGCCAGCGTTCACACCTCGCAGCTGCCTGGCCTTGGTGTGCTTGGCCCTCTGCTGAACAGGTGTGTTCACCTGCTCTCACCAGCCTGTCTCCACCTTGTGCTGGATCGCCCTGTCTTCATGCTGGTGCCTGTACCCCTCTCGACCCCAAGTTTCCCTGAGGACTTGTCCTGTGTTCCAGGTCCCTCTCAGAGCCTGACTCCTGGCTGGGGACGTCATGGGTGTTCAGGTGCAGGACTGGGGAGAATGGAGATGCTCTCTATACCCTTGAGCTTTGATAGTAACCAGGCCCAACCTGGTTCTCCTAGAGGCATCAACTCAGGGGACCCAACCGGGTGATGGTTGTAACTTCTACCTGCTGTTGTCAATAACTATGGGCCGTCTACTAGACCTGGCCTCTGTTTCCCAGTGGAAAGTCCCTGAAGCCTGGCCAGCTTTGACACTGTGTGATTTACCTTAAACTGGGTGGCTCTATAGTGAAATTGAATTGGAATAACTCATTGGCACATGCTGTGCCTTAGAATGCAATTTGCTCTGTTTTCTAGAGGAGAAAAGATCTGTTAGGACAGAGACCCCCTCATGGGTCTCCAAGACAGATCTCAGATTTGGGGCATAAGGGCTCCATGGTCAAAACCAGAGATGGGTGGCCCTGAGCCTGGGAAGGTGCCTGAGGTGACTGGGGAGCTGGCCTTTCTGGCACATGGCCACACAGAAGCTGAGTGCAGAGTCTGAACTTGAACCCAGCGCTGCTTCCAGAGTGGCACAGAGCCAGTGTTCTCTCTGCTGCTGCTCCAAAGGCTGATTTTAATGCGGCACTTAAAAATGTATCAGCCGTGTTTACAAATACCGTTTCCTGTGTTATCTGATACTCACAGAAGGAAGCGAGCTGGGCACTTGTGTTAGGTTTTGGGGTTAGGGGCAGAAGTGCCAAGTTCGGGTGACCTAGAAAAACCTTTCTAGGTCAAATTACAATTTCAAAAGATTTTTTTTCCCCTTTTCTTCTCTTTTTAAACCACCCCACGATCCAACACTGTCGTTGACATATTTCCCTTCCAACAATGCGAGCCTTCCGTGCGTGATTGAGGGCTTGTTTTGTAGTGCTGGGGAGGAAATATCTGCCAGGTCACCTGCTGTTCATTCTCTTTCTCTCTTGCTGCCCCTGCCACCCCGTGCCACAGTCCCACTCCATGTATGCTCAGGAGGCTTTTAGTTAATTGTCTTTGGCAAGAATCAGTTTTGGGACTTGTTTCCAACTGCTCAGAAGATAGATCATTGTTAGGCATAAATTTCAGCAGCGTTGGGCAACCCATGGCTCTAGACCACTGACCGCAGCCTCTTGGGAGGCGGCCGGGAGTTGGACATCTCCTCACATGGGAAGGAACTGGACAGGACCACAGAAGAGGTTTAGCCTTGTCCTTGGAGCAGGGCTGTGCAGCTGGACTTCCTGGGTCTGCATCCTGATTCTGCCACTTACTATCTATGTGGCCTTGGACAAGCTGCTTACCCCTGTTTGGCCTCAGTTTCCCCATCTGTGAAATGGGAGCCTTAGCAATGACAACTTACCCCGCAGGGTTGCAAGGCTTACCTGAATGAGTCTTCTAAATCAATGTGCCTGGCCTGCAGCAAGGTCTGTGTCCAGGTCGCACAAGTTCATTACCCTGAATAATCCATTGTAGCTGTGTGGGTGCGGTGGCACTTTGCCAGCTCCTCCTCAGGCCTGCATACTTGTTCTGCCAGCTGGTGGCTGCTGGTGCCCACAGCTGAGGCTCTCCCCAGGTGTTGCCCACGGTGCTTGTACATTTCGCCCTCACAGTCTGTCTCTGGGAACCTGCCCTAAAACAACAGGTAACCATCTGTTGCTGAATGGATTCTGATTTCCATTTTTAAACACGTGTTTATTTCCTATGCTGTGTTTCCAAAGCTTTTAGAGGAGTGGACTTGGGGTCCCCCTCCCCATGCTCTGCACATGCTCTGTCTGCCGTGGTGATCTCCGTCAGCTCCAGGGGGGCAGCTCCTCCCATTCTCCAGGTGGGAAGAAGGAGGCTCGGCTCGAGGGTGAAGCACAAAATGGAAACTGAGGGGCTTGCTGAGGGGCCTCGAGAGCTCCTGCATTCCATCCCTCTGAGTGCAAATGAGGAAACCAGGTTCAGTTACCCTCCTTTCATCCCGTGGGGTCTCGGGACAGTCTAGTCCTAGCAGACACACTTGGGGCCATCTGTGATGGCATTTTGGTCCTGTCAATGTCTTAGTAAGTGTCCCCAGGATGGGGGCAGCCAGTCTGGCCTGGCAGTGGCCATCAACAATGGCTTCCTGGAGGGGGACAGCATGGGAGTTGAGTGGGCATTAGCTGTGTGGAAAGGGAGAAGAAAGGAGTGTCAGAGGAGATCGGGCCGTGCAGGGTCTGCCCTAGATGGGGCACAGGTGAGATGCTTGTGCCGTGTTGGAACCATAGAAGCAGGAACATGCACGGGAGCGAGGGAGGTCCCCCTGGATGGTCAGGCTGGTGGGAGCAGATTCTCAAATGCCTTGCAGACTACAGTGAAGACTTTGGACTCTTCCCCAATGGGGGAGATGGGGCTGGGCAGAGTGGCCCGGGCAGAACCACGCGGAGGACTTGTCTGTCATGGGCCCCTCTGGCTCCGACTGACGCAGTTGATCCTCAGTAAATAATTGTGGATTCAGTGGGTGGATGAATAAGGGCAGGGAAGACCATGCTTGAGAGTGAGGTGCCAGCTATAGGGTGGGGAGTGAGTGGGAGCAGGGCCATGGGTCCCCACTCTGCTCCCTCCCCAGCTCCAGAGAGGCCCATTGGCACCAGTGTAGATGAGGCCAGGGGACCCGCTGAGAACACACGTGTTGGGATCTCCTGCAGCAGAAGCCAGGTGGAAGGCCACAGAGTCATGAACCCAATCTGATGGGGTCCCGGCCCTGCCCCTTGGGGAGCTTCCCTTGGGCACGCCCACCGGCTTCCCAGCCCCAGCTCCCTCCAGCACAGGCTGCAGCCCCCTTGGATCCATTCCCCTCGCAGTGGCCAAATGAAAATGTTTGTTGAAAACAACATGTGCATAATTAAAGCTTAATGAGCGCTTGTCTGTTTGGAATGTGCAATTAGATTTATAATCGGGGATGGGAGCTAGCTCCAAATGGCTTTAAATGGAGCTGAGAGAGAGGATAATTTTTGCCATAAATCTGCAGTAATGCAGTCGACGTGTGAGTTACCAGTGGCAGCACCAGGAAAGAAGCACAGGCCTGCCAGGCCACCACGCTGTAACCACTGGGCAGCCCTGCCCAGGGGCCCTGTTGGCAGCTGTAGCTGGCCAGTCCCCTGTGGTGGGAATCCCGATGGCCTTCAACATGGTCTGCTCTGGGTTGGAGCTGGAGCACCCACCTACAGGCTCAGAGCTGTGGTTGAACCACCTGTTGGGAGACCAGGAACTGGTGCTAAGTCCCACTGCTCTGGCCCCTGGGTGACTTCCAAGCCCGGAACCCCAGGGACACTCACACTGGCCTATAAGCTGGCAGCAGGGCAGAGTCTGGGACTGGATGTGGCCCCAATTTTATTCCCTGCCGTATCCCGTCACTCCGAGCGCAGAGGAAGTCAATTAACGTTTGACGAATGAATGGATTTCTCTCTACCAGACTGTTGCCTTAAAAGTTTCTCCCCTCTGTGGGCCTCAGTTTCCCCATATGCACACAGAGAACTGGTTTTGGCTATTGCCAATGTTGGCTCTTCTGTTCCGTGGTTCTGGATCTGGAAGGGACAGTGGCTGGGGCCGCATCTAGACCATCACTGCCCAACAGAAACAGAACACCAACCACATGTGTGCTTATCAGTTTCCTCAGGCCCACAAAGAACCATATAAAGAAACAGGAGAAATAGCTTTGATACACCTTTTTGTTAACACAGGGCATCCACAGTGCCATTTTAACGTGAGCCGTAGAGCAACGCTGGAGTGTTTTGCGTTCTTTCTGTTGTTGTTCTGAGTCTGGAGACTCAGTGCCATGTGCACTTATGCACTTATGTCTCAGTGTGCACGGGCCATGTTTCAAGTGCTTGGTGGCCACATGGCTGGTGCCCCCCATTCTGGACAGCACAGATCTAGAAGGAGCACAGTCAGAGCCAGGCAAGGACTCTGCTTTCTGTTCTGTGAAGTGGGCACAGTGACCGCTACCTTCCAGAGGAGCCAGGCACCTGGTGGCATTTGTTCCTGGTAGTTGTGGTGACCGTGCCATTTTTGCATTACTTATTGGTATATTTCAATGACTAGAAACAAGTGACACTAACTCCTATCAGCAGTGGGGACAAGGGTCCAGCAGTGGTCCACAGCACTGGGCTTGCTCACAAGGCACATTGCTAGCCCCCCTGGCAGGCCCTGTGAGTGGATAAGGCCCCAGACCCAAGGGTTGGGAGGTCACCTGCTCTGAGTCATACAGCCTATATGTAGTCAGGGTGGGAATCCAGTGTGGACCTTTAGGGGCCAGCATCCTGGACTTTAGACAGCCTGGGCACAGCTTGTCTGTGTGGCCTTGGGTAGATTCCTTAACCTCTCTGAGCCTCAGTCATAGTGCTGGATTTCCAAGGATGCCCAGCATTATTCTCAGCAAAGCAAGAACATCAATCTGAAGAAAACATTATTGGAGAGAAAAATTATATTTGATATTTTGGAAACAAACCATGAAAGCCGTCATCATAGGAAACGAGAAACCCTCAGTCGGATGTTCTTACAGACCTTCATTGGATTTCAAATCCCATGCAGTGGGCAGAGGGCTTGGGCCTCTTTTTCAGGCTTAAGACCTCAGAGACTTGTGGGAAGCTCCTCAGTTTCTTCATCCACAGAAAAGCAGGAGTTCTAGCAACTTGACAGGCTTGTTTTAAGGATTAAATAATAAAATAAGTAGTTTACAGTTATTGAGTGCTTTTCTCTACTGCTATACAATGTGCTGAACACTTCCCATATTTTAAATTATTTAATCCCACAGGCAGTCATACTCATGTACTTGATGAGGAAAGTGAGACCCTGTCAACTGAGTTAAAATAATTCCACAGGATGAAAGCAACAAGCCCAGGATTTGAACCTGGCAGCCTGGCACCAGGGCCGTGCTTGTGACCCGAGTGCTCTCACCCTTGGCCGGTGGTGGTGGGCCTGGAGCTGGGCACGTGGGGCTGGTCTGTGGGAGCCTGAGCTCCGCGGGCCTGTGCCTTGCTCTGGTCCCTCTTCATCCTGCAGCCTCTCCGCCCCGCCCCGCCCCCTGCGTCTCCCTGGTCCTGATGCGTATCTCACGTGAGACTTTCACGTGAAACCACATCTCAGCGGGGCCCACGCTGCAGCCGCCACATTCACTGCCTCTGTCTTTTGAGCTGCGCTTCATCTGTGCGGAGTGAGTGTTCTCACAGCCCATAAAGGGCTGGCAGGAGCAGGGCCCGCTGCTTTGATTGTTTCCTCTTTAGATCTCTGTAGGCGCCTCTCTCTGTGTCTATGACCCGCTGGGCTGAGGGCTGTGCATCGTTGGTCTTTGATCTATGTCTCTGTGCAGAAGGGAGGAGCAGCTGCTTCTTCAGAACAACTGTTGCTGTGGTACCTGGGGTCAAGGCCAATTTCAGAAGGGCTGACTGGCTTTTGGCAAGCTCCCAACCACCCTAAGCCTCGCCTTGCTCATCTCTACTGTGAGGCTGGTCATGCAGCTTTAGGGTTCCTAGGGGTTCCAATGAGATGACAGGGCACAGACCCCGGATAAGGGATGGTAAACAGTAGGCGCTCACTGGCCCCTACTCACAGCAGCCTTTGAGGTCATGTTCCCTGCTCTTGGCTGTTCACTTTCTGTGCTTCCTACATCATGGAGCCTTCCAGCCACCATCTCAGGGTGCCTTCTCCTTGCTTCTGTGCTAACCTGATCCTGGCTCTTGAAATGGGTGTCAGATGAGGCCAAGTTCAGTGTCCGAATCAAGAAGCTGGATTCATGGCTGTATGTCACACAGCTTGTCTTTCCAAATCAAGCAAGAGCTGATCTTTGCAGGGTCTTGGAAGCCTGAATCCTGGGATAGGACATCCAGAAGCTGGACACTCTGCGGCTAGCTGTCCCCAGCTGTGGATCTGTGGAGCAGGACTGTTACAGATCACTTGACTTTCAGAGGCTGCGTGATTACAAAGCTGTCACTGACCAGTCAGAATGGACCCTTCACTGGTTTTGTGATCATTTGTTTGTAGCTTAGGACAGTGAATGCAGAATGGCTCACCTTCTCCTTTGCAGATTTAGAGAACAGGCAGGAAGTTGGGGGGCTGTCAGTGTGGCTGGAGGACGGGGGCTCCTTGAAGGCCAGGCTGTGTCCCATCTCTGTGGCGTGCCTGGCATCTAGCACAGCACCTGGCCAGCAGTCCCTAGATACCACTTGATGGGTGGCTGTTGTCCACCGTGGGACCTCCCAATCCTGTTGCTTGTCTCTCTTGTCAGTGCCTGGTGGTTATTTATTCAAGTTTTTGGATTCCCGGGGGGGCATGATGATATTCACTTATTATAAATGCCCAGTTTTGGGGAACCTGCTCTATGGCACATATAGGTCCTTGTACATGATCCAACAAAGGCATCGGCTGGTCTCACTGCTTCAGCACCTTCGAGTTAGATCTTAGTCCCAGGCCCAGAAGGAGGACGTGTTGGGGAAAGACGTGGAGAAACAGGTCAAGGCAGAAGGGCTGACCTTGCACAGGAGAAAGACGCTGCCCCTTTCAGACTAAGGGAAAGGACATCAAAAAGGGTGTGATGCAAGTAGCTGGGGAGGGCAGAGGAGCAGAGGGGCACGGCTGACGGCCTGGGCGTCTGAGTGGTGTGGGACACAAAGTTGTCTGCTAGATGGAGGAGGTGGGGGCTGCTAAGGGGACAGGAGTTTAGCAAATAATAACAAAAAGAGACAACACGTATTTAGCATTTGTCAAAATAGTTACCTCTATTAGACATTGTTACAGATGTTAACTCACGTCAGATGTGTGCTAACAGGGACTGAGAACTCGGAAGTAAGGAACAGTGCCTGCCATCGTTGCTGCCTCATAGGTGAGGAGGCTAAGGCAAGGTCTCGCGGCCAGTACGCGGTGGAGCCGCTGCTCAGGCTCGAGTCCATGTGTGACATGGTCTGTTCCACTACGCAAAAGTGAACTAAGTCCAAAGCTGATCTTAGATGGACCCAAGAATATGGATTTATAAAAGTAAGATTGTGCGGTGGAACGCTTTACCAGAAAAAAATATGAACCTAGGAAGAGTTGGATTTCAGTGAGTAGAGAAATGGAGGGACGTGTTCTGGGCTGATGAAGGGACAGTGTGCCAGGGAAAGGGCACAACATTGAGGACTCTGGGAGCTGAGGCTCAGGACCGGTTGCCTCGGAGGGTTCTGGAGACAGGGCTAAGTGATGTGCAGTCCCATGTAGGGTTTGGATCTGAGGAGTGAAGTGATTACCCAGAGACCACTGGTGACAGTCAGGGTGAGGACGGGCGGTAGGAGCTGAGCAGAAAGTTTTTACAGGGATGTAGGAGGAAAGAGTCCAAAGTCCTGCAGGTGTCCTGATGTGTGATCCGGTGCAAGGTCTGACCTTGCGTTAGGACGAGGGAGTGCTGGAGAAGAAGTAAGTCCACACACGTGTCAGGAGTTCAGCGTGGGACACGTTAAATTTGAGGTGCTCGTAAGCCAAATGGGGGAGATGTCCACATGTGACATAGTCTGCTACAATATGCAGAAGTGAATTAAGAAACTGCACATCAAAATTTGGAGAAAACTTAGCTAAAGATGAAGATTGAAGAGTTGGTGACATGTTGTAACCCCGAGAAGCCATGGCATTGTCCAGGGAAAGTATAAATAGAGTAAGAGAAAATAGGAGACTCACTTATCTGCCCACCATCCCACTCATTCATCCTTCCCGTTCTATCTACCCAGTCACCTGCCCATCCAGGCATCTCCCCATGCATCCAGACACCCAGCCCAGCCCTTCATTTGTTTATCTCATCCACCATTCCAGTCATCTTCCCGCACGCCAACCACTTCACGCTCACTCAGCCTTCCTCTCATCCATCCGTTCATCTGTTCCTTCCTCTCATCCAAGCCATCTCATCCAGCCTCCCATCTATTCATCCATCCATGCTTCATACATGTGTCCATCCATCCATCCAGTATCCATCTATCCATCATCCATCCATCCCTTCATCCCATTTATAAACTATCACATTAATAATTAATAGTTGATACTGATTATATGTTGAAATCATATGTTGAGATGAATAGAATACATCATTAAAATAATTTCACTTGTTTATATTTCCTTTTTTTAAAACTTTAAATACTAGAAGATTTAAAATTCCACATAGCTCACATTTGTGACTGCATTACATTTCTCTTGGACAGTGCTAAGTTACACCATCCATCGTCCATCCGTCCATCCGTCGTTCATCTATGTATCCACCTATTTGTCAACCCAGCCACCCTCTCGTTCATCACATCATCTATCCCCATTGTCCCTTTCATACACCCACTTACCACGTGTCCATCCCACAGATATTTAGTTTATATCCATCATGAATCAGTGGCTCTGTGGGTGAGAAGAACAAGGAAACTGAGGCCTGGAGCCACTAAGAAACTTGCCCAGACAGGGAGCAAAGGGATCTGGGATCTGACTGTAAAATCAGGTCTCTTCACTCTTCACTTTGACCATGTATTTGCTAAGTTTCCTTTAAGATGAAAAAAAAAAATCCTTGGGGGCAGGAAGAACATGGTGTGTTTGGGTTGGGGAATGACTGTTGGAATAGGGGCTCAGGAGCCCCTCTCGCCGAGGGGAACCACCCAGTGTGGGGAAGACAGAAGTTTTAGAAGCCTCTGTGAGCCATGTCCCTGGTGGCCGTCATGAAAGGGTTAGCCCCACACATTCGATATTTGCAAAAATGTGGGTTCTTTCAGATTCCAAAACTCATTTCCATGACAAAACTCTTGGGAAGAGAAGATGAAGGCCTGGCTTTTGCAGAACAATCTTCCAGCTGTAATGAGGACTGAAGACGGCAATGGGAAAGGGAATTATAATTAGAATATGAAATGGGGAAAATTAATCTATTCCAGTCAGTGGTAAGAGGATGTTCTCCTGACGTTTCGTGGCAATTCTTAGGCTGTTGTTTCTTCCTACATTTATTTCTTCACATTTTAAAACATGTGTGGTGTGAAAGATTTTTGGCTGAGGGATGGATAAACTGTGAAATAGGCGCAGGGTTTCAGTTCCTGTGTGCCTTTGCTTTGCACTTCTCTACATGCACATGTGGCGTGTTTGTGTCCACGCTGGTGTGAGTTACACCGGGCAGTTCAGAGGCATGGTGTACCTCCATGTCTGCCAGCCCTCCTTTCCTCTGTGTGCCCACTGTATCATGCCCCAGCCGTGTGCAGCGACTCTGACGCATGCATACTTGTTCTGCTCTGATGTTGGTTTGTGCTGGTCGGTGTCGCCTGTGGACATGGGACATGTGTGCCTAAGTGTTCTCTTGAACACAGGGTTGTACATGACATGGGTCCACAAGAACATAGGTTTGTGGTACGTGTGTGTGTCCCACGCTGTGCACGCTGCCGAGGTCATGTACCTTCATGTTCACCTCAGCATCCACCAGGTGGTGAGTGTAGATGTGTTCTCCATCTGTGCACATGTTCATAGGGGCCACCCTGCTGTGTCTGCAGGAAGACGCACCTAACTCTGCAACCTCCTTGACTTACAAGTTCTTTCCTGGATAGAGTCCCACGCAGAGAGGGCTAAGGGTGTAATCCCCAGGCCATGGTGCAGTGGAGACCAAGCCAGAGGAAGCATGGACCCTGTGAATGGGGTCCCGTCTTTCCTCCCTTCCCCACTCCAGGGGCTCTGCCACAGGTGCAGCAAGGCAGTAGAGGGCAGATAACGCCACGTCCTACCTCAGGGCCTCTGTCCACAGGACTCAGCCCAGGGTGCTCCAGGGCACTGGGCAAGGATCCCATGGCCCAGTGCCTGTCTGGGACCTCCACCAACCAAGTCCTCACAGAAAGCCAGAAGCGAGCTTGGCTCTGGCAGGTAGCAACTCTTAAGTGTCAGCTAGATAAACGAATGAATGGACTGGCACATGAGTCATGCCCTGGAGACCTCCTGGGAGTCCACTGGCCTAGTCCCTTGCCTGGTCCACGCTGCTGGCTCCTGCAACCCCCAATCTAGGTCTTCCTTGAGAGACCAGAGCCCATGGCTTGCTGTGGGCAATCCGCCCATCTCCTGAGCCTCCAACGCATTGTCAGGCGTCTGCTATGGGCCAGGCCCTGGGCTAATGGTCAACTACGTGGAAGGATCTGGAAAGGCCTTGGTTTCTGCTGTGAAGGGGCTCACAGCCTCATGGGGAGGTGGAGCAAGACAAAGCAAAGCATGACGTGATGCTTGAGCCCTGTCTCCCCCTGACTGCAAGGTTGCCCTCCTCCAGGGAGAAGAACTTTCTTCTCCCAGGTTAGATGAGATTTTCTACATGAAACTCATCTCTCAGTGTCAGGTACATCCATGCATCCATTCGCCAGCTGTGTATCCACTGCCCTCTGGGTGTGTCAGGGGTATTCATAAGTGGTGGCTGATATACAGGTGAAGGACATCTTTCTCCTCTGTTCCTTCATCACTTCTAACCAGACCTTACCATTTGGTTACTACTGCTTTATGAAATGTTTCCAATGCTGAGTTCAACTTTGCCCTCCTCCATGTCCAATTATTCTATTAGAATACATTATGCATCTTTTTTTTTAAGTATTTTTTTTTTAAATTTTTTTTTAGTTGTAGATGAACACAATATCTTTATTTATTTTATGTGGTGCTGAGGATCAAACCGAGGGCCTCACGTATGCGAGGCAAGTGCTCAACCGCTGAGCCATTACTCCAGCCCCACATTATGCATCTTTTTTGGAAAGATTTTTCTTTATCAAAGTGCTCAGTGGTCAGGGTGACAACTCAAGTGACACTTAGGAGCTTTTTTTGAAAGTGTGTCTATCCTGCCCAGTTCCTAGTCCCTTTCCTGATGCCAGCCTCTATCAGTCACTGATGTTTAGAGATGACCAAGACACAGCTCCAACCCCCTGTTGCTTCTACTCTGGGGCATGTGACAGATGTGGGACAGACTGGGCTGTGAGAGGGACAGTTGGAGGAAAGGGACAATTGGCCTCTCTGAGTAGACTCTTGAACTCTGAGCTCTGGGAGCAACGTGTTGGGCAGAGCCCTGCACTTGGGGTCAGCGCCCAGACTCTAGGAATGGCACAGTCTTTTCTTTCGATAACCCAGTAATAACTAAGGAATGCTGCCCCATCTGTGCTGTTGAGATGCATAGCCCAGTCCCAGTGCCTAGTGGAAGCTTGGCCTGTCAGAAACAATCTAAATGTCTGAATTGACTCCTTGACTTGTTCACTAAGCATCTACTCTGCACCAGGCACTATTCTCAGAGATTGGAAGGCATCAGTGTGCAGATAGCCTAAGATTCCTGACTCTTGGAAGCCTCTAATTTAAAAGGAGAATCCAACTTTAAGTAATGAACATGATAGTTTAGTCAGCTTTTTTTTTTTTTTTTTTTTTTTTTTGCCTCTGTGACCAAAAGAACGGACAAGAACAATTTTAGTGGAGGAAAAGTTTATTTGGGGCTCAGAAGTTTCAGTCTATAGACGGTCAGCTCTATTGCTCTGGGCCCAAGAGTTGAGGCAGAACATCATGAACGAAGGGTGTGGAGATGGAAAGCAGCTTGGGACATGGTAATCAGGAAACAGAGGTCTGCTCACCAGGGGCAAAATATAAACCCCAAAGGCACACCCCGCAGTGACCCACCTCCTCCAGCCACTCCCTACCTGCCTGTAGTTACCACCCAAGTACTCCATATCAGTGGATTAAGCCATTGATTGGGCCACACCTTTCATAACCCAATCATTGCACCTCTGAGCTTTCTTGCATTATCTCACATGTGAGCTTTTGGGGGACACCTCATATCCAAACCATATTACATGATAAGTAGTAATAGAGAATGCTAGAAGGGAAGGGGGCTGTGGAAGAAAGAGCAAGGTCAGGCAGGGCGAGGCCCAGCATGGGGATCGGTAGGGGCAGGGAGGTGGGCTCTCCAGCCCTGGTGCCCTGGAGGCGGGGCTGGCATCTCAGCCTCTCCTGCCTGGCCATGGGTGTGGACTTTACAGCCTCCACGAGGGCCACTTGGTGGTGTTTAGCACAAGCAGCTGCACATGCTGTGAATCCTGCAGGTAAACTCACAGCCCTGCACACTGATGAGGACACGAAAGGATTCATGGCAGCGATGCTGGACTAGCAGAGGCTACGCTGCGCAGCTGCTGGTGTGCTCGGCCAGCCGAGGGCGTGCTCCCTCCTTGCTGTGGAACTCCGGGTCCCTACAGGAAGAATTATGTCCTGATATAAAGCACTTTCCAGGACACTCAGGTGCAGGACAGTGTGCTGTCAGTCTGGAAGCACTGACTGTGATGCGTACCGTGCAGACCATCTCAGAGGGAACCTCAGGGAGGCTGGGAGGCGAGCTGCCTCTGGGGAGAGCAGCAGGTGACCAGGGTGGGGTAGGAAGGAGGCTTCTCATTGTGTTGGCATTTGTACTTTTGGAATTTTTGACCATGTGAATAGATCTTAATAAATTGTTCAATTAAAAAAAAATGGCCAGCTGTCTCCAGTGCTATGAGCGCTGGCTGCAAATGGCTCACAGTGGGTCCTCTGGGTATTGTTCCCGGCCCAGTGGGGGCCACCTTGCCCAGCGGGTTATACTTCCCCATGTCCCCCAAGGGCAGCCCATGGCCAGTGATCGATTTGCGGAGACCACAATAGGCCACCCCTTGCTCCTGCCTGGGACTAACTTTGCAGTGCAGTCCACACCCCAGAGCTGCCCAGGGATCAGGCTGAAGCAAGTCTCCAGCTGAGCACGTGCTCACTTAGCTCCACCACTTACAGGTGGTGTCTTTGAACCCTTGCCTCAGGCTCTGCTTCCTGGGAAGACGCACCCGTGGAGGAGGGGAACCATTTGGAATCTAGTGCAGGGCAATACATGGTAATGGGTCCAGTCACCTGTTCTAAGTTGTGACACCCTGTGAGAAGGGGACTGTGGCCCTTATGTGCATTTGACAGATGAGGAGCTTTAGAGGTTCAGAAGCCACCTCAAGATCACACATCAGGGTGAAGAGAGCGGGTGCCCCCAGGCCCTCATTTCTCCTCCTGCACCTGCTCTCTCTCATGGGAGAATCCACACTGGCAGCTTCCTTGGCTTGGAATTGTCCTTTCTCTGCATGTCCTTTCAGCCCTCGCTGCCTGCAGCATCCAGTGGCCTTAGGGGGAAGGGGCAGAGTCACTTAGGATGGGAAGACCTGGGGACCTGTCTGGAGCAGGCTGTCATGATCCAAAGGCTCTGGAAATCTGAGCGGCCTCGCCCTGGGACCCGGGATTCCAGCTCTGGCTGATCACCTGCCAAGAGATTTGTCTGCATACTTCCAGGGATGGGAGGTGGAGCCAGGCAGGCAGCCCTCTGTCTGTGGACAAGGTATGGAGGGCAGAGAGTTTTCCCTGTCTTGGTTCTACTGGTGATTCCTGGCACTAACCTTAGCCTTTTGGGACCACAGAACAGGGGCTGCTCCTTCCACCCCAGAGAGGCCTCGGGCGTCCTGGACTCCAGTATTTGCACCTGCAGCTCCATAGCCCGTCCCCCTGGACACAGTCCCCTGCCCTCCTCGGGCTGCTTCTCCTGGGGCCACCCTGCGTACATTTTAACCAGAGCTGCTTCTCTCTCTCTGTTCTAGTTTGATGGTGACAGTGCCTACGTGGGGATGAGTGACGGAAACCCAGAGCTCCTGTCGACCAGCCAGGTGGGTGCTCATCCCCTTGAGTGGGGGTCTAAACCTTGGGCTGGCTGGAGCCCAGCTGCTCCTGGGGTACAGAGGCTGGAGGGGTACAGAGCTGGTGGGCCTGGCTCTCTTTGCCCTCTCCCAGAATCTTGACGGATACGGTTGAGTCCTTACAAGGGACAAACTGGGAGTATAGTGTATTCCATAAATCAACTTCCTGGCAACCATTGACTTAAAATGGACATCGCTGAGAACTTGCTGAAAATCAAGCGTGCTTCCCACATTCCCCATGCGCATGGCAAACGGCCGCTCAGTGAGTGGAGTTTCTGTTGACATGCTGTTGTGGACGTGCCTGGGCCCAGGCACAGGGCTGCAAGGCTGACTCACCCTCCTGCCATTAGTTGTCTAAGGCCACTGGAGAAGCTTGTGATGTGGCACAAAGGGAGGAGAGTAGAGGCTTCCTGTGGGGTCCTTCCTGGTAGTGAAGGGGGCCAAGCACTCCCTGGGCATGGCTGTCCCCGCCCTAGCCCAGTCCTCTGGGGGTCTCACATGTCTACTGGAATCAGATTTTCTGCTGAGAGCTGAAAACTAACATTTCTCCTCCCTGGGAGCATCCTCACTGCCAAGTGGGACTCTGGGGACTGTCCTCACTGCAGGCCAGGATGCTGGGGAGTTTCTTCCCCATAGACTGTGACCCCAGGGAGTCTTCACTACAGGCTGTGGTCACAGAATGTGGCTCCCTAAGGCACTGGTGCCTGCAGCGTGGTACTAGCTTAGGGTGCTGGAGTTTACTGGCTGCTGACAAACTTGGGGAGCTGGAGGACAGCCTGGCCCTAGAGCTGACCTCCACCTCTGTCTATGCAGCTCATGTTGGGTGGCACCTCTGCCTTCAGGATAGTCCCATATTGTCCTGCTGGTGAAACAGAGACTTACTCATTCACAGATGTTTATGTCCCCTGCTCTGAAGCATGTCCTACCAGACCATAGGCATGTAAGATGTGGGCCCGTGGCCCTTAGAGAGCACTGCCAGTGAGGAGGGCACTGTGGTCTGGTGGGGGTCAGAAGTGCTGCTGCAGGGTGCACACCCCCTCCCTGCCCAGAGAGGGCGCTCATGCTGGGCCGCCACACCATGCCCTTCTTGGCCTGCCCCTGTGTGGGCACCATGCTGCTGCCGCAAAGCTGCCTTTGACATGTACCAGCCCACAAGACTAGTGGCTTAGACTCCAGGTCCTAGAAGCAGCTGCTGCTTTAATTATCCATAATCAGTTTGGAAATAAATGTGCTCACTAGAAAAACCAGAGCCCATCCCTGAACATCTCAGTGGAGACTTTCCTCCGGATCTGTTTCGCATTTTGGTATCCTAGAGAGCCCTGGGTTTTAGAATCACGTAGTGGTGACTTTGGTGGCTCAAGCCCTGCTGGAAAGCGTGGATACTGTCCTTCCACCAAGAAGGGAAGGTGGGACTCCGGGGCTCTGGGTCTGCTCTAGGATCTGTTAGAGAGGAGCACAGTCCTGGAGAAGGACTCAGGGAAATAGGTGTCCTCTACTCCTATGCCATTAACAGTGACAATGTCAGCTGACTGCCCCCACCTTACGGTGTGCAAAGCTTTTCTCAGTAGTTGTTTAGTGGATCTTTACAACAGCTTTGTGAATGAGCAGGCATCACCACTCAGTCCGTTTTGTAGATGAGGCCACTGAGGCTTAAGGATGTTGACCAGCTCAGCTAAGGTGACCCAGCCAGAGCACGGTTCAGCTGGTATGGGAACCTGAGCAGAGGGTCTCAGACAAAGCCCCACATGCTTATCTTGCTCTGCCTGCAGAGAGCCTGTCCCCACACCCAGACTGCCACCAGCTTGCTTCAGCCCAAATGTAACTTCCTCTTTGTGACTTCCAAATCCAAATTCCCTCCCTAAAATCCTCTTTCATGGTATCATGTCATTTGAATTGAGGTGTTTGTCACTGTGCTCATTTACATATCTGTGTGATGACTTAGTTAATGTCTGATTTCTGCACTAGACTGTGACCTCCATGGGGGAGGTGGTTGGGGCTGTTACTCACTGCTGTGTACCCCAGGGGGGCAGAGTCTAGGGCATAGAATGCACTTAGGAAATATTTGTGTAATGAGTGAATGTGACCACTTCTTTCCTCTGGACTTCACTTTCCTTGACAATGCAACAAGCATTGGACCTCCTGGGGGTCCTTCCAGGTCATCTGTGCTGTCATCCAGAGAGTGTCCCTAACTTGAGACTTTATGATGAAGACATCAGGATTCTCTGAGATTAGCTAAATCCATCCAGTGGCATGAGCCATCCTTAATGTGAGCAACTTTGGCAAATACACTCTAGATTTCTTAGATTGTATCAGTTGTGCCATACACACACACCTTGAAGTGAAGTGTAGTGACTTAAAACAACAAATATTTATCTAGCTCCTGGTTCCATTGGTTGGCAGTTTGGCTGGGTTCAGCTGGGTGGCTCTTCTGGTCTTGCCTAGAATTTTTTAAGTGGCAGCAATAAGCACCAGGGCAGCCAAGGACTGGTTAATATGGGGTCTGCTTCTGCTCCATGGGGCCTCTCATCCTCCAGCAGGCTAGCCTGGTGTCACTCACAAAACGGGGGAAGGATTCCCAGAGCAACAAGAGCAGAAGTTGTATGACCTCTTGAGGCCTAGACTTGGAAGTGGCACCTTCCTACCTCCAGCTCCTTCTGTTGGTCAGAACCAGACACAGCTCTGTCTGGATTCAAGGACTGGGGAACAGACTCCACCTCTTGATGGGAGGGGTGCAGAGCATTGTGATGTTTTATAAAATAGCTCATCTAGGCAACATAGGGAATTAGTTCATGCTGATTTTGCTGAAGAATATCTCAGACTCTTCCTAGACCTACAGTGCCCCATGGCTCTGTGGGATTCTACCAGCCTCTACTCTTTAATGGCAGGAGTTCTGTGTATTTCCTTCCAGACTTTTCCCTGAAGTGTCTACTTGAGCTCACACCTACATGGATACCTCTCATTGGACACTGCTTCATCAACTGCAGGAATTGTATTGTCCTAATTACTGAAGGACTGACAAATGTTTGGGCACAATGAAGCTCTCTTAGCCAACAGCAGGTCCAGAGACTGAACCCTCTAAATGTCATAAAATATACTTTTGTTTTGTTGGTGGTGCTGGGGATTGAACCCAGGGCCTTGTGCATGTGAGGCAAGCACTCTACCAACTGAGCTATATCCTCAGCTCCTGTATTTTACTTTTGTAAAATACATTTTATAGATACTGTTAATTAGTAGATCCACCCATCCAGCAAATGTATGTCAGGCATCTGTGATGGGCAAGGCTGTGGATGTGAGTAGGAAGCCTTTTCTGGAAAACATTTGCTTCTATAATGTCCTATTTTATAATTTTACATTAAAGACTTGCTCTTTAATGTAACACTTCTCCTGAAACAGCATTTTCTTTACTTGGAAACCACAGCCTGGACTGAGACTCCCATGGGTATGTATTAGCCAACTGTGCCCCTTTTTTAAAAAATTTTCAAGCCAGCTCTCATGAGCGTGAACTTGCTTTTGCAAGTGCACACTCCATAGTTTGATTTTTTCAAGTCTCCACAAAATTCCTACATAGCTGCCTCCACTTTCATAAATTATCATTCCCCCGATCCTTGGACCTTGCATTTCTTTTGTGCCAGTCTTTCCCAGGGGACCTGAGAATGAGATAGTTGGTCCTTAGCTAAGGCTGCAGCCCTACCAGCAACCTTGAGTGCTGGAGGGCCTGGTAGAGACCAGCGCTCCACCTCCTGAGAGCAGCCGTGTCTGGGGGTTGCAGGAATTGTTATTTCCTGTTCGTATGACTCAGGAAGAAGGAGCCTTCCTGGGAAAAGGTGAAGAGGAAAGGAAGGAGGCTTGGGCCTCTGCAGACCTGGATTTGAATTCCAGCTCTTTCATGCCCCAGCATGGAATAGATACTGCAGGCAAGTGGTGTTGCCTTCCTGTTGAGTAGAGAGTCAGCCCGCCTGTCGGGGTGCTAGGAGAAGGAAACAAGATGCGGGCAGTGGTTCTGTGGGTGCCTCAGTAGACTCTTCAGCAGGCCAGGGACCCATGTCCAGCTGCTGTGGAGTGCTGACTGCTGCCTACTTGGAGAAGAACAGAGGCCTCTGCCCGTGGGATTTCCGAACCAGAGGAGGTGTGAGTAGTGGTCTGGAAGCCCGCCTCACTTCCTCAAAGGGGGACCAACTTTGCAACTCCCCAGTGTCCGTGCTCAGCCCCTTCCTGGTCCTGTCCTGCTCCCTTCTCTCCCCTCACCTGAGCTCTTCTGCACAGTCACCTTCGCAGGAATCCCCACCCCCGACTCTAGTTCTAGGGACTCTGAGTGTGCAAAGCACCACTGTTCAGAAAATCTAGCTAGGAGTCATTTTTATTGTTTTTATTACCATAAATAATTCTTTGGTCACACAAGATGAGTTTCTGGTCACCCCTGTGTCTCTGCAGACACTGTTTCCTCTTGTGGGAACCCCCAAGCCCTTTTCACTCAGTAAATGCCTATTTGTTCCTCTGGGGGGCACTGCGCATGTCAGCTCCTTATTGCAGCTTCCTGCCACGGGTAGTTTTCCGTTCATGGGCTCTAAAAATGACTTCTGCTAAAGATCTCATAACTTTTCCTAAGGATTATTAAAAGGACTTTTGTGTGTGTGTGTGTGTGTGCGTGTGTGAGAGAGAGAGAGAGAGAGAGAGAGAGAGAGAATGAAACAGTCAGGGAGATTGATTAAGATTGAATGACATGGGCTGGGATTGTAGCTCAGTGGTAGAGCGCTTGCCTCGCATGCGTGAGGCCCTGGGTTCGATCCTCAGCACCACATACAAACCAATAAAATAAAGACATTGTGTCCATCTATTTAAAAAAAAAAAAAAAAGATTGAATGACATGATCAGATTTACAGTTTTAAAAGCTCCCCATGGCAGGAGTGGACATAGGGAGACAGTTGGGAGGGTGTGCTCATGGGCCAAGTGAAAGATTATGTTGTCCTAGACTGTGGTGGAGGCAGAAGACATGGAGAGAGGTGGATGATCTGAGGTGTGTATTGGAAACAAAGCCAGCAGGTCTTGATGATGACGGATGTAGAGGTAAAGAGGAGCAGTGACGCCTCGCATAAGCCCGTTTTCCAGCATTTTTGAAATTGGAGAAAAGCTGGGGAGGGGCAGGTTTGATGAGGTCAGACTTGGACATATGAAATTTGAGATTCTCATTTAAGTGGAGAAGTCCAAATGGGTGGATGATCACCCAAGTTTGGAGCTCAGAGGAGATGTAAATGGGAAGTCCTCGGCCCATGGCATCAAAACCCTGGCAGCGAATGAGGCACGGAAGGGGAAGGAAGAGCGAGAGCAGAGGATCCGTGAAGCTTAACACCAACCTCCAGCATCTGAAGGCAAAGCAGAGAGGAGGAGTCTGATGTAGAGAAGGGGTGGTTTGGAAAGTTGGAGAACAGGAAGTTTAAAAGCCAAGGGCAGAGCATTTCAAGGAAGATGACACTGGGGGAAAAAATGGTGTGGGATCCATTTCCTATCAAAAGATAAATTTTAAGTAAATCAAAGATTTAAATGTGCTCCAGGAAAACATAAAAGTACCAGCAAAGCAGCCTTTGATAACTTTACAACTCTGGAGCAGAGAAGATGTTTCTGTGAATGTAAACTTAGAAGAAAAGGCATAAAATAATATAAAATCACTTTTGAATGGCCAGCGTAAGTAAAATAAAAATGGAAAATTAGACAAAAATATTTTCAACTCCGAAACATAGTTGGAGGACTAACTTCCTTAACATATAAAGAATTACTAGAAATCAATTCAAAACCTTGGTAGATAAAAGGGAAGGAGACATTCAATAGTTTATAGGAAAGGTAATACTGATAGAAATTAAATACATGAATGTATATTAAGAATAGTATGTAAGAGAAACAAATTTAAATGACCACATTTTTACCTATCAGATTGACAAAAACCCAAAGGTTTGATAACACACTCTGTCAGAGTTCTTATGGAAAAACTGATTTTCTACACCACTGTATGGAGAATAAACTAGTATAACACCTAAGGAAGGTAAATTGGTAACATCTATCAAGTTACAAATGCACTGACCTTTAGCCCAGCAATTCTCCTTTAAGAAATATGTCCCACTTTTTCATGCATCCATGAAAAAATAACACGTCAGGATTATTCATTTTGGTTATTTGATACAAGATTGGAAATGTCCAACAATATGGGGCTAGTTAAATAAAATATGTGCATCTATCAAGTAGTATACCATGCAGCTCTAAGGAAAGAATGAGGATGCCAAAGTGATGTAGAAGTTCTTGAGATACATTACTTATGGAAAAAAGCAAGGTATAGAACAGTAGGTTCAGTGTGTTGCTATTTATGCAAAAAACGGACATATTTCTCTGTGTTTATATTTGATTAAAGTAACTCTGGAAGAACATATGGAAACTAGTACAAATGACTGTGCATTGTGTGTGTGTGTATGCATGGGCATGTGTACATGTGTGCATGTGCATGCTTGTATGTGTTATAGAGGGGTAGCAAAGACTTTTCACTGTTCCTTTAGGGGTATGTTAGTCATTTTCCATCACTGTAACAAAATACCTGAGATAACTGACTTAGAGGGAAGAAAGGTTTATTCTGGCTCACAATTCTAGAAATTTCAGTTCATGGCTGCTTGGTTCTGTTACTTTGGGTCTATAGAAGCACAGTAGATCAGAGTGGGAGCATATGGCAGAGGAGGCCTGGTCACCTCATGGTGCTAGAAAGCAAAGAAAGACAGGAAGGGGCCCAACATCCCCTTCGAGGGTTCACCCCTAATGACCTAACTCCTTTCACTAGGCTCCACCTCCTCAAGGTTCTGCCACCTCTCTGTAGCACCACAGGCTGGTGACCAAGTATTCAGCACATGGGTCTTTGAGGGACATTCAGAATCTAAACTATAGCAAAGGGGCTTTAAACCTTGTGTAACTTCAAAAGGTTAAATGAAGTTTAAACAAGGAGAGGTTGGTCAGGTCATGTGCTTCTGAGGGATTGGTGGAGATAAATGTTGGAATGTGTCCAATAGTTTCAGCAAAAGGAAAGCCGCTGTGGATCTCAGTGAGAAGCCGTGTTGAGGTGAGGGCACATGCTGCAGGTCCTGTGGGTGCCCGAGGAGGGCGCGGGAGGTGAGGACGTGTAAACACTGGGTACAGACAACCCATGGGAGGGATCTGGCATGGCAGGGCCAGGGCCACAGCTCAATGAGATGAGGACTCCAGAGAAGGGACCTTGCAGAAGATGAAAGTCTTCAGAGTGTCCAGACGTCAGTGGAAGGTGTCCAGGGGGAGCGTGAAGTTCCGGGCTCAGGAGAAGGAAGACCAACTGACGCTTTAAGTTTTCAGAGCAGATGGGAAGGGACAGGTCCTGCCAGAAGGGGTAGGGGGACAGAGAAGAAAGAAGTGTGACTTTGTAAATGGGTTGGCTGGGTGTTTGGAACCTGGAGGCTTCTGTCCTCATGGAGGGTTGGCGGGCAGGGGCCTGATGAGAGTCAGAGCCCCGCCACCCCGGGAGGGGGTGTCTGAGGAGAGGCAGAGGATCTGGGGTATTTGTTGTGGGGCATGGAGAATGCACTCCTGGTGCAGATGCCGTGGGGACAGACAGATGGGTAAAATCAGGACGAGGGATGTACCAGAAGGACACTTGATTTTTTTTTTTTTCCCAAAGACAGACTGACATGAAGGATGAGAAATCCAGGCTGAGTACTGAGAGAAGATGGGGGACCCAGGGTTCAGAGAGTGCAGCACAGAAGAAGGGGCACAGGGGAAGACACCTTAGGGGAAAGAGGGCTGAAGATTTTGAAGGTGAGCGGCCAGGTGCTTTGACAGGCTCCTGGGTGCATTCTGGGAGCAGAGAGCTGAGGCAGCTGGGAGGAGAGGAACCTAGAACCCAGCATCCACGTGGTGGCTGGGAGGATGCTGGGTAGGGTGGATGGGAAGCTGGAGCCAGGAGCTGAAGGCTGGGGGTGGGGGGATACAGCATGAGAGGCCGGTGCTGACAGCTGCGTGGGGGAGGAGCTGGGGATTTGTAGGGACCTGGATGGTGGTTTGGATGGGGCAGTGGAGAGGGAGGGATGTCGGGTGGATGTCACATGAGTGGAAGGTGTGTCTAAGACAGCTGGGAAGCAGGGGCTTTATTGTCCTTACAGCAAGAGCAGAAGTGACCCAGGAACTGTTTGCAAGACAGACTGCACGGTAGCGCATGCAGGATGTGGGGAGGGGCTCATAGTGGAGCCCTCAAGTCTCTAGAACTGGGTGAGTACCACCAAATATGAGCACAGCCAGGTGCGAGCATCACGGAAGAGGGGCAGAGACCAGGGCAGCCCCGCCCACATGCCATGGCTCCTCCAGCCGCTCCCACTGGTGCTCAGCGCGCTCATGGCAAAGGCTTCCCAGTGTCTCACCCCACACCTGCATGCACTGGACCTGAGAGAACTTTGACTCAGCAGATTCTTGCTCCTGGTTCTGAGCACCCCCACTCGGTCAGTGCAGCAAATCCGCTTTGTAAGTTCCCAAGGATGCCTGGTCTTTTTTGCCATTTGGATCAGGCATGGATCTAGGGTGGGTGAATAGCACAATCAGGAGGCCAGAGATGGGGCTGGCCAGCCTGTGGAGGAGGGAGCTGGGACCTGCAGTCCCTGGACACTGAGGTCCTTATGATCTTGAACTGCTGGCCTCCTTCCAGTAGGGGGCAGTGTAGGAAGCCCAGAACATAGCGGGAGGAGGGATGAGCCAGAAGCTCTGAATCTAAAGTTCTGTCCCACCATTTTCTTGTGTTGGTTGGTGTCTTGCTGAACCTCAGTTTCCCTACATTAATAATCAGGAAAGATTGTTGGGTTTTCCCTAAATGACCTAAACGGCAACAATGTTGGTATTTTCTACTTCCCATGCGCTTCCTGGGGCGCAGGCACCAGGTCCAAATGTTTTGCCTGGCTAGTCTCACTTCAGCCTCACAGACTTTCAGGTAGATACTGTTGCTGTGCCCATTTTGCAAATGAGGAAACTGCAAATCAGAGAGGCAGGTGGTTGAAACTTCTCAAAACAAAGCCACTCTCCAGTAAATGTAGGGGAAGCAGGAGACCGGCCTGCTGTTCCTGGAATCCAAGACTCTAGGCTTAGTAATTCTGGCCTCTAAGTCTGTGTACATTGTAAAGGGCAAAGATGACATGGCTTTTATTGCTTTAATTAAAACCTGGGTGAAGAGCTTGCGATTCATATTAAAATGAAATTGTTTCGCCTGCTGGGGTGCGGAGAAGGCAAGAGCAGCGATTACTGCAAAGATTACAAACAATCAAAGAGAAAAGGCCTTTTGCAAGCATTTCCTATTAAAGCCACAAACATCACACTTTAAAAATAATTATGGTGGTGTTATCGGAACATGATTCATGAATTCTGAATAAATATGAGGGGCCCTAAAGGAACCTGCTTCAAGACCACAGATTTTGTGCAAATCAGATGAAATTTAATATCATTTCACAGCTGGAGAATAAAATGCAAGGAGGGGAAAACCCCATCCCGTGTACATGGAGAGTCGAGGACGTGTCACACTGTACACTGCACTAATGAGCCCTCCTCGCTCGCCCTAAGTGCACGCTCAGAAAACACGCACAAGTCTCTCTTGTTTTCATTGTGAGAAAACCACAGAGGCGTCAGTACGTATATCTCCCCATCTTAGTTTTGCATCCCAGGGGCTAAAAGTGCATTTATTTTCGAATCCTGGATTTCTGCCTGTGAGAAGTCACCGAGACACTGAAGGCGGGCTTGGGGAAGGACCTTGGTCTGTGTTTATTGTGCCTCCTGCCTAATAAATATGTTTCTCATACAATGTCCTGCATGTTTACAGCATATAGTTTTGTTTCCTTCCAACTATTATAAGAGAAATTGAATCCCAGGAAACATTCACTCTCTCTAGAAGGGATGGGGACAATGAGGACAGTGTGGGAAGTGTATGGGCTGGGGGAGGGGCCAGCCCTGAGTTGGAAACACAGTTTCAAGGATTTTGGTAAAAACAGCATCCAATATCCCCTCCCCCTCTCTTGACCACCTTGAACTCAGCATCCTCTGCACCGCCTGGCTCTTGGCTGGGGAGGGCCAGAGAGCCCTGATTTCACACATCTGTCCATCAATACTTGTGAGCTCACCCCAGGACTAAGAAGTAGAAATAAGCTGAGACATGGGGACCTTTCTAGAATAGCACCGGGCTCTTAACTTCTGGAGGGTCAGGAAGCTGGGTCTGGCCCCTCTGCAGCCCCTCCCACTAGGTGCCCTTGAACAGGTCATTTGTCCTCACTGGGTGCTGGGTTTTGCATCTGTCGATGGACACTGATAGGTATCTCTGAGAGACCTTCCAGATTATGTCTGGTGGCCCAGGGTTGGCTTCCTCCACCCCTGCCCAAGTGCCTATATGATCTTGGCCAGATTGTTTAACCTCTCAAAAGGCCAGAGACTGACCTTCCCCACCTGATTGAGTCACACCAGTAAAGAAGGAGCTCTGAGATCAGGACAGTGACAGTTTCCAGTCAACCAGAGTCACAAGAAAATGCCGTCAGTTGGCTGGTTTATGGGGAATGAATGACTGGAGAAAACAGAATTTCTAGTCTTGACCCTTCGTAGCTGGGGGAGCTTGGGTGAGTTAATCAACTTCTCTGAGACTTCAATTTCATCTTTAGAAATCCCTCACATTGATTCATGGTGGAGTAAATAAGACGCATTTATACCCAAAGTGCTTATTTGGGTGCTTGGTACACAGCAAATGCCAGTTAGCCTGAGGTGCTATTGAAGTGCCCTTGCTACAGATGAGAAAACCGAGGTCACATGCCTAGGACATGGTGGGCCCAGGAGTCAGATGCCACATCCAATCAGCAATCTTAGCTAATGAAAATCAGATTGTTAAAGATTGAAATTAAAAAGGGACTATCTTGCTTTAAAATGTGCCAAGAAAAAGCCCATAAAATTACAAACTAGTAACAGATGCCTCTGGATCATTTCTGGCCTTTTGGAGACCAGCAAGCCCTCCCCACCCAGCAACTGCCGCCGTCTGACCAGCCTGGTTTGCCCAGGCTCCATGACTGAATGGCTCATAACACTAACAGGACTTCCGGGGTCCAGATAGACATTCTCCATCTCTCCTCCACTCAAGCCCGAGGTTGTGATGGGAAAGAATGGTCTCTGAGTGAGGCAGTGCCCCGCCAGGCCTGGTGTCTTCCTCCTCCTGGCTCTGCAAGGCTCTGCTGAGTCGATGGTGGTTCTGTGCTCCAGGGCTCCTGCGTCTGCCCTGCTCTGCCTGTGTGACCTTGGCCAGATTGTAAAGCTCTCTTGGTCTTGCTGTCCACCTCTGAAAAATGGGAGTGGTAACACCCCCTTATAGGTTCGTGCACACACTCAGAAGTAGGGGCAAAGAGGCTGCTGGGCCTGTGTGGATGAGAGCAGGAGTATGATAAAGTGATTTTGTTAGACTTTGAAGTTTACAGAAGAAAAACAAACTAGTGAAGGAGCTAAGTTAACATTCATTCCTTTTTCTGTGAATATTTATGCCTAGCACTGGGTGGGATGGGGAGGGGAGATGAGGCTGGCATTTTGAGCACAAGAACCTCAACTCAGGCCAGCACCATGGGCCTCAGCCGATATGTCCTTTTACCAAGTGGCAGAGTCTGTGCCAGGGGCACCAAGCTTAATGTCGAGGGCAGCTCACAGGTCAGGGGAAGGGGTGCAGGTCCTCAAGAGGAGGAAGGATGGGGGTGGTCGAGTGAGCCATGGTTGGCTCTGGGGTGTGAAATGGACAGGAGGCATTGGAGAAAATCTTGCTTTGTATCGTGAGGTGAGATCTTCTTCTTCAAAGTCCCACAGGAAAACCTGCGGTCAAGGTCCCACGTAATTGTGCAAGGGCTTTTAGTAAAAGGTGAAAGGTTTATACAATCTGAAGAGAAACCAGAGTATCTCAAGGGCATTTTAGACGCGGCTCCAGGTTGCAGTGGCGCTGTGGGTGGGTAGATTGTGGCTGGTGGTTAGAACTGTGTGATGTATAAACACTGTTTTATTCTTGCTGACTTTAAGAAATAGTTGTCGGAGATAGAAAAAAGAAATACAGCATGGGGAGGAGGAGGGAAGCATTTGGACATTTTACAACCAGATGGAGAAAATACAAAAGACAAAATAATACAAGTTAACAAGAATTTGAGGAACTGGTTCCCTGATACACTGCCACGTAAATTGGTACAACCATTTTAGAAAACCACTTCTCAGTATCAAAAGCTAAACATAGATCTCTACAACCAGCCAAGACACGTCAAAAGCTTCTTGGCAGCTTTTTTTTCCCCCCACAAAAGCACAAAACTGGAAACAGTCCAAATGTCCATCGATAGTAGACTGGAAGCCAGGCACAGTGGTGCATTCCTGTAATCCCAGCCACTTGGGAGGCTGAGACAGGAGGATCCCAAGTTCAAAGACAGCCTTAGCAATGGCGAGATGCTAAGCAATTCAGCAAGACCCTGTCTCTAAATAAAATACAAAATAGGGCTGGGAATGTGGCTCAGGGGTTGAGTGCCCCTGAGTTCAATCCCTGGTACCCTTCCCCCCCAAAAAAAATAGTAGACTGGATAAATGTTTGCAGAATAAAACTACTCTCCAGCCACAACAGTGAACAACTTGGAACCACTTGCAATAATTGAGATCAATCTCACAAACATTTTATTGAGCAAAAGGAGCTGGACAGTAAAGGGGCTTCTGTATGATGTCCCTTACACAACACTCACAAACAAGCACAGCTAATCACTGGTGATAGAAGTGTGATCTGCGGTTTCCCCAGGAGGGGGTGGACAGTGACAAACAGGCTTTGAGGGTCTTTGAGGGTGTTGGAAGGTTTTCTTTCTTCTTCTGAGCTGGTTACACCAATCTGTTTGCTTTGTGAACACGTATTGAGCTGTACTCTTAGGATATGCATTTTTCTATCGGTTACCTCTGTTTCAATAAAGAAAGAAAAAAAAAATCAAGCTATCATGTTTGTACAGATGTCTCCATGTTTAGAGCCAGGCCATAGCAGGGACGGGAAGGAGCCCAGCCAGGTCCCATTTGTGTTAATCAGGTCCCAGTGTGTTCTCGCGGGGAGTGAGGATAGAATAGCCTTTTAGGGCCTGAACAATTCATTTAACTTCCTGGGAGGGGAAGTGAAGTCAGCTCCATGGTGGAGGATGAACCTGTGTAATTGCCGTGGTGGCCTGCCCCAGGAAAGCAGGTCCACGGGCTTCCCTGGGTCTGCTGCACTCTGTAGGCTGCAACCTTTATCCCATTTCTCTGTGGACAGAGTTTTAGGAAATGATTGGAACATAAGCGTCTCAAAGCAAGTGCGTGCACGTGTGTATATGTATGCACGTGCGTGTGGCTTGGGTGATGCTGTGCGGTGCCAGCGAGCCTTGTTAATAGTAAATTGGAATATGCCTGTGGAGGTTTCTCCAGGTGCACACTCACACACACACATGCAGACTATGTGCAGACACATTCTTGCACAAACACAAGCATAGGAGCACCTTGTGCTCACGAGGGCATGCCTAGTTACACGCACCTCTCCACACGCTAAGCATGGCAGTGTGACTCTGGGAAGAAATGGAAATAATAATCACACCTGATTCTTGGGGCTTTTGTGGGCAACACCTGCACACATGAATGAGATTTTTTATTTGCATTTGCTTGATGATGTTCATGGAGTTTTCACGGTTGGTTAGGCAGCCCTTGAGGGTTTCATGGGATTGGGGAGCCTGTGAGTGAGCGGGGGAGTGAATGACTCCCACAGACCCACAGGCAGACACTGAGACACGGTCACAAACAGGTTTGTACAGTCACTGGGCATGTGTGCAGGCACATCCACTCACATGTGTGGACACACGGGGATGCATACCCCAGCCATGCATTCATGGCCAGACTTGGTGCTCAGGAGGATGGACCTGGGTGCAGTTTGGGGACTCTGTACTGCAAGTCAGAACACAGGTTCTATGTGAGGCTTCAGGTAACGCTAACCTGTTATGTGATCTCTGGGAAGTCTCTCCTCTTAGAGGTCAAGGACTCCCAGCTGGGATGTGGCAGAACTGGGATTTGAACCATGGCCTGTCTGGGTTGAAGTCTGTGCTGTTCATGCCCCAGGCCTGGCTACCCACAGTGAGGCGTCTCTGTTTCTTCCTCCATTAATTGGGTTTAATAATGCACCTGCATCATGGTCTGACACATTCTTGTGTAAAGGTACATAGGACATGTGTGCACATACGTGGTAGGTGCCACATAGCATTGCTGTTGTTATCTCTGGAACAAAGCTGTGCAAAAGCAAGACAGACCAATGTGAGGCTGGAGCTGAACCCTCTTCTCACTGGAAACCATCCAAGTCCCCGTGCAAGTCTGGCTTGGGGTGTACCCAGTAAACCTTGGGGGAGGGGATGAGCTCCAAGTCACAGCCCCCTGATGAGATGTTTGGGTCATATTAACAGGAGCATGGGGTCCAGGCTGCAGAGGGAGCAGGCCTTGCTCCATTATGCTCAGAGCAGACCTAGCATGCTGAGCCTAATCCTTGGTGCCACCACCTGGCAAGGCAGGAGGGTGTTGTGGAAGTCCTGTTGATATGCAAGTGTCACTTGGGGGAACAGTGGCCTGAGCAGAGGGGCCAGCACATCCGGAGGTGGGCAGTGTCCCGGGGCTGCTGTGGGCTCCCTGTGGCTGGTGTCAGGCGAGGTTGCAGGGTCTGGCCCTGGAGACCTCAATGCCAGAGCAGTGCTGGGACCCTGCTCCAGAAAGAGCCAACTGTGGAAGAGTCTGAGCAGGGCAGTGTCCCCGGAGCATCCCAGACTGAGGGACTTCCCTGCCGAACTGATCTCAGGGACCTCATGAGGGCCACTCTCTGAGGACCTCAGTGCACGCCTCCAGAGACAGCTGGCGTGGCACGTTCTCAGGCAATGCTACTTCTGTAGTTTTCAAAGGTAGAAATGGAAAAGAGAAAAAGCTGCAAATAGGCATAATTTCTCCAGAAGCTATTTTAGCACAGAAACAACTGGAGAGCCTACTCATCAATTTAGAAATGCTTTTAAAAGCAGCACCGCCTGGTGTCTGCCAGCGTACCTGCCAACCAGTGAAATGGGCCGGAATTCAATTTGGGTCTAAAAGTCCCTTGGCTCAACTTCCTTTTTTCACAGGTGGTGTAACAGAGGCCCAGCAAGGGTTAGTGCCTTGGCCAAGGCTGCACAGCCTGTCAGGCGCAGAGATGGGGCTCAAGCCTTCATGGGAAGACAATTACCAAGATAAGGACAAGGATCCAGGAGACCTTCCTGGACCAAGTTAGAATGATGTGCTGAGCAGCAGCTCTCAGGGGAAGCTGCTCCCAACTGTTGCTGACTTTCTAGCACTTGCAGGGAAGGCAGTACAAAGGTGGGCCCAGCACCATTGTAGGCTGTTAGTAAACCCATTCATACAGGTCTTCATTGGAAAACATATTTACTAAGCACTTACTGTGTGCTGAGCATGGGTGTAAGTGCTGAGATAGAACTGGAAACAGACTAGTCCGTGTTCAGTCACATGTTGTTACAATCAGCAGCTGTTTGTTAAGGGCCTACTATGTGCAGGTCACCATCAGTGACCAGATGCTGAAACTTTCTAGCAAAAGTAATAATGATTATTTTAAAAATTTTATTTATTTGTTTGTTTGTTTTTGTGGTACTGGAGATTGAACATAGGGGGGCTCTACCACGGAGCTACACTCACAGTCCTCTTTAAACTTTTTAAGATTTTGAGACAAGTTCTTGCTAAATTGCCAAAAGCTGGCCTCGAATTTATGATCCTCCTGCCTCAGCCTCCTGAGTTGCGGGGATTACTCCAATGATTATTTTTAAAAGGTGAAGTCTCTTGCATATTAGGAAGTAAGGGTGCTATGGGGAGACCAACAGAGCAGGCTAGAGGAACTGGGTGTGTCAGCTCACCTGCAGGGGACAGCTGCAAATGCTGGTGATTATGGAAGCTCTGCTGAGAAGGGAATGTGAAGCAATGACTTGAAGGGGCAAGGAGCGAGATCTGGGGATGACCATTCCCCTAGAGAACAGCCAGAGCAAAGGCCCTGGGGTGGGGCTGTGCCTGGCATGTTTGAGGAATGTGGCTGGAATGGGGGAAGCGAGGGATTGTGAGGGGGACTGGGTTGGTCCAGAGCTGCTCCTAGCCACATGGGAAATGGACAGGGTGGCCCAGGCCTGGGTCAAGAATTATTGTGCATGAGCTGACATCTGCCTGCCCATCTCCTTCATACGTCCCCAGCCCTGAGGCATGGGCAGGCGGGGAGCCCTTGGCTGCACATGACCTGACAGCCCTCAGTGACCAAAGGGAAGCCCTAGCATGTTAGCCAAAGCAGAACCCATTCCCAGGCTGCTGCAGGGAAGCACTGTAGTACAGAGATGGCTCATGCCCAGTCCCGAGTTCAAATCCCATATCTGGAAAGGTGATGGCTGAGTGTCTTGGTAATACCAGCACAGGGAAGCCAGGTTCTAAGCATGATATGACAGCTAGAAATCATACAATGTTAATACACTTAATTTTAATTGAAATGTAAAACCCTTAGCAAAAAAAAAATCATAAATAAGATCAAGTAACAAACTGGGAAAATATTTGTAGCACATGATATGCAAAACGTTCTTTCAAATACTAGAATAAGACAATAGAGCAATGGCAAAAGTGATGCCGACTTCAGAACACAAAATATGTATTGTCCATAAAAATAGGAGAGAGTGTGCAGCCTCGTTAAAACTAGAGGAGGAAACTCAAGCCAGACCTGCTTTGCTCAGATGGGCTAAATATTCAAAACTGGGTCATGTGTGGTTACCTGGCACTTCTGCTCTAGGAATAGACCCTGTGGAGCCCCCTAAGCAGTGTGCAAAGATGTAAGAGCGAGGATATTCATCGCAGGGTTTGCAAAGTGAAAAACTGAACAAGACAAGCGGAATATCCACCACTGTGGATCAGCTAAACAAATAAGCTAAATAATTAAATTGTAGTGGCGTTACTTGGTTCCTCTCTGCACCCAGCACTAGGCTACGTCCTGGAGATACAAAAATTTTATCTGGTAGAGAAGATAAGCATTAAAAATATCATCTTTCAGGGTCAGATGTGGTGGTGCACGCCTGTAATACCAGCTCTTTGGGAGGCTGAGGCAGGAGCATTGCAGGTTCGAGGCCAGCCTGAGCAAGTTAGTGAAACCTTGCCTTGAAAAAAAAAGGGCTGGAGATGTAGCTCAATGCTAGAGTGCCCCTGAGTCAAGTCCCCAAGACCTCACGCACACATGCACAAATTGCATATGTGTGCATGTCTCGCATCTGTATACATTATTTCACAAGTAATTCCAGCTGTGGTAAGTGCCGTAACTGAGAAGTACCCGACTGGCAAGGACAACAGTGTGTGCAGACCTGCTTTGTTTGGGGGTTCAGGGACAGTCTCTCTGGCTGAGACTGAAAGATGAGAAGTTGCTGGGGAAACCGAGGGTGAAGAGTTTGGAATGATGCCCTTGGAGCCTCAGAGGCACTGGGGGCACCAGAGAGACTGGGGTCTGTGAATTGCACCAGGTGGAGTCAAACAGGCAGGAGGACGTTGCAGGAGGCGAGACTGTTGCCATGGGGGTGGGGCTGAACTCAGCTCCTCAAGGGCAGCTGGGGAATTATGGCCAAAGGTCAGGGCAAGGGAGTCAGGATGGAAAATGGCCTAGGGGTACTTGGTTAGGTATCAGAGGAGGGGGATTCTTGCTGAACTGGGCTTAGCAGGTCAAAGGCAGCCATCTGAGGATGAGGCCTAGCAGAGAAGGACTCCAGGAGCCCAGCTGAGTTTGTCAGGGAGGGAGTCCTTGTCACTGGCTCTAGTGGACCAAGGGGAGAGTGGCTGCAGACGATGCTTGATTGTTCACTCAACAAATCTTCTTGATTTCCTACCACGTGCTGCACAGGGCACCTCTCTAGGCCCCCGGGGGGTTCAGCATGGAGCAATCAAACAATGTCCCAGCCCTCCTGGACCCTTCTGGTCTGGGAGATGGACATGGATCAGGCAAACAAGCCCCAGGAGCGAGCAGCACCATCAAGGGGGAAGCAGAGTGGCATGATAGGAAAAAGTGGTTGTCACCTATGGCGCCAGGAAGCCTTTCCGGGGAGTTGATGCTTCAGCTGCAACCTGCAAGCTGAGAACGAGTCAGCTGCACGGGGTCCCCGGTCTTGTGCGTGGTCAGGAGTGGGAAGGTGCTGATCGGTGACAGTGAAGGGGTGTCAGAGGAGATGAGGCTGGAGGACGGCAGAGCACTTTACACAGGGCCTTTAGGGGTTTCATTTTGTGTCCTGAGTGCCAAGGGGACCGTCCACTGAGGGGAGCATCATGAGGGGATTTGTGCTGCTGTAGAGAGAATGGACTTCAGGGAGCCAGAGTAGAAGCTGGGAGACCACTGAGACGGGGTGGCAGCTGTCCGTGGACCCCAGCGGTCACCCTGCAGGTGGATCACAGCGCATACATTTGCCACTTGTACCTGACAGGTCGGGCAGGCGGGACTTCGGCTGGTTGGAGGCGGAGTTGAGGGCCAGAGAGGAATCTCATTCCTAGGTTTCTGCTTGAGCCCCAGGTGGAGGAACAATGAGGGGAAAACAGTTTGGGACATTTTAACTTTACTTCTTCAGTTAGGGCAGGTCAGCAAGTCTGTCCCCAGCCCCCACCCCCATTTTTTTTTAAATAGATAAAGCTTAATTGCACACAGTATGCTCTTCAGCTTAAACATCACATACGGTCACTTTCATGTTTCAATGGCAAAGTTGAGTCATTGAGACAGAGCCAGAAATATTTACTGTCAGCCGTACACAGTGGCGCACACCTGTAATCCCAGCACTTAGGGAGGCTGAGACAGGAGAATCGCGAGTTCAAAGCCAGCCTCAGCAACAGCGAGGTGCTAAGCAACTCAGTGAGACCCTGTCTCTACATAAAACACAAAATAGGGCTGGGGATGTGGCTCAGTGGTTGAGTGCCCCTGAATTCAATCTCCAGTACCAAAAAAAAAAGAATGAGGTTCTACCTAGAATAAAATATATCATATGCTTGTATAATTATATGAAATGGATTCTACTGTTATGTATAACCAAAAATAAATAATAAATAAATTTTTTAAAAAAAGAAATATTTACTGTATGGACCTTTGCAGGAAAAGCTTGCTGAGCCCTGCTCTAGGACACCCAGGGGAAAGTGTCCAAGAGGCAGCTAGATATGTGGTTTTCAAAATGTTATTTAACAAACTTAACACAATGACTCCCCGACGAGCTGGGAAAGGTGCTCCCTCCACCGCAGGTTGGGGATGCCTGGTTCACGCTGTCCCATCTCACCCGAATGGCGCAGCCCCCAGGTCCCTCCCCACCAGCCTTCTGAAGGGACTGCTCCTTCCTAATGAACAAGGACACCTAACAGCCCACCCACCAGCCCTTCATCTTTCTAGAACCTTCCCCTCCCCCAAGGCGAACACCCCAGAAAGCTGCCAGAACCTTGGAGCCATTCTGATAATGTCCTGAGCGAGAGCATGTGGAGGCTGTGGTGTGTGTTCCCAGATAGGGTTTTGTTAAACAAAGCCCATATCTAACGTGACTGCTGTCTTGATAAGGCACAGCCACAGAGCCACTGCAGCCGATGGCATGGCATGGCAGGCCACCGTGGAGAGCTTTCCCTGCCCGGCTTGGAGGTTCTGCTGGTAAAGAAGGGCGTAAAAAGATCACATGCCCCTCCCCACCTTCTCCAGAGCGCAGTTTGATTTTAACAGCATGGGTTTTCCCACTGCTGTTGGCTTTATCCATGGTATGGGTTCTTACTTTTTTTTTTTTTCCAAGAAGCAGTTTTAGTCTGGGAAAAAGCCAGGCCAATCAGGAAGCGTCACGGTGCTGATGGTCAGGAGGGTAACAATCCTCTGGATCTGATGCGCTGCGAGAGTCGAATCAGGAAGATTCTATTAAACATCTCTGGGACGGGTGACGCAGGGGTGTTTCCAAGATGATTAATTTAACTTGGTCATTATGGACACAGACAAGGCTGACAAAATTGCATTTTGTCCCTTGCAGAATTCATAAATCCCCTGCACACATGATAAGAAGTTTTCAGCGCCCGGAGCCCTGCTCCAGTTGATGGGGTTTGGGGTTTTGGGTAGGATACCATCGTCCTTGTTTTGCAGACAGAATTGGGAAACACCGAATTGTACTGCTGTCCTTCAATGGAAATGTTCTTATAGGGCATGGATTTTCCTTGATAAAATGGGGGTGTAGCTCAGTGGTCGAGTGCTTGCCTAGCACATGTGATGCCCTGGGTTCAGTCCCCAGCACTGGGGGGGAAAAAAGATGATAGAATGAAAGAGAACACTAAATTAAACATGACCTGGGACAAGAGGTGAGGTAGCACTGTCCTGGGCTCACCAGGGTTCACATGTGTTATGTCAGGATGGCTGTGGATATTGTAGGGCAAGCTCTGGTTCAAGTGGTCAGTACTGTCAGTTTGTAAACGTCAACTGTGGGACTTTAAAGCTACTTTGCTGTTTTGAACCTCGGTCTCCTCCTCTGTATAATGGAAATGCTACCTAAAATGGGGTCTGCTTTCCTTCCGAGGACTTAGTGTCCTTCCTCGCCTCCCCGGGGGGCGTTGAGAGGGTTCATGGGGTTCACGGGTATTCACATCTGATTCTCCCAGCAGGCAGATGGGATCTCCTAGGTAAGGAAACTGAGGCATGGGCTGTTTGGGTTCATGGCCAAAAGTCCCTCAGCAAGTCTCACTCCAGAGCCAGGGTGCTTTCTGCAGGTCACATGGTAGTGTTCACTGATTATCTACTCCAAGAATCTCCCAGCCATGCTGGAAGGAGTGAGTAAGAGATTGTGGGCATTTGGATCCCGGGGAGTCCCAGGTCAGCATCAAGTACTGTTGCTGCAACTGGGTTCATTCAGGAGGTGGCCCCAGAGGGGTGCAAGGAAACAAGGGCTAGTTCCCCCACCCTTCCATCCCATCCTGCAGCTTTTTTGAGCATTTCCAGTCATGACAATCACAGCTTCAGTCTCAGAGCCAAGCCCCTGTCTTTCCCTCCTAGCTCGTGGCCGCCGGAGTATGCAGTGGGGTGGGGGTGGCCTGTGCCCATTTCCTCTGCGGCTGCCCGAGGCTCGGATCAGGACAGGGTGAGGTGGGGTTGAAGGCCAGCCTGAGTGGTGCTGTGCTGTCCTTCCATCTGGGCCTCTTGCCACAGTGGCCTCCGTGGCTCTGCTCCATGAGGCTCGCTGAGCTGGCACTCACTGTGCAGCTGGCACACCTCTTGTCACAGCACCTGCTGAGGTCTTGCCCTACCAGGCCACCATCCTCGGTGAGACCCCTTCAGATGCCTTCAGCCAGCTGCGGTCTTTAGCGTTCTCTTGACCTCCCAGAACCCAGGTTTCCTTACCGTGCTGAACCATGTAGTACCGATTGCTCCTGTTTCTGGAATCTCTCTCTTGTTCTTCCTGTCTCTCTCTGTCTCTTTGTCTCTTTCTCTCCCTCCCTCTCTCTCTCTGTTTCCTTTCCCTGCCATTTCAGGCAGCTCCAGTTACCCTTTCATCTCCCAAAATCTCTGTGTGACAGGCAAATACTAGTAAGTGTCCTTCTAAGCTTCTCAACTCTGGGGATACAAGACAGGTTTTTCTAGAACTTTTTCTCGTGGCTTCTCAAGGGGAAAGGTGCTGTGTTGCCCTTCATGCTGGACTTTTGAGTCCAAAAAGCTTTGGACAATGGTCAGATCACCTTTTGCCCCCTCAGCAAATCTTCACCTTTGTCTTCCACCTCTCTGGGGTGGGAGTGGAGATGGTAGTCAAAATGAAAGTCGGAGAATCTTTCGTAAGCATTAAGTGGGCTAAAGTAGGAAACCATCAGATAGTGAAGGGAACACTTCGCCAAACGGATATGCTAATAATTAATATGTAAATGCTTAACAACATAGCTTTGAAATACATAAAGCAAAATGGACAGAAAATCAAGAAGTTGATAAAATCACAATCACAGTGGAAAATTTTTTAACTCACTTCTCTCAGAAACAAGTGATTAAGCAGAAAAAGAAAAATAACAGTAATTTAGAAGATCTAAACAACAGCATTAACAAACTGGGAATCACAAACATTTATCAAAATTAGTCTTATACTGTGTTATGGAGGAGTTCTCAATGGCTTTTAAAGAATCAATATATCTGTCATTCCTTTTTGGGTATCTTGTTTTTTTGTTGGTGGCTAGCTATTTTGCCAACTTTTTTTTTTTAAAGCTCTACTTTATATTTCTTATCTAAAATTTATTTTCTATTTTCTTATTCTTTTACTGACTGTTGGTTTATTTTGTTATTCTGTTTCTACCTTCTTGAATTGACTCTTGAGTTCATTTATTTTGTCTTTCTTTTCTAATAAACGTATTTAGGTAAGAGGTAAATTTTCCATTATTCACCTCCCAGGTTTTGTCAGCTCCTAGTCTCATAATTTCGGTTGTGGTTTCCTTTTTAGCCCAGAAGTTATTTAGACAGTGGCTCTCAGTGTCAGTGTTGGGGAGGGGCTCCCTTCCAGAATTCATTCTGGTCCCTCTTTGTTTCATTCAAAATGGACCCAGTTTGTTTTTTGGCACTAGGTCAGTGCGTTTAGATCTTGGAATGTGGTCTGTATCATTTCTACCTTTTGGAAAGCAGTTAATGCATGGCTGTGTTCGTGGTGTTCATGGATACTTGAGTGTGTATTCTTTAAATATTGGGATCAGCCAAGGTCAATTATTCCATTCAGATCCACTATTCTTATTTCCATCTGACGGACTTGTCAGTTTTTGAAGAGATATGTTAATGTGTCTCACTTTGCTTATGATTTTGTACTTCTGATGTTTTTTACTTTTTACATTCCTCTAGTCTAGCAATCTACATAAAAGTTTATATCTGTCATTTCTTCACAGTGGGTTACATAATTTATCAACTTAAGTATTCCTTTTGGTCTCTTTAATGCTTCTTGCCCTAAATTACACTTAACTTGTTATTAATTTGTCTACTCTGCCATTTATTAGCATGTTTATTTTTAACTTCCCATGTCACTCTATTCCAGGCATGTCTATTGTAAATGTTATATGCTGTATTATTTATTTGTTTGTTTGTTTGTTTTGTGCCAGGGATTGCACACAGAGTTACTTAACCACTGAGCCAACCCCCAGTCCCTCTTTTATATTTTATTTAGAGGCAGGGTCTCATTGAGTTACTTTAGGACCTTGCTAAGTTGCTGAGGCTGGCTTTGACCTCGTGATTCTCTGCCTTAGCCTCCTGAGCCACTTGGATTACAGTTGTGCACCACTGTGCCTGGCTTGGATTCATTTATTTTAACCAAAATATTAATCTTTATTTTTAATAGGCAATTGAAATCATACTTATTGTGACTGCTAATATTTGGTCTTAATACTGCCATTTTTTAAGAAGGTTCTTTATTAACATGTTTCATAGCTCATTCCTATTTTCTTTTCATGTTTTTGTAAGTTCGATCAAGGTCTTTTTTCTTTCATTTTATTTTTTTCTTTTGTTCCTTTAATGGTTCAGAATTTCTACATTCCCTTAAAATTATGACAAATAGTTCACAAATGAATTTAGCAACATTTCAAGGTATAAGATGAATGTGGAAAAAATCAGTTGTGTTTCTACAAACCAATGTTGAACAGTGCCAAGAGGGACACTAAGAAAATGATTCTGTACATAATAGTACCTAAAAGAATGAAATGTGAAGGAATAACTTTACCCAAGCGGGTAAAAGCCTGGTAAACTGGAAATTATAAAACATGACTGAAAGAAACTAAAGAAGACCTAAGTAGTAAGTGGGGAAAGCTCTCTTGTGCTTGTGGATTGGAAGACTTAATTTTGTTAAGATGGCAATACTGCTCTAGAAATCTACAGCTTCAATGCAGTCCCTATCAAATTTCCACTCACCTTTATTTCAAAAATGGAAAAACTGATCCACAAGTTCATACGGAATTGCAAGAGGCCCTACATAGTGGCAATAATTTTAAAGAACAGGTTGAAGGACTCACATTTCCCAAGTTTTACAAAGCTACAGTAGTTAAGAAATGTACTGCCATACAGACATATGGACAAGTGAATTAGAATTGAGAGTCCAGAAATAAATTCATACATCTAAGGCCAGTTGGTTTTTGACAAAGGTGCTAAGACCAGTCATAGGGAAAGAAGAGTTTCTCCACCAAATGGCCCTGGGACACCTGAAGAGCCCAAGAAAAAAGAAAAAAGAAATTAGACTCTACTTCATGCCATACCCAAAAGTTCATTCAAAATGGACCCATGGCATAAATATGAAATTCTTCAAAGAAGACTTAGGAGTAACTCTTCATTATCCTGGATTTGTCAGTGGCTTCTTGGATACGACATCAAAACATGAGCAACAGAACCTAGCTGAGTTGGACTTCATTAAAATTAAAACTTTTGTGCATCAAAGGATATTATCAAGAAAGGGATAATGGGAGAAGATAATTTCAAAGCATACATCATAAGGGCCTAGTATCTAGAATACATCAAGAACTCCCTCAGTGCCACAGCACAAAGACAACCCAGTTGAGAACATGGACAGAGGCCGGAATAGACATTTCTCCAAAGAGGATATTCAAATGGCCAAAAATCACATGCAAAGATGCCCAGTATCATTAGTCTTCATAAAATACAAATGAAAACTACATCATGGTCCCACTTCATGCTAGGATGGCTATACTTTTAAAAAACTGAAAATAAATTATGGCAGTGAGGACATGGGGGCATCAGAACCCTCAGACATCACTAGGGGGACTGTAAAATGGGCAGCCCTACGGAAAGCAGCCTGGTGGGTTCTCAAAAAGTTAAACATCAAATTCTCCTGTGACCCAGAAGTTCCAGCCATGGATGCGTTCACAACAGCCTGAAGATGGAAACAGCCCAAAGATGGAAACAGCCCTAATGGTCCCCAGGGCATGAATAAACAAATTATGGTGTCCTCATACAATGGAATACTTGGTGACCATAACAAAGAATGAAGTACTATACATGCTATGAATCTCAAAAATATTATGCCAGTTGAACCTCATGGACATTATACTCAGGAGAATGTGGGCCAACCTTGAAAACATGCTCAGTGAAGGAAGCCAGGTACAAAAAGGCCTATATTAAATGACTCCATGTGCCAGACACAGTGGTACACACCTATAATCTTAATGACTTGGGGGGCTGAGACAGGAGGACCACAAGCTCAAGGCTAGCCTCAACAACTTAGTGAGGCCCTGAGCAACTTATGGAGACCTTGTCTCAAAATAAAAAATTAAAAGGGGCCAGGGATGTAGCTCAATGGTAAAGCACCCTTGGATCCAATCCCCAGTGCTTAAACAAAACTTCAATTTATATGAAAATAACAAGAATAAGTAAATTCATGGAGACAGTGAATACTAGTGGTTACCAGAGTTTGAGGGAACACCAGGAATGGGGGAAACTGCATAGTGGGTAGGAAGTCTTCTTTTGGGACAATGGAAATATTTGGAAACTAGATAGAGGTGTAGTGTTGCACAACTTAGTGGATGTAATAATTGCCACTGAATTGTTCTCTTTAAAATGGTCAATTATATGTGAAAACCTCAATGAATTTTAAAATATCCTAGTAAATATAAATATTAAATATTTTATGATATTATAGCAAATATGCTTATATTCTCCTTCTAATGTAAATGATGAACCTGTGTCTCCATTAAAGAAGACACACCTTCTAGCTGGAACTCCACAGCTGTTAGTTTGGCGTTAGTATTAACATGACAGCCCTGTTCCTCTTCTCATTTAGGAATCCTTATTCTGCAGTCACTTCATGCGTGACCATTTGGGAGTCTATGAACCCACTGAGGTTTTGCATCTTGCCGCTCTTTCTAGAATCCCTCTCTCAGATGCACTTTTCATTCTCTAGGTTCTAGCTAGGAGTATTTTCCAGTAAGGATTATTTAAGGAAACGTTTTTGTTTTGTTTTTACTTTTTTGCGATTGAATGTTTCACTAACTGGTCATTTTATGTTACCATGGTAAGGCATGAGTTCTTGCTGATTGTCATCGCTCTGCTGGCCACTGACCCACTGCACCTTCCCCAGCTCCCCTCCTCCCACCTGTGGTGCAAGCCCAGAGGCCTTGCCTCTGCCCATTTGCTCTGCTGGCTTGAAAAGTGACTGCCTTCAGTGCTCTAAGTGGCGTCCTCCCAAGAATTCCAGGAGAGGGCTGAGCCTGGCTCTGACCCAAGAGCAAGCCCTCAGCATGTTCCCTTCCTGGAACTAGTGTGTGAAAAACGACAGATGCCCCATCCTTGTGGACAGACCAGTGCTGTAGCAGCCTGGCAACTCGCCATCTTTCTGCAGAGCAAAAGGGGCACCGTTGAGTGGCCAGGCTCTTAAAATAGGAATCCTGGAGATGTCTGGGACAATTCTGGATTCGGAGTCATAAGTCCTGGCTCTTGAGTCTCACTAGCTATGTGACACCTCCACGCTCTGAGCTCCACCTTCTGTGTCTGCAATATGGAGATGATTGGCACTTATTTGCAGAACATGTGATTAAATAGGGAGTGTGTGCAAGTGCCGATGCAGTGGCTGGCACACAGTAGGTACTCAGGGTAAGTCTGTAGCAAAACAGGTTGGTTTGTGTTCAGGGGCTTAGGATTTGGTTGCACTTGGAGGAGGCATGTGTGTGTTTGCATGCTTATTTTTAAGTGTGCTAAATGCCTCTTTAAATGAATTGTCATAATTGTGCTATTTCAATATTTTGATACAACATATGCTTATTTTTTCAAAAAGCTTCTGGTTGCTTGGGCCAGTTCCAGTGGTTGGAGGTTTCGGATTTTGACTGAAAAGAATGGACTTGGGCAGTTGCGTGGCATTCGTTGGGCACCTGCCACATGCCAGCACCTGTTCTGGATGCTGAGGGACAGGGAGGGAGGTGGCAGTCAACAGATACGAACAGATTGGAAGTCCCTCTGCTATCCATTGTTCAGGTCTGCTGACAGCCCCTCAGACAGCCTGGGCCATTGCTGTCTCATGTGCTCACTTGCTGCATGTGACTGAGCACTTGCCAGGTGCCAAGCACTGTGCTAGGCACTGGTGACAAGGCAGACTGTCCCCTGTCCTCACAGAGCCTGGGATCTGTTGGGAGGGAGATGGATAAAGGTCAAGGAGTCAAAGCTGCTTGCAGGAGGTAATGGGCGCCGTTGGGGGTGCACATGGGCTGCAGTGGGGGAGTCACAGGAGGGGAGTCACTGAGCCTAGGTGGAGGACTTGAGAAGGCTTCCTGGAGGAGGTGACTCTGGACAGGAAGGCTGGCAAGGGGACTCACCGTTCTGATGTCCACGGCTGATTCCCACCTGCAGGCAGTTGCTGAAGACAGACATTAACCCCTGGTGTCCAGACCTGTGGCACCGAGTTAGGGATATTCACAAGCCAGGCTGCTGAGCCAGTGAGCTGACCTTTTCTCCATGTGTCCTTGGGGTAGCCACTCGACATCTCTCAAACTCCAGGGAAGGACATGAGGACGGTGACGATAACCAACACCGAGATGGCTCACTGCGTGACAGGCCCCATCCTGCACATCTACATGTGTTCGTTCATTTACTCTTTGCAGCAATGCCATAGATACACAGTCACTGCCCTCTTTTTCACAGGTGAGGAGGCAAAGAGAGGGTGAGTGAGGTGCCCCAGATCACACACAGGTGGTAAGTGGCAGAGGCGGGATTCAGACCCGAGCTGTCTGGTTCTAACCACTCCGTGGCCCTGCCTCCTGTGCAACAGGGACCACGTACCCCTGCCCCAGGCAGTCCTGAGGGTGGAGATGTGTGTTGACCGTGTCAGGTCCTTGGCTTCTAGTCAATGAATTGTTTCATGAGCTCATTTTGGTGTCTCGACTTTATGCCAGGTTGTGACCTCAGCACTGGGGTATACAGCAAGCAGAAGTCACATTTCATGTCAAACAAATACATCAGAAGTCAGTTAACTACAAGTTTGATTAGCATTTCCAGAGAGAAATCCTGGGAAGTCTTGGGGTGCAGCATCGGGTCTAACTAATCTAGAGTATCAGGGAAGACATTTAAACCAACCTCTTTTTTTTCTTTTGAATTCTGTTTGTATTTCCGATTGTTTTATTTGGTGCATTATAGCTATGCACAATGGTGGGATTTCTTACTGCACATTCTACATGCACACAATATAACGTGTCCAGTATTCCTCTCTGGCCCTTCCCTTTCCTTCCCCTCCTTCCACCCCCGGTCCCTTTTCTCTATCCTGATCTCCCTGTGCTTTTCATGCAATAACCCCCCACCTTTCTTTGCCTTTTTCCTCTTTAGCTTCCACATATGAGAGGAAACATACAATCCTTGACCTTCTGAGTTTGACTTATTTTGCTTAACATAATGGTCTCAAGTCCCATCCATTTTCCTGCAGATGACATAATTTCATTTTTATTTATAGTTGAATAAAACTCCATCGTGTGTATATACCACATTTTTTTTCCCATTCATCTATCGATGGACACCTAGCCTGGTTCCATAGTTTGGCTGTTGTGAATTGTGCTGCTATAAACATAGGTATTCATATATTGCTGTAGCATGCTGACTTTAATTCTTTAGTGTAATATTGAGGAGTGCTAGAGCTGGGTCATGTGGTGGTCCCCTGCCTAGTCTTCTGAGGAAACTCCATACTGATTTCCATAGTAGTTATACTAATGTACAATCCCACCAACAGTCTAAAAGTGATCCTTTCTCCACATCCTCTCCAGCATTTATTATTTTTTGTGTTCTTGATGACTGCCATTCTGACTGGGGTGAGATGAAATTTCAGTGTAGTTTTGATTTGCATTTTTCTAATTGCTAATAATATTGAACATTTTTTCATACATTTGTTGACCATTTGTGTATCTTCTTTTGAGAAGTATCTGTATAATTCATTTGCCCATTTTTTAAATTGGGTTATTTGGTTGTTTGGTGTTGAGGTGTTTTGGTTTTTTTTTAGTTCTTTTTATAGTCTAGATATTAATCCTCTGTCAGAAGAGGAGATAGCAAAGATTTCCTCCCATTCTGTAGGTTCTTTCTTCACCTTCCTGCTTGTTTCCTTTGCTGTACAGAACCTTTTTAATTTGATACCGTCCATTTATTAACTCTTAGCATTATTTCCTGAGCTTCAGAAGCCCTATTGAGAAAGTAAGTCATTGCCTGTGTCTCTAGGCTGGAATGTTGACCCCATGTTTTTTTCTAGGGCTTGTATAGCTTCTGGCCTAACTCCAAGGTTTTGGATCTGTTTTGAGTTGATTTCCATGCAAGGTTTAAGATAGGAATCCAGCTTCATTCTTGCACCTGTGGATAACCAGTTTTCCCAGCACCATTTGTTAAAGAGGCTGTTTTTTCTCCAATATATATTTTGGGCACCTTTGTCAAGGATCAGAGAACTGTGGATGTGTGGGTTTGTCTTCTGTTCTGTACCAGTGGTGTAGGTGTCTGTTTTCATGTCAGTGCCATGCAGTTTTTGTTCTCTAGCTCTGTCGTATAATTTGAAGTCATAACATGATACCTCCAGCATTCTTTCTTTGGCTTAGAATTGCTTTGACTATTCTGGGTCTTTTATTCTTCCCAATGAATTGTTTTTTTGGTACTGGGGATTGAACTCAGGAGCACTCGACCACTGAGCCACATCCCCAGCCCTATTTTGTGTTTTATGTAGAGACAGGGTCTCACTGAGTTGCTTAGCGCCTTGCCGTTGCTGAGGCTGGCTTTGAACTTGTGATTCTCCTGTCTCAGCCTCCCAAAGTGCTGGGATTACAGGCTTGAGCCACCGCGCCCGGCTCCAAATGAATTTTAGGATTGTTTTTCCTAGTTCTGTGAAGAATATCACTGGTGTTTTGATGGGGACAGCATTGAATCCGTATATTGCTTTGGACAGTATGGACATTTTAACAATATTGATTCTGCTTCTCTGTGAACGTGGGAGGTCTTTCCATCTTGTGTCTTCTTCGATTTCTTTCTTCAGTGTTCTGTAGTTTCCATTGTAGAGGTCTTTCACCTCCTTGGTTAGATTTATAACTAGTTTTTTTGGGGGGAGGGGCTATTGTGAATGGGATTGTTTTCATGATTCTTTCTCATGTTGAAAACCAGCCTCTCGGGGAGGGATGAGTGGCAACCGTCAGATGAAGGGAGAATGTGCAGCGGGTGGCGCCGTGCGGTGGGGGACGCATATGCGAGGGCCTGGAGCCAGGAATGGTCACTGTGGCTGTAGAGGGCCATCCATGGGAGGACATACAGGGCCATATTTGGAACTAGGGACTTGATCCTAAATGCCAAGGGAGGGGACGAGCATTGACATTTTAAGAGCGGGAGTGACGTTGTGAGATGTCCTTCCTTTTAAAGACCGCTCTGGCTACAGGAAGGGAATAGAGGGACAAGAGAGAGCCACCGGAGACCAGTAAGAGAGGCCTTGGTCATTGTCAAGGCAGAAGATGGCAGGGCGGGAGTGTGCGTGTGGCTGGGTTGGATAGGAACAGTGGAGATGGAGAAAGACCGGCAGATTTTAAAGACATGTTGGAGGAGTTGCATGGGATCTGAGAGGTGGCAGTGTGAGTCTGGGGCTTGTGGTTTTATTAACTAGATGGAGGAGAATGTCGTTTACGGGGATAGAAGGGCACCCTGGTCATGGGATGGGAACATGGAGTGGCGCTGAGATGCCCGGCACCTGTGCAGCTCCAGCGAGTGACCGAGGCTGGGGTGTCAACGTGGCTGCCAAGTGGGAATTGGAGCTGAGACCAGTTGGGGTCCACCTGGGGGGTGAGTATGGTGCAGGAAGAGAGGAGAGCTTGGGCCTGAGCCCGCAAAATGCCAACAGGGGAACAAAGAAGAAGGTGGGGAAGCAAGAAGTCGGCAGGTCACCTCTTGCCCCAGTGCACTTTGCCATGGGCAGGATAATCCCACGACAGCCCTGCAGAGGGGGCCAGTGAGCAGAGGCCGCGTGGTGCCGGGTCCCAGTGTGGCGAGGGCCTTGCCCTCCGAGCTGGATCCTGTGGCTCTAAAGGGAAGCCTAGGGCTCTTGCCCATGGGGTTGTGAGGGTGTCCAGGAGAAAGTCCTGGACACTGACCAGGCGTGTGGGAGTCCTGTGCTCTCTGCTCTTGTCAGGGCTGTGCCCAGACCCACCCATCCCCTCCGCTCATGACTTCATCCATGGAAGCAAACAGGGAGGACTCACCTACCAGAACGAGGCGTGGCGTCCGACTCCAGTGACCTCGCTGGGGCAGCGCGCATACTTGAAGTATCTAACAACACAAGATGTTGGAAATGTTTCTTACGTGTTGTAGTTTTTCCTTCTCTGTGTACGTATGTATTTTGACTGAGGTTGGCCCTGACCTTCACCAGTACCTTTGGTGTCCTTCATTGGTTCCAGAATATTCTCAGCCAGGACCTCTTCAGCCATTTCTCGGTCCCTTTCTCTCATTCTCCCTCCAGAATGCCAGCTGAGCCGACCACGGCGCTCTCACCTGCCCTGTCTGCACGCGATCTCTGATGTGTGTGTCTCCTTGTCCCTCTGTGCTGAATTCTGGATGGCTCCTGGATCTGTCTTCCAACTCATACATTCCTTTTCTGCTAGGTCTAAGAATAGAAAAGTATATATTTTTTTAAATTTAGAAAAGGAAGAATAAATCCCCAGACCAACCATGACACCAAAACCCACGAAGGGAAACATGAGGCAGGAAAATTGAGGCCAATTCTACTTGTGAACCACATGCAACAGTCCTAAACAAATGGTCAGCCAACAAAATCTAAAGTGCACAGAAAGAATACTGCCTTCTGACCTACGAGGAATGCAGGAGAGAAAGTCATTGACCATATTAGCTGAATTAAAAAGAGAAAAGTCATTTGAGCCTTTCAGTAGAGGCAGAGGGAAAGAATTTGATAAAATTAAAAATCAATGACAATTTAAAAACAAAAAACGCTCACCTAGACTGGGCACCATGGCACATGTCCATGATCCCAGTGATTCAGGAGGCTGAGATAGGAGGATGGCAAGTCGGAGGCCAGCCTTAGCAAGACCTCATCTCAAAATAAAAAAACAGAAGTACAAGCTCATCTTACTTTTCAGTAAAATATTGAGACCATAATGATAAGGGAAAAGCAAGCATGTCCACACTTAGCCTTTCTGTTCACCACTGGCCTGGAGGTGCCTGGTCAGCTCATTGAGGCTGGAAAAATAAATTAAGGACTGGAAAGAATTCGGCCAGCATCGCCCCTAGCCTTCACTTTTGTTCCTCTAGAGAAATGTTTGCCAAGACAGGAACACATGAGAGAGGCCTGGGTTGGGCTGGCTGTTCCAAACGCATAAAAGAAAAGCATCCAGCTGCCTGGAAAGACCATCGGGCAGGGCTCAGGATGCTTCAGCTCCATTCCAGCTCTTCTGCTAACCTTGGATGGTCCGTTTTCCTCCTTGACCTGGGGTCCCAATTTGTAAAATGGGTGGCTATGGAAAGATGGATCTTGGGTGGACTGTGGTGGCTAGTTCTGAGGGGGAAACCAAGGGTGACAGCAGCCAGTCCTGTTCTCCAGGAGAGCAGGCTGTCATGTGTGGAGCCTCTGGTGGGAGGGAACGTGTGTTTGGGGGTGGAGCAGGAGTCCTTCCAAGTCAGGGGTCCACCTAGACCCTCTGCCATGCAGAGGAATCATCTCTCCCCTTTGCCAAGGGTTTGTTATTGTGGTGTTGAGTGTGTCCTGCAGTTTTAAGACACTGACCCCCACCAACATGCGCTTTTGATCTTTTAGACCTACAACAGCCAGAGTGAGAGCAACGAAGACTATGAGATCCCTCCAATAACACCTCCCAACCTCCCTGAGCCATCGCTCCTGCACCTGGGGGACCACGAGGCCAGTTACCACTCGCTGTGCCACGGACTTGCACCCAGCAGTCTGCTCCCTGCCTACTCCTACCAGGCCATGGACCTCCCCGCTATCATGGTGTCCAACATGCTGGCCCAGGACGGCCACCTGCTCTCAGGGCAGCTGCCCACGGTGAGTCGCATCTCCTGTCACTCTTCTGCCAGTCATGGCAGGGGTGCCGGTCGAGGGAAGCTGAGCATCCAGCCGTGACGAGGGCTCCGCTCCTGTGCAGGGGGCGCAGGGGGTCACTGGTGGGGGTCTGCAGAACTGGGGCCGCACGGAGGGAAACTCGCTCCATTACCCAGCTCATTTCTGGGCTCTGTTCAGAACACCTGGGGATTTGTCTTATGATTTGTTAATAGTATAATCTCATTTAAAAAGTGTAGCGGCCTTTATTAACGTATAATTCACAGACCATAGAATCTACCCATTTAAACTGTACAACTCAATAGCTTTTCATGTGTTTATGGTCATAGAACTAGCTAGACAATCATTTTTAGAACAGTTGCATTGCCCTCCAAAAGAAAGCTGTCCCTTTAGACAACCCCCAGCCCTAAACAACCACTAATTACTTTCTATTTCAATAGATTTGCCTATTTTGAACATTTCATATAAGTGGAATCAGGGTTTGGTTTTTTTTTTTTTTAATTGTATCTTGCTTAAGCAGCCAGGAGAGAGGGTGATTACCAAGGTAAGGTTCATGGGACAGGTAGAAGGTTAGCAGGAAGGGGTCTTCCAGGCTGAGGAACAGCATGCACCCAAGAAGATGGCTAGGGTACGTGTGACGTGCTGGGAATAGCCTGTGGCTCCTTCTCCTCATCAGGCTGGAGAGCAAGGCCTGAAGGCAGGGAGGGAAAGAAGGGGTGAAGAGCTGAGCAGAGCCTGGGTCTCCATGGCCCTGGATTCTGGACTAAGGAAGTTGTGCTTTCCTAGCATGAACACTGACTGCACCCATCAGGATACACAGAAAATCACTAGAGGTTTTTTTTTTTTTTTGTACAATAGAAAAGGCTTCATAAGGGAATTCTAGGACTTTTCCTGAACAACTTATTTATCTTTATTTTTGCTTTTCCCCCAACTTCACAGCTAATAGTATTGTTTAGTCATAACTCTTATATATTCATTTTTAAGAAACAAGAACCAAACTCATACTAACTGAAGCAAAAAAAAAAAAAAAAAAGCCTGAAATATCGAAGGCTGGACAAAGGGTTTCAGGCAGGGCTCTATCCAGGAACTCCAGCTGTGTCATTAGGGCCCCATTGCACTCCTGCTTCCACATGGCAGGCCTGATGGCTGCCAGCATACTCCCTGATGTCTCCCAGGGATCACCGTGACTGAGCAATGCCAGACCTGCCACTGTGTCTGAGAAGGCAGTTCTTGGTTTTGTCAGCTTGGGTCACACACACCCCTGTGACAGGAGGAGGAGCTGCTTACTTGACCTTCCTATCAGAGCCCCGTGGTGCCGGGTGGGTTGTATTCACCTCTGTCACAGCTGCTCAGAAGCCACAGCCCCGTTTGTGACTCAGCACCAGCAGATGCCTCGGACCTCCAGACCTGCCATTCATTTTCTAACCATCTCAACACTCTTATTTCTTAATTGTTGACTCTCTTATTACCAACACATTTCTCTGCTTAAAAGCCCTGGCGGACTCTGTTTTTAAGCCACTCACATTTTTGTTTTGTTTTGTTTTGTTCGTGACGCCAGGTGACAAATAAAAGGAGGAGGGGGGACCGACTCAGGCCCCACGTGTTATGGTATTCCGCTCTCGCTGAAGAGCTCAATGAAACCTGACGCGCTGCTTCTCGAGGGGCACGTTCCTTTGGGGGCTTTCCATAATGCAAGTCCTCAGCTGCTGCCTCTAAGAGGCCTTCCCATTCAGACTCCATGGTCCACGACCTTGGTAGCAGGTGGACGCCTCAGCTGCTGCCCAGCTAACTTCCTACAAGATCCTCACTCCCCGAGACCACCTCTGTTCAGGGTTTATGGTCACACAAACAAGAACAGGACCAGGTGGGCACCTTTGCCACGAGACCTGTGTGCAGGGCTAAGGGTGGCTACAGTCCGGAGCCACAGGTGGCCAGCCCTCAGTGCTGGTGGCTAAAGGACATGATGTGGGGCTGTGGTTAGTGCGTGGACAGAAGTGTAATCCTGGGTCCACCTCTGGGGCCTCCGTTTCCTTGTCTTAGAATGATAACAGTCTTGCCTCAAGACCATACTGAAGTGTATCTGAGACAATGTACACAAAGTCTTAGCAAATGTCTGGCAGAGAGAAAATGATCAGGGAATATTTGCTATTATTAGTAGTAATAAAAATGAATTCCCACTGAAGCGGAATGGCCATGTTCCCTCTTTAGTCTCCTTTACCCAAAGGAACAGGTTGCAGATACTCCCAGGTGCCCTTGGAAGACCCCAGGTAATAAAAGCTCAGATAATTACAAAGCATGTTATCTGTTTATCAAAGGTAACCCCTCGTGGCTCCTTCTAGAAATGCTTGTGTTGGGCTCCATCCAAACAGGCACTTTGTAGTCGTTTTCCAGATTTCTCTATAACGAGTTCGCGTTTCCGATGCTTCTTCAATTCAGATAGCCTTAATTCTTCCATTAGCCTGACTTTGCAAGGGTTCACTGGATTTTATATTCGCTCGTTATGTAATGAAAGATAAGCCCAACCCTATTACCAGGGAGAGGCCTGCACCAACCGGGAAACCAGATAAGAGCATGTACATACGCTGGGTCTGTCTGGTGAAGGGACAAGAGGCCCTTAATGACAGAGATGTTAAACTCGTGGGAACTGCAGGGTGAAGGGGATGTTCGTCTGCCCAGGTGATGCTGGGGTTTGTGTTAGCACCTGCTGGGTGTCAAGAGCCAGGCAGAGGGCTGCTCCACCAGGGGAGGGAGGCCAGGAGGGATCAGCCCAGGGGAAGGAGGCTCCAAGGAGGCAGGTGAGTGTGTGTTCTCTGCCACTGCTCCAATGACCCCAAATGCACGGCTTCAAGCAATAGAAATTGATTCTCTCACAGCCCTGAAGGTCCAAAATCAGGATCCTGGGCTGCAGTTAAGGTACCAGGAGGGCCACGCTTCCTCCAGAGGCTCTGGGGAGAATCTGTCCTCCTAACTCCTGGCTTGCGGCCAGGGTTCTTCTGTCTCAGCCTCCACCCCACACTACCTTTTTTTCTGTCAGTGGAAGCTCCCTCGGCCCCTCTTCTAAGGACGCTTGTGATGACATTTGGGCTAGTCCAGGATAATCTTTCCATCTCAAGATCCTTAACTTAGTCACCTCTGCAAAGACGCTTTTTCCCCAATACAGTGACAATTCTGGGTTCTGAGGATTAGGGCCTGGTATCTTTGGTGTATGTGAAACAATTTTTAAAAAAACTGAATACAAGCTCCTTTATTGAGCACCTACTAGATACCAGCCATTGCTGTTTATTGAGCACCTACAGGGTACTAGCCAGGGCTCTGGGCTCAGGAGCTGTTACAGTATGTCTGAGGAAATCTGTGTAGATGGAGAGAAGGCCACCCTATGGTTTGAGTATGTATGGTGTCTCCAGGCGGTGTCCAGTTGGTCCCCAAGATGACATTATTAGGAGGTGCTGTGGGCTTTTAAGAGAAGGGACCTAGTGGGAAGTCCTTACATTCTTGGGGGTGTGCCCTCCAAAGGGACTAGGGGCCCATCTCTTCCTCACTTTCTCCGTTTCCTAGTTCCCGCTGTCACCACTGCTCTCACTCGCCCTCTAGCTGCCATGTGCTGTCCTTGTCAGAGGCCTAGACCAGTGTGGCCCTTCCATCTTGGATCTGAACCTCCAGACCTGTGAACTAAAATAAATCTCTCTTTTCTACCTAAGTCGCCCGTGTCTGGTATTTTGTTTTAGTGATGCAAAGCTGACATACAGTCTGTTTCTAAAAACAAAGCAAATGTTCTGCTTGGGTCGGGGTATGGCGCTCTGTGTGCTGACTAGATGTGGGGTTATCACTTCCTAACTAGGGGCTCTGCCTTTTGCGGGGAAGAAACATGATAAAAGGAGCACAAATATTCAAATGAGTTCAAAGATACAGAGTCTAAACAGTGCCTCTACTGCCTCATCTGTACAGTGGGGGCACTAATGGTAAGTACAAGAGTACTACTAGGCCCTGGAAGTACTTAGCATAGTCGAGAGTCAGGAGGGCACCCCTTAGAAACCGCCATTATCGCTCCATACAGGAAGTGACGGCCTGGCACAAAACAGGTTCTGTACGTATTTCGTGATTGATTTAATGCCATTGAGGGTTTTTGTTGTTGTTGTTTTTTGGTTTTTTTGTTTTCTTAAATATCTTTATTTATTTATTTTTATGTGGTGCTGAGGATCGAACCCAGAGCCTCACGCATGCGAGGCAAGCGCTCTACCACTGAGCCACAATCCCGGCCCTGCCATTGAGTTTTCAAGCAGCAAAACCTGAATTCCAGCCCAGCTGGGTCCCCTGCTGGCCACCTTCCAGTTTTACCGGGTGTCTGAGGCTTGGTTGCTGCAGGTGGCTCAGAGGATGCCCTGATGCTAAGGTGTGCCAGGTGTTAGGACACAGGGTGCCATGTGCCAGAGATGTTGTCCCTGCAGAGGAGGACAAGGCCAAGGTGTTTGACAGCCATCTCATAAATGCCAAGACCCCTTGGCTCAGATCCCAGAGGCCACCCGTTCTTCCTGGTCCCCTGCCCGGCTGGCTCGGCCTCACAGGCCCATGTGGCATCGGCCCTTCTCCTTTAAAGGTGTGACTGGCAGAGGAATCGTGTGCGGTATTGGACTCAGGCCCCTGTACAGAATTGAATATGCTCAAGGCTTCCCCTTCGACTCCAGCTCTGAACTGATTAAACATTCATTTCCAAGACAAAAAGAGTCAATTTAGTATGAAAGATATATTTTGCCGCTTTAATTTAAAGCGCTGCACCTCCATCTGACCCCTATTTTCATAACTCAATAATTTTATCCTGTGTTGATTGTCTCATTTTGAGAGAGATATTGTGTGTATAAATCAGTTTCTAAAATACCCAAAGAAACTCGAAGAGTGGAATTTATTAAGCAGCTTCTGTTAAGTCTGAAATCATTTATTTTGGAGTCATCCTTGGGAAATGTTGGCGCTGGAGCCTGTTTTCCCCAGGGGAGGGTTATCCTGGGAAGGGATGGAGCTGGACGCTCTCTGACAAGTTCCCTGGGGAAGCTGCACCTTCACTGAAGCCAGAGAAGCTTCTGGAACAGGCTTGGGCAGGCAGAGGCTGGGCCCAAGGGGAAGTGGATTCTGGAAAAGCTCACCTGGCACTTGCCTTGGATTTTCCCAGGCTGAACCCTCCTGGATCACTGGAGCTTTTTGTGGTCCAGTCTCAGGCCCCAGTGAGCACAGAGGTGGCACACAGATGTCATTCAAACATTCTCCCCCCAGGTTCTTTTTTTTTTTTTTTTTTTTTGGTACTGGAGATTGAATTCAGGGGCACTCGACCACTGAGCCACATTCCCAGCCCTATTTTGTGTTTTATGTAGAGACAGAGTCTCACTGAGTTGCTTAGCGCCTCACTGTTGCTGAGGCTGGCTTTGAACTCGTGATTCTCCTGTCTCAGCCTCCCAAAGTGCTGGGATTACAGGCGTGAGCCACTGCACCCGGCTTCCCCCCAGCTTCTTCTGGGAACTTAGACCAGCCACTTCTTTCCCAACCTCAGTTTTTCCATCTGTGAAATGGAGATGGGGAGCCCAGTTCTGGTGAAATCACAAACAGGAAAATGGGTAACATCACTTTGTCAGCTGAGCCACCCTGGGTAAACATGTGAGTTCGAGGTTCAACAGACTTCCCTACTGCCGTCACCCCCCATGCCACTGACCAGAGGCTCACACCTTGTCAAAGTCTCTCATGCTGAATTTAGATCCCTGTCCCAAAGCACCTTGCCAGAACCAGTCCTTCTCCCAGCACACGCAGGGCTGGGGCCAGGCCCAGGGACTCCCCCCCTAAGTCCTGGGTTAGTGTTCTGTGGTGGGCTCTTGGGGGACACTACCTTAGTAACCACTTGCAGCTGGCTATAGAGATGGTTTCCATGAGATAGCCCACAGCCCTGGGGCAGGGTCTGTGTATTGACGCTGGAAGCCCTTCAGAGACCTCCTGACCCCTCCCACCTGCTCTTCCTGAAGGCGGTAAGGTTCCCCTTCAATCTCCCTTCTGGCTATTATTTCCCTGCCTGTCCCTCCTTTCCTGGGGAGGCTTGATCTCTCCTGGTTTGATTCACATAAATTGAGACACAGTGACCAAAGGCCCCCAAACCTTTGTTCCTCTGGACTTCCAAGCCACAGGGGGCAGTAGAGATCCCATAGTCCAGTGGATTATTTTTATAAATCTTAATGCATAAATGTTTTGTTTTATGATTGCATCAGTTAGCTTTGCTGTGTAACAAACCACCCCACCCTTGGTGGCTTATAGCAATGCATTCTTACTAGTTTTCATGATTCTGTGAGTCAGCAGAGTAGTTCTTTTGATCTCAATGGCTCAGATGATTTCTGGGGTCAGCTTGTAGCTTACCTAGGGCTGTATAGTCCAAGATTCTTCTTGACATCTCAGTCCTTGGCCCAATGGCAGCTGGGACTCATTGGGTAACTTGGCCACGGGTCTCTCATCACATGGTGACCTGGGCTTGTTCAGGTGGTGATGGAGGCAGAGTTCCCAGGAGCATCCACAATGGCGAGCCCCAGAGTGCGGGCACCTTTCAGCCTCTGCCAGCACCACATTTGCTGTGGTCCCCTGGGCCAAAGCCAGTCACACAACCAGAGTCCATGGTGTAGAAATAGACCCTGCCCCTGGAAGGGAGAGATGGCAGGCACTCTGTGGAAGGGGTAGATGCTGTGATGACATTTTGTTTTTCTGTGTGCTTTGGTGTGACATTTAGTGTCATCTAGTAGTTAGAAGCACAAGCTCTGTGCTCAGGCCAACCTAGATTCAAACCCAGCCCCCACCCCCACTTTTTACCTCCCACCATGTGTCCCAGAGTCAGGGAGCCCTCCTCCCTGAGCCTTGGTTTCCTCCTCTGTGCAATGGAGATAAGGTTCCTTGCCATAGGAGTTTCAGTGACAGCTGTAGGTGATGTGGCAAACAGCAGGCTTTGGATAAGTGCAAGCCACTGTGTTTACTCATTCATTCATATTATTGCCATGGTTTGATGGCTCCAGCCTCATCTCTAAGTTTGTCCAGCCTGACCTGCTGGGCATGGGCTTTGCTCACAGAGGTGGGTCCAAGAGGTGGGTGTTGGGAAGACAGAGCAAAGGCCCAGGAGGCTGGAGACAGGGGTAGCTGGGGGCTGGTAGGGGCGGGCATATCCCTTACACCAGGACCTTGGAGCTGAATAGCCACAGAAAAATGACAGGTCCACTGCTTGCCAAAGAGCTGGGCCCCGAGACAACTCCTCCTGGCCTTGTGACCAGGGGAGGGCTCTCTCACAGTAAAAGCAGGGGTGCCATATTTTTGTCTAATTGGCAGTCAGGGTACAGATCTCCACCATGGGCCTCTGAGGGTCCTAAATGGGGGCAACCAGAGGCCCAAGTTTTTTTCGTATGCATCAGCGTGTGGACAAAAACCCCTCCTCCTGTTCTTCAGAGGCAGTAAGCAAAAGAAATATGTTTTTGTACATTTTATAAAACTCAGAAAAATGGCTTTAAACAGCTTTGGCTCCCCTGCTGTAATTATTTATTTTCAAACACTCCTGCAGGGGCTGCTCCGTTTTCTTATCCTGCTCTCCTTTTTCTCATAAATGAACCATCACTTCAATAAATCATTATGAAAACAGAGACTAACACCGGCTCTGAAAGGTTGAAAGATTTATGTAACACATTTATGTTCCCCATTTTCTCATTCTGGTACTCGGCTGCAAAAGCTAAGCTAATAAAAGCTGCTATTAATATTTCTTGTTGCCTAGCAACCCCAGAGCGGGAGTAATAGCTTGGGCTAGAAAAATAGATGACCGATAAGGAAAAATTCAATTCTTTTATTATCTCAGGGGAAATGGCCTTTTACTGGAACATTATGATGTACGAGTGTGAAGTTGAACACAAAAGATTTGTGTGTGTGTGTGTGTTTGCTTTTCTATTTTTAATGAACATTATTTTACCTCCACTAACTCTTTTAGGTCACTTTTATTTTCTTCCACACACACCCCCACCCCATCCCTCATGCTTAATTTAGCAGCTATGGTAGTTAAGAGTCTGTCAGCGTTTTTTAGTTTAAAAATGATTTCTGCAAAGGTTTACAACTCGGTCATAAAAATTCACTCCCTGTTAAAACTCAAGCCAGTGATAAGCCTACACGCAGGCTAGCTCTCCGCGCTCCGGATCACATTTGTTGGGAGATAAGATTCATGGTTTTCTCTAGAAGGAAGGTCAGAAAGGAACAAAACATGTTCTTTTCTGTGTGGAAGTTTTCTTTGGAACCCAGGGGGCTTTGTTTCTTTAAAGAACCGTTTGCTCTAAAGTTCAAGATGTTCCCAGTGTGAGCCTAGACGTTTACTGAGCACACACGCGTTTGTTAGGCAGTGGTGGCTCCCTGCCTCCTCCCGGTGGCCATCTGACAAGGCATCATTATTCCCATTTTTCAGAAGCAGAAACTGAGGCTTAGAAGGGCTGAGAGGTCAGCCTGGGGCAGCGCTGTACCGTGACGGGGCCACCCTTGTCCTCAAACATGGGATTTTGCAACCTCTGCACACTGACACTCAGGATGGATGACTCTTGCCAGCGGCTGTCCTGTGCTTTGGCAGGCATCTAGCCACATCCCTGACCTCCACCCCTTATTCCTGGCTTCTAGTTGCTGTTCCCTAGTCAAAATCAAAGTTTTAAAAAATCTCTCTGGACACTGCCCCCTGGGGGACAGAATCACCTCTGGTTGAGAACCGCTGCGTGCTCCTCCCTCGGCCTCCCTCTTCCCCTCCCCCTGCCATCCTGGTGAACTCATATTCCTGCATTAGAACCCAGTTCAGAAGTCTTCTAGCTGGGGCTCTCTGGACCCTCTGGGCTGAAACTAAGAAGAGGCATGCGCATTTCTTGCCTCAATCACCAAAGTTAAGGTAGTGCCCCAAAACTTAGTAATCAAGGTAAATAATATTTTAATGCAATAGCTTTGTTTATTTGTTGGTTTTGGTACCCAGGGTACTTAACCATTGAGCAACATCCCCAGCCCTTTTGGTTTTTTATTTCAAGACAGGGTCTCGATAAATTGCTTAGGGCCTTGCTAAGTTGCTGAGGCTGGCCTCCAACTTGCAATTCTCCTGCCTCAGCCTCCCAAGTCTCTGGGATTACAGGCATGCCCCACCAAAGCTGGCTTAATGCAACAGTTTTAAGAACCAGAATTAACACGCACACACACACAAAAATAAATCAGGATACATTCTGTATCAAAAATTTACATAAATGTGGGAATGGTCTAAATTCGTGAGCATTTATAGCTGCTCATTTATGCGCTTATCTGCACTGTCAGCATGGGACAGCTTGAAGAGCTGGGCTTTGCACCTTTCTCTGGCACTAGCACCTAGCAGGGACCTAGCTAGCAGGTCACCTTCAATGTCTGTTTAGTTCTGAATGAACAGCAGAAGAGATTACCTTGAACCCGATCACCTGGCTAGAAACAAGGTTGAGCCAGAACTTGAACCCAGGCTTCCGACTCCAACCCAGTGCTCTTGTCCCCTTGGAGGGTTGTGGGGTACAGAGTGGTGCCTGGGGCAACGGAGATTTGAAGAGGCCCTCGGTACTCAGTGTGGGGAGTGGGCAGAGGACAGCAGCCCGTGGGCTTTCCCTGCAGCGAAGGGCTTCCGCCCTCTGGCAGGCAGGGGCTGGCACAGCCGCTCACCTGCACGGACCATCCCCTGTGTACTGCTCCTGCACATGTGGCCAGGTGTCTTGGCCTCTGGACAGCATGGGCCACACCTCACTTGACCCTCTTGGGAACTTTTCTTAAGGAGTGGATGCGTTTTCTGTAACTGGTCTGCTAACACTTATCTAACACCCACCTTGTGCCTGGCCCCCACTTAAGTAAGCGCCTCATATCTGTCTCTCCTCTAATCCTCAACCTTGGGGAGGAGCCGGGGCTCCACATCTCACCTATGAAGGCTTCTGCTGAGGGAGTGAGCGAAGGGATGAGCCAGGGCGTGACGGTGAGCCAGGACTGAGACCCACGGCTGCGTCCAGCCCCAGCCCAGCCATTGATTCACAGGCAACCATAGCGTGAGCTGCTCAGAGCTGGCCCTGGAAGTTCTGCGGGTCTCACAGATGAATGAATGGTGGCGGGGAGGGCTTCTTGGAGTGGTGGCCTTGGGGCTGCTCCCTGGGGACTAGAGGACAGTGGCCAAAACCAGAAATAAAAAAACTTCACCCCTGGATGGACCTTTCTGTTCAGACCAATCTACCCCTTCTGCTAGAATTCAAAAAATAATTTGTGATGTTTTATGGCCACTTAGCTGCCCTGGGAACCGCCCTCTCCACCCCCTGCCAGGCTGCTAATTGGAGCCGGGACCTCGGGCCTCCAGGAGTGCAGGGGCCAGGTGTTTAACTTCCATTCCAGGCAGCGAGCCAAGCCTGGCAGGGAGCTGGTGGCTGCTCCCGTCATGAGGGCGGGTTCAGGGAGAATGGAAGCATCACTCCCTATAATGACTCTTTGCTCCCAGCGCATATTCAGAACCATGTTTGGGAAAATGAGCTTTTAATGTACCATCGGCGTCTTGGAGAAGCCGTCTCTGGCTCCGCAGCATGTCTGGAGCACATAAAGCTGAAGATTCATTGGAGTCATTTCCCCCTGCTCTGGCTGGATAATAAAAAGTCTCTCTCGTGCGCCCTCCTCTCTTCTCGTGGCTTTGCCCATTTAGAACTTGGTGGAGTCTTTATAAAAGACAGCAAGACAAATAAAACTCATCTAAATATTAACGTTCCTGGGGAGAGTGTGGAGGGCGTGGGCCCCTGGGGCTACGTCCAGGAGAAGCTCCCTGTGAGGTTTCAGTGGGGCTGTGAGCTGCTGGTGGCAGCCTGGTGACAAGGCCATAGCACTGAGCTAGGAGCCTGGAGTCCTGCAGTCCCTGCTCTGCCTGGTGGGTGATCTTGGGCACTTTCTCTCTGAACCTCCAGTAAGATGGAGTCAATGTAGTCTGACACATGAGGTGACTGTGAGAATCCAGCTAGTAAATGTTGGGTGCCTAGCTTCAAAGGTGGAATATAGCAGGTATCTGGAGAGGGTTTGTTGATTGACTATATGAATGAATGAAGATTAAGCGCCTGTGTAAACACCTCCCAAACTGTAGAGTGCTGTGTTCATCATTAGTGGAAAGTAAGTCAGATGGTGCCCCCGTGGCCTGTTCTAACAGTACAGTCCACTGTGTCTCATTCAACCCTCCCAGCTTTGGAGGGAGATTGAATTATCCTCATTTTTCAGGTGTGTACCTGGGATCCAGGGCAGGTGGTGCCTGTGCATGGCGGTCCGTGTGTGTACTCTCAGCTAGCTGGAGGGCTGAGGCAGGAGGATCACCAAGTTCAAGGCCAGGCTGAGCAAATGAAATGCTGTTTCCAAATAAAAATAAAAAGGGCTAGGGCTGGAGCCCAGAGGTGGAGAAAAAGGAAAGGAGCGAGGGGTGAGCCGCAGGAGCCGTCACTGTGTGATGTGGCGCTCTCTCCCAAAGAGGGAGGCGTTCTTAGCCCTTCTTCTCACCCCAGAAGCTGATACCCAGGCCAGGAGTCAGGAAGCCTGGGTCCTCCCGTCCCTGCCACCAGGATGGATTGCCTGAGGCAGGTCCCTCCCACACGCCCCCACAGCCTGGCTTTCTTCACACGGACTCAAGTTACCCCAGGGCATTGTGGCGAGGATGGAGGGAGGGTGTATCTCTAAATCGTTTCATGAATGGGTCAGAGAGAGGCTGTTGTCCTTCAGGTTGCAGATCAGAGTCACAGGTCAGGAGAGCCCAGTGGTTAGGAGGAAGGGCTCTGGGGTCAGACAGTGTCTGCTGCATGTGTAAACAGCTGTGTGACCTCAGCCAAACCCCTTAACCTCTCTGTGCCACAGTTTCCTCATGGTTTGTTATGAGGAGTGAATGTGACATTCTAGATGGATCCAGATCTGTGCTCCGGAAGTTCTGCCTGCCCACGGGGAGCGCTGGAGTGTGAACCAGACCACAGAGGGGCTGACGTGTGCACCACCATGGGCCAGTGAGACAGCGTTTGGTCGCAGACGAGGAGAAGGAAGAGCTAGTGCAGAACGTCTGGGCAACAAGACTCCCGTGCCAGGGGCAGTTCCCCCAGTGAGAGGGCAGCTTGGGCCTTGGGCAGGCAGCGCGGCCAGGGTGCATCTGGGTGGGGCTCCAGCCACCCTCACCACCCACTGGTTCCGAGGGCACCAGCCCCACCTGGGAGCTTGGTAGCGATGCAGGTCCTCAGGCCCTCCCAAGCCCAGGGCATTAGATTCTGGGCTGGGGCCCAGCACTCTGCTCGACCAGCTCCTGGGGGTAGGAAACCTGCTTGGAGGCTGGACAGTGGCCTCCTGGGCGGGTCCTGAGTTCTTTGCCGCTTTAGGACAGTCCTCAGAGCAAACAAGTTCTGTGCCTGCTCGCTCTGAGGAGCGTTTCTCCCCCAGAGAAACCAGAGAGCCACACCTCTGCCCATGGCTCTGGAGCCTCCCCTTCCCTTCTCCCCGCATCAGCTCAGGCCTTGGAGCCGACACTGACGTAAAGACAGTTCTCGTGATCACAGGACTCCAGGTCTCCTTAACTTGCCGAGTGCTTTGTCCTGGTGAGGCTTCATGGGCACCTGTGCACAAAGGCCTGCAAGAGTCAGGAATAAAATATAATGAAAACAGAGAGAAGTCTTGGGTGGGGGGACTCCAGGGGACTCTGTAACAGCAGGAGTCAAAGTTCCACTGACTACTCGTGGGGCCTCCTCAGCAAAGCCCACCTTCAGGAGGACAGGAGGACAGCATGAACAGTTGGACAGAAAGATGCAAGCTAGACATCTGTAGCACTGGCAGCAGCTGGACCGGAAGAATCAGGACCTGGTCAAAAGCATAGAGTAACAACAAATTGCAGGACCCTCCGCTAAGATCTTGGGCCCAAAAGGTCAGCCCGAGATGGTCACCAGCCCATCCCACAGCACCCCTCCTCTCCCTTGGGAACCCCAGGCCTCAGCCCCTGTGCCTGAGCGCACAAGACTCCCATCAGCCCTGCCTGTTGTCTGCCTGTGAGCCTGACACATTCTTACCCGCTGCTCCTGTGCCCTGGTATGGAAGCGAATTACCTCCAGCAGGCAGATGGGCCGTGTCCTTTGGCATGCACCCACTGGGGTGACCCTGATCACATTAAACTGCAGCTGTTTTCCCATTACTACCTGCAAGTTGCTCCCCAAATGCAGGAGGGAGCAGCTCACTTTGCCCCAGCCTGTAGGGGGACACCTGTGCCTCGGACAGGTATCCACAGCACAAATGAGCAGTGACCAGCCAGCTATGCTGGGGACAGAGCTGTCCTCTGGGAACAGGAGATTGGCCTCTGCCACGGCCCCTTACCCTTGACACCCCTGCTATGCCTCTGTGCCCGGCCCTGCCCAGAGGGGCTGCCACGCTGCCCTGATTCATCTCCCTGGCTTTGGACTTGGAGAGACCTAGGTGTAGGCGGGAGTTCTCTAGCTCCTTGCCATGTTGAACATGTGCTTAGGTGGAACTTTAATTTGCTTAGGTGGAAAATGAATGTGTTAACAGTCCATACCTTATAGGGTTGTTTTGAAAATTAAATGCTTATAAAGTGCTCAGCACGGTGGTCATAAAAATGCTGTCGTTTGTCTGCAGGCGCTCTCTGTGTGAGTGTCTTTTTCTCTCTCTCTGCTAACCCACGTGGAGGACTCTGCTTTCTGGTTCTTCCAAAAAAACCCACCTGGCCAATGTTGGTAAGCAAAGTTGTAGGGTGCCCCCCACCACAGTCTGCACACCCTTGTGTCCCCACATCCCTTTGTGGCCATACTGGCATGGCAACCACCTCTCGTCCCTGCCCGTGGCCTGGGCCTGGTCAAGCTCCTGTCGGTGCTGTTGCCTGTGGTGATCCCACAGCCTGGGCATTTCTAGACCTAAGATCCAGACTTCCTGGAAAGCTGAGCAGAGGACCCCCTTTAACAGGATCCTCTGCCTTAGAAGTTGGTTTGGGGACTCTTGGGTCTGACTGAGCATCCTCAGGGACCCCCCCCAACCCCAACCCCCAGCAGACTGTCAGTATATTTCTATCAAACAAGTACACTTTTCTCCCAGAGGATTCTGGTTATGTCAGTTCAAGTGCCCCAGGAAGCAGCCTGCAAATAGGATTGGGCACAGAGATCTGTTGAGGGGCAAGAGGGAGAAGCTGGTGGTGGGGGACATTGTAGACTTCAGTGCAGGGCTGGCCTCTGAGGAAGGGGAGGGAGGACCAGGGAGAGGGGGCTTCTTCCCGGTGTGTTAGTTGATGTTTGTCCCCACGTCATTGCCATACTTTATTATTTGTTCTTTTTAGAGATACATGACAGGAGAGCTTACCACGCTTTTAAAATTACTTTGACTTTATAGTACGTTTTAATATCTGACAACACGGTTTTCCCAAAATTCTTACTTTTCAACTGTCCTTGGTGAGGTACATCCATTTCTTCTTCCACATGAATTTTTTTTTAATTTTTTAGTTATACATGGACATAGTGTCTTTATTTTTGTTTTACTTATTTTTATGTGGTGCTGAGGATCGAACCCAGTGCCTCACACATGCGAGGCAAGTGCTCTGCCACTGAGCCACAACCTCAACCTTCCACATGAATTTTTAAGTTGTTTTTATGAAACTATTGGAATTTCATCAAGAAATGAAGATGGGGACAATTTATATCATTATATCACTGAGTTGTACTGTTCAGAAAACACAATGTGAATCTTCACTTCTATAAATAATGTTTGCCGTCCTTCTACTTTCTTTTTATAACTTTATTTTTATTTATTAATTTGTATGTGGTGCTCAGGGTCAAACCCAGTGCCTCACCCATGCTAGGTGAACACTCTACTGCTGAGCCACAACCCCAGCCCCTCCTTCTAGTTTTATATATTATATATATATTTGTGTGTGCGTATCCAACGTATTTCTTATTTTTTTCTTTCTTTCTTTTTTTTTATGATGCTGGGGAAGGGAGCCAAGGCCTGGCTCTTGCTAGGCAAATTGCCATTGAGCTACATCCAACCTTCTTTAAGCTTTCTTCTTTACAGTTTGACATGTCTGCCCTGCTGTTGCCATTAGAGCCTTATGTTTGCTACTTTATTCACTGGTAAGTGGGAGGTCACTGTGGTAGGGGAACCAAGATGCAGATGTCTTTCACTTTTACTGTGCCCCAAAAACTTCACAGAAGCAGCCACTCTGAAGTGTCATAGGTTTCTCTTGTATTACTATTTTTTTTACCCTTCAGTACTGAGGATTGAACCCAGGGGTGCTTAGCCACTGAGCCACATCCCCAGTCCTTTTTATTTTTTATTTAGAGACAGGGTTTTGCTGAGTTGCTTAGGGCCTTGCCAAGTTGCTGAGCCTGGCTTTGAACTTGCAATCCTCCTGCCTCAGCCTCCCGAGCTGCTCAGATTACAGGCATGCACCACTGCATCCAGCTCTCTTATTAATTTTTATCTGGTTGCCTCAAATTATATAGCTTCCTCGAGTTTGAGATTTGGGGATTTCTGGATATGCTCTCACATCCACCAAGAAACTTCTTTCCAGTTTCTCACATTGTATCGGGTTGAACTGTCACTTAGAGACATGGATGGCAGTGATAAGTGCCCTTTGTCTTTTGTCTCCTCCTCAATTTATCAGCATTGCAGGAAGTCAATTTTCTTTAGCATATGTTTAAAAATTCTTCTTTTTTCCACTTACTCCTAATTTCTGTGGAGTTTTATCAGGTGCCTATTAACTTTGCATTGAAACACTCACAGGGTTTTCCTCCCTTGGTACAGTGAGGTGATGAATTTACCGATAGTTTCCCCGCGCTAATGCAGTCTACTGGTGACTGTGTGCATGGATACTGACATAGGTAAACATACAAACACATATTTTTAATGAGGCTGGATTTAATTTACTGTTTGCTTACGATTTTTCTTTAATCAAATACATATTTCATAATAAAATGGATCTGTAGCTTTCTGTTTTAGTCAACTTTTTAATTGACTAATTAAACACTAATTAATTTAACACAGAAAAATTGTAGAGGAGGAAAAGTTTATTTAGGGGCTCACGGTTTCAGAGGCCTCAGTCCATAGACAACAGACTCCATTCTTCAGGGCTCAAGGTGAGGCTGAACATCATGGCAGAAGAGTGTGGCAGAGGAAGGCAGCTCAGACGATGATCTGAAAGCAGAGAGACTCTACTTACCAAATACAAAATATATACCCCATAGCCATGCCCCCAAAGAGCCACTTCCTCCACCACACCCTACCTGCCCGTTACCACTCAGTCAATCCCATCAGGGATTAATTCACTGATCAGGTTAAGGCTCTGGCCCAATCATTTCTCCTTCAAACCTTGTGTTGTCTCACACGTGAGCTTTGGGGACGCCACATCTAAACCATAACACTTGCTTTTTATAGAGAGCTTCCATATCTTTCTGTTTAAAGATTATACCATATTCATAAATGAACAGCTTATTATACCAATACCTATACAATTATTATCATTGATTGTATATGTTATTATCTTATCATTTTTATAGCCTCGGTCCCTATAATTATACCCCTTCACACCCTGCAGCTGCAGACATGGGGTTCTTTCTTTTCTCAGGCTCATCTCTCCTGGAGGCCTACCCATGTTATTGGCTTATCTATTTTGGTTTATTCATTTCCTTCAGAGAACTCTCAAGAGTTATGTTTCAATTCTATTACTTTTCTTTCTCTTAATTTATTCATTTTCCCTTTTGTGTTTATTAATCTCTTCCTCTTTCTTTCTGTAGATGTTTTAATTTTTCATTTTCAATTCTTTAGCTCATTTACTTTTATTGTTTATTGTTTAATAATAAAAAGTTTATTGCTATACATTTTTTTCTGAGTATGGCTTTGTATCCTGTGAAGTTTGAAATGAAATGTTCTCACATCTTTTTCTTCTTTCTTTCCAAAGCATAGCTTTGTGGATTGTGTGTGTGTGTGTGTGTGTGTGTGAATATATATATTCATTGTTTAAAAAATTAAGCACAAGCAAATACAAAGAAGAAATAAAATTTATTAAAATTGTACCACTGGCTAAGTAACTTTTCAGTCATATCTTCTTGCATTTAGGCACATGAGTATGGTGCCTTCTTCTCTTTCTAGTCTGTTCTGTTGGAGCTGTTCTATGGCCTGCCGATTTCCTGTGACAGAATGTACTGGGTGTACGTTTATAACTGTAGGTCCTGTTCTTCTTTTGGCTGCTGCATACTTTCCGTTGTGTGGATGTCGCCTTCTGAACTTCACCTCCCATTGACGGACACTGGGGCACATGATGGGTACTGCCGGAGGTGCGAACGTGGCTTTTTGAGGATGGGGTCTCAGGGCGTGAGAAGTGTGTTAGGGCAGGTGAACACATTTCCCTCAGCGGGAGTGGAGCCCAGCCTGACCCACAGGGAGCTCTGGAGCATGAATGGTCCCAGTCCCTTGCTTCTCAGGGTAAAGGGATTTGACCTTCTCTGGTCCTGTATTGGTTGCTCACTGGCCATAGGTTGGGGGTTGAGTAGCTTCCTGGGGTCAGTGGCATCTGTTGACCAGGGGATGTGCTCTGGAGAAAGGAACAGCTGTGAGACTTCACCAACCAGCATTCCAAGGGGCTGGTTGGTGGGAGGGAGCTGGCCCAGTGAAGAGGACCTGGGCAGAGCCCCCAAGAGCTTCTACTACGTCAGACGTTCTTAATTAGAACAGTTTTGTCCCCCAGGGGACATTTGGTGACATTTGGAGGCAGTTTTTGAATGTCATAACTGGAGTTGGGATATAGGTCAGGACAGCCCCTCACAACTGAGAATCACCCCAAAATATCAGTGCCACAGATGAGAGACCCTTTGTAACAACAGCACAACAAAATCTTGAAATAAACATTGTTGTGTATTTATCTTTTCGTGTTTGGGTATTTCTATGCCATTTCCTTTGGAGCTTTGAAACTCCTTGAAATGGTCACAGTTGTCCCCTCGCCTCTCTTGGTTTTCAGTCCCTCACCTCCAGGGACACTCCCGTCAGCGTGGCTGGCTGTGGCGGACATCTGCCCGTTCTCAGCCTTTGTCTCACTTGCTGGTTATCGCCCCTTGACAAGTCACTTTTTCATCCTCGCTCACTCTCTTCATTGGCTTCCAGAATATACCCTCTCCTGGTTTCTCTCCTCCCTCTGTCTTAGTCTTCTCAGTTCACCTGGAAGAATGCCCAGACCTTGGGCGTCTCCCTTATCTATCCTCAGGCATGTCATGATCCTGTCTAGCTCGTGGCGTTAAATACCCTATATGTGCTGATAACATCCAAATTTTAATCTCCAGCATGAATGTCTCTATGGATATGTACCTTAACCTCTTCAAAACCAAGGGCCTGGGCCAGGCATGGTAGTACAGCCTGTTAATTCCAGCAACAGGGGAAACTGAGGCAGAAGGATTGCAAGTTCGAGGCCGGCCTCAGCAATTTAGCAAGATCCTATCTCAAAATAAAAAAAATAAAAAGGGCTCAGATGTGGCTCAGTGGTAGAGTCCCTGGGTTCAATCTCCAGTACCATAAATGAGCGAATAAATAAATAGCCAGCCCAGGCCTGGGACATCCTCCGCTGCCTGCTCCAGGCTGTGTGTGTGACAGCTCCCTTCCCTCAGACATCTGGGTCACACTGGTCCTCCTCAACTCCTCTTTGTCTCAGTGAGGCTGTGGCTCGGAGCCTCTCAGTGCCTTCACACCTGTCTCAGAGGGAGGCCCACATCCTGTGCACTGCCTGCCCTTTGCCTGCAATGCATCTGCCACTCCAGTCCCCAGCCTCCTCCCTGGCCAGGCATGTGCCGGACCTCAGCCCCTTTGCACTTCCCTCTGCCTGGAATGCTCTTCCTCAGGTATCTGCATAGCATGTTCCCATGCCTCTTCTGAGTCTTAGAAGGTGAGGCTGATGTCACCTTCTCCATGTGGCCTTTTCTGGCCCCCCTTCCTAAAATTGCATCCCACCCCCACCCGACTCTTTGCACTCGTCTTCTTTATTTTCCTCTGTATCACTTACGACTAACTTATCGCTGTATCACTATGACCAACTGTATCACTTATGTGTTTCTTTGTGTGTCCTGTGAGCTTCCACCTTCCCCGGGGGAAGGCAGGAGTCCCGAGAGTGGGGCCTGCTCTGTTTTCTTCCCTGCTGCATCCCCAGCACCTGATCATTGCCCGACGCACAGTAGGTGCTCAATAACTACTGTTGAATAAATTTGAATGGGTGGCGGGCTGGGAGGTTTGCATGCCTTGAAGCCTGTTGGCAGGTGTTTTAGATTAGGGTGACGCGGTAATGATGGGGACCGCTGTGGTGTGTTCTGCGCAAGGTGCCTCCTTACGCATCACTGCGCTCTCACATAGCCACCTGAGCCAGGCCCTGGTACGACCTTGTCATAAGGGTGACTTAACTAAGTCGTGGAGCCATGTGACGACTGGGGAAGGGCTCTGGCCAGGTCCCTCTGCCCAGTGTTGCTGTTCCACTTCCTCCATGCTGCCCGGCACCGGGGCATGTCAGTTATGCCAGACCAACAGTGCCAAGGTGCCAGGGTTCCCCACCCGTGTCACCACTGGATCATGTGACTTGGAAAAGTTTTTACAGTCAATGTGATACCTGGAAAATGTGACGTTGCCCTACCTCCACGTTTCTGGACCCTTACAAGGAATGAGTTACAGCCTCACCCAGCCCCAGACAGAACCTCCGTCCTTAGGGAGAAGGAGTTGGCTACAGTGAGGAGAAGAGGGGCCATGGGGCAAGAGGCCCCAGCCCAGGCCCGGCCGGACACGAGCCCACTGCTTAAGCCTTCAGAGCTTCAGCGTCCCCATCTGTAGAAGTGGGAGTCACCACAGTGCCTGTCCCCTAGCAAGGACAGAAGGATAAAGGAAGAGCTATCCTGGAGACCTCAGAGCTGCTCGTGGGTCAGGAGGCCTAAAGCTCAGGGTAAAGATGGGACGCATGGCCGTGGAGGGGACAGGAACCATCCTTGACCACCTGGTCAGGCAACGTTGCCCACAGAGGCTGGGGAGCAGAGAATGCCTGGCTTGCTCTGCCTTCTGGACATTGTCTCAGAGGCCAGATGTCCCCAAACCCCCTTTGCCAATTAACTTGTGACGGAGGTGGCAGTAGGAACCTCCCCAGAAGGATGAGTCCTGTCTGCATGGGATCCACTGTGTGGCCTCAGGGCTAGTCCTTGCCTTCTCTGGGCTTCCGCAGAGCCCCTCCAGCCCGACCACCCACAGCTCCTCTGAGAAGGAGTCTGGGAGCCTCTACCTCTGCCTCTGCCTCCTCCACCTCCGGGCACTTCAGTCCCAGCTTAACTAGGGACTTCAAGCAGCAGCGCTTTCCTGGAGAGTTCATAAAAACATGTAAACACGGATGAGGAGACAAAATATTGAGCGGGGAGGCAGTAAAACACGCCAGTGTTGGTTGTGTTAATTGAATATTCATGAGCTGACTGTTTAAATTACAGTTCACAACTGTTGTGGGGCCTGATGAATAATTGAAACGAGGGTGGCCAAAGAGATTTCAACACTGCATTAGCAAACTGCTCGGGATCAGCTACAGAGAATTTATAATTAGCTCAGAATATCCTGTAATAAATTCTTTGGAAAGATGGTTTTAATTAGCACACGTGCTAATTCTGAGTGTAGAACATTCGGCATCGAGGCGGGGGGGGGGGTCCCCTTGCCTTGTTTCTCTCTCCTGTGGGGGTCTCGCCACCTGCCAGGAACCTCTGAGCATGCTCAGCCCACCCTCAGCCCACGCTGCACACCCTGCCCGCTTGCAGCTCCCCCAGGACCGAGGCAGGTGCAGACCTTCCGGCCTGGCCTGCCTCCTGTTCTCGCCCAGCCCCAGTGGGGCAGCCAATGGGAACTTTCTACATGCAGGTCTGATTCCATTTTCGCCCTTTCATTGAGAGAGCCCAGAGACATGAAGTGGCCAGTCCAGCTCCTGTGAGTCCCCAAGGCCCAGTTGACTTGGGCCAGTGTCTTGGTGCAACAGGAGGAGGAGGCAGGAACATTCAGTGTGGGGCTGCCGGTGGCCAGCAGGACGGGGGCATGGTGTCCCTCTAGTGCTCAGAGAGGAAAAGACATCTGGGTCTGGGGAGCCGCCAATCTGGGGCTCAGAGCTTCCAGGCTCACTGGCTCGTCCCTGGACATTTGCTGAGTACCTGCTGTCTGCCGGGCCTGGGTCTAGGCAGCGGGGAGATGGTCCAGAGCAAAGCGGCCACATGCCCACCCTCACAACTGGAGCACACGACCACAGTCATGTGCACACGCGTGTGAACATGCAATTACAGTTGTAACAAGTTCCCTGGAAAAACAACAGGGTGCCATCCGAAGAAACACCCGGACCCTGATGTAGGTGGGAGAACCAGGGCAGGCCCCCTGGGGACAGGGACGTTGAGCAGAGTTCTGAAAGGCAGTCGGGGTGAGGGAGGCAGACTGGCCCTGGGGGAGCCGAGGACAGGGGTCAGCAGAGCCCCCACAGCAGCCTGGTGGGGCTGGGCTGGTGTGGGAATGGCTTTCTGTTCACGGGCAGCAAAGAGAGGCACCCGGACTCCGATGCCTGGAGCTGCAGGACCCGTGGAGCTTCTCAGCGTCATGTCACTAGAGTCCGTTCGTTCACTCATGCATTCCACACTCCTTCATCCCATGTTGGTAGTGGGGCCTCCTGTGCCCCGGGCCCTCTCCTAGCCCTGTGTAGTGAGCAGAGCAGATGGCCACCCCTGGTCACAGAGCGTACTTATTCCAGTGGGACAAACAGACAGACAGCTGAATAAGTGCAATGCACCCTGTCATCACTCAGATGGGGAACGAAGGCTCCCTGCCATACACACAGGCACAGCCTTCCAGCCCGGGGGGTTGTGGGCAGGCATTAGGCCCCCTTCCAAGTGGGAACTGAAGATCACATTCAAGAAGATGGAGGATTCCTAGCTTGGATGGGCCATTTTCAGTCATTGGCCCCCCTGACCAAGGGCAGCCGATTCCACCTCCTCTGCTTTGCCCTGCCCTGTCCATCAAGTCTGCCCCAGGTGCCCCCTGATGCTGCCTGTAGCCCCTAGCCTCTCACTCTGGGCAAAGGAGATGGCTGGGCCATCCTCTCCACACGAAGTACTGGTGCCCACAGGACAGAGTCCTTTCCCTTGGTCATCTGTCTTTGGCTCCCCCAGCTCTGTACCCACCATGGCTTCAGTGAACTGCAGGGTCCCCTCAGTGCCCTGACACTGGCAGTGTGGCCCCTGAACACCAAACCTGCCCTCGAGGTTGTGATCTCTGCAGTTCCAAGGAAATTCGTCATTGTTTGTGTCCAGCAGTTCCCTCCTAAAGATACAGAAAGATTAGCCACAAAGATTAGTCAAAACAAGACAGATAATTCTGTGCTGACTCCTTGTACAGTGATAACAAGACCCAGACCCTTCGAGGCAGTCTGTGGCTGTGGGTGAGAGGATGTGGTGAGGCCATCCCAGCCCACACTGACCCCTCTGCCCTCAGCATTGGCCAGAGCTCAGACGTAGGGGTCATTCAGACCTAGGTTCAGATCCCGGCCCTTCTGCATGTGAGCTTTGGACGAAGCGATGGATCTTGCCTTTCTGAGACTCCACTGCTCATCTGGGAAGTGGAAATAGCAGCGTCTGTCTCACAGGGTCCTTAAAAGGGTGGCTTGGGACAAGTGAGAACATGGCCCTTTTGTGAGAACGTGGCCCCTTCTATGGTCAATCAGTTCTGCAGTTAGGGTCTCCTGGGGCATTGCCAGGACAGGAACAACACCCTCCACACTAGAAACCTCCCTTCCATATCTAAACAAAAGCCATCCTCTGATACCTGCCTGCTCTCTTCCCCTTAGGATCCCAGGAATGGGTCATCCACCCACCCTCTCACTCACTAGGGCCTCTGCCTCCCTTAGAGCTCTAAAGCTGCTCTGGTTAGGGGAGCTGGTGGCCTCCACATGGCCAGACCCACTGGGTACATGCCGTTCTTATCATACTTGACTTGGGCTCTATTAGACCAGTCGGCCCCTCCTTGCTGCCCTGAAACCCCCTCCCCCATCCCCCCATGTGACACTGTAACTTTATGGTGTCATAACTCTCTCTCTCCTCCCTCCCCTGATTCTTCACTTTCGTGGCTGGGTACTATGGGGAAGCCTAGGCCAGTTTCCACTGCTCGGTCCCCTCTTCTGTGCACTAGACCATGTCCCCATGGTCAGCCTGTCAGCCTGTCCCCAACTGGAGACACCCACTTGGATATTGTGCCTCAGCCCAGTCTGTTCACAGCAGACCACCCCTGCCCACCTTCAGACAAGCTTCTCCTCTGGCATGCCCAGTCTGTGAGTACCACCAGTGCTCTGGTGTCATCCTTGACCAGCTGCCATGGCCAGTCCCCAGTCCTGTCTCTCTCCCCTGGCATCCACCATGCCCACGGCATCTAACTGAGCCTCACCTGCTGTGTCACTGATCACCTGACCTTAGCAGCCAAGCTGGTCTTCCTAATACACGTCCATGACCCTCAGAATGAAAGCCAGTGCCTTTGCCTGGCACTTGAGACCCACCCAGCCTAGGCCCTGCCTAGGCCCCAACCCTGCTCATCCTTCCCCACTGTCTTCGACTCAGCCAGTCACAGGCCTTGCTGATCCCTTGGTCCACCCTTGACCCTTCATCGTACAGCCTCAGAGCAGTGTATTGATGTAAGGGTGGAGTTAGCTCCACCAGGCAGGGCCACCTGTTAGTCACCGTGAATCCCCAATGCTCAGCCCAGTACCTGGCACATAGCAGATGACTATAGAGGTGTCTACTCGAATGTGACAGATCCATTCCTGAAAACCCTGCTAAATCCTAAAAATGACAGAGTTTACAAGAAAAACAGCAGGGGCAAACCACTCAATGTCTACACCAGCAGAGCCCTCACAGAAAGCCATGACGGTCCTTATGCAGGTACCAGCACATGTGGAGTTAAATTCTTACTAAGAAACTTGCCACCTGAACCAGGGCAGCAGAGGCTGGAAGGATTGTTGAGGACCTCCCTCCTGCTGCTGGGTCATGGAGTCCTGGGTAAAAGGCACAAAGACTGAGAGAAGCCTGTGGTCACTGCTTTCATCTGGAACGCGCAGCCTCACTGGACGCTGGATGGGAGGAGGATGTTGGCTCAGGACAACAGGAGGAGCCTGATCCCTCCACTGCCTGCTGGGTCTCGCTGTCTTAGCACCTTCTGTGTCCACAACTATTCCTCGGTAGTGGAAAACATTTCGGCGCTGGAGGAATCGCATGCTGGAGCAGGACTCTCAAGTACCACGACCTCGCCCATCCCTGGCAGGACGCAGTGCCCAGATCACACCATCTGCTCAGTGGGAGAGTTCCCCGGGGAAGCAAGCCATTGGTGCCTGTCACCCTGCATTTGAGCTCACCCAGTCTGTGTGCTGCTGGGTGTGGTGGTCCTTCCTGCATGGGACCTGGCTGTTGGTGTGGACCCCAGGACTCTGACGGTTCACAGGCCTCCATTTCTGCCCTCAAGGAGCTGAGAATGTGCCAGGCGACACGAGGGCATCACACAGAAACCTCCCTGGAGAAATGCCTGAGCAGCCTGTGAAGAGAGTTGCCATTGTCCAGGAAAAAGAAATGTGAGCTGCCAACCTTGGCAGAAGGGGTAGGTTTGGGGGACCATGCGGAGGCCGCACATGCTCTGCCTGGAGCCTGCATGGACAGGAGAGGTGCAGGGAGGAGTCTGTGGACATTCACAGAACAGCTAGGTGTCAGGTGCTGTGCTAGCCGCGGGCGGTACATCCGCGAACACAACTAAGATCTGTGCCCAGGTGGGAATTACATCATCTCAGGGGAGTGAGACAGTGGACAACATGCAAGTCCCACGGTATGTTAGCAGGGACTGGGATTCTGGGCCCCTGTGTTGAGCTTGGGGTGCAGCTAAGGCCTCCCGGGAGAGATGAGGCTTGAACATTTGCAGGAGGTGAGAGTGTGTGCAGGATGAGTATTCCCTGGATGGGGAGAACATTCCACATAGTGACAGTCACTAACTTAACACTCGGCATGATTGACATTGGAGGTGGTCACTCTATGCCATGGGGGGCTGTCCTGTCCTGTCGATGGTTCTCTGCTACCCTAGCCTCTACTCACCAAGTGCCCAACTATAGTTGTGCTAGTCATGCTCCCAATTGTAACAACCAAAAGTGTCTCCAAATATGGCCAAATGTCCCCTGGGGGCGGTCTTGGGACAAGAACCCACCTGGGCATCCAAGGAACAGCAGGAGATGAATGTGCTGGATGGGTGAGGGCAGAGAGGTACCAGGTGGGGAGCAGGGAGTGTCATAGGGGTTTGTGGCTTGGTAAGGATTTGGCTTCTACTTGGAATGAAGTAGGGAGCCAGTGCGGGCTCTGAACAGAGGAGTGAGGGCATGTGTCCCAGAGACGGAAGGCATCGGACCATGGCCCCATCCCCACCTGAACAGAAATCTCACGCCGTCACCTGGGCAGTCCTAGGTCCAGCAGCTCAGTGGCTCGTGTCTACAAATCTGTCTTCAAAGACAAAACCAACCTTGAAGGGAACAAATTGCCTTCCATTCACATTCTTCTCTGCTGGAGTCCCCATATTCATAACAGAATGATCAGTCTAACCAGGAACAGGGCTGTTGCTTTAAAGGATAAATTAGTCTAACTCTTAACTCAATAATTAAAACTGTGATGGCACTCGGCCTGCAGGGATAATGTACTATTATTATAGTCGTTTGTTTCAATTAAATGCTTACTGATTTTACAATAGCAGCTGGGCACCTGTGTGCTATAGCTATTACTCTGAACAAGACATCTAAATTTCAGGAGAAATTTGTCAGCATGCAAAGGATCTCCTGCCAAGCGTGAAAGTTTATTAGAAATACTTACCAGCGAGGCTTGCCAGCAAGGGCAGGCTTTCCATTGGCTTCCTTTTCTTCTTTTTTGCTCTGCAATTTTTTGTTTTAAAAGGGGATGATTTTCAAATATTTGGCTCTTAAAATCTGAGGATATTTCTGAGAGCACAGTGCCCCTGGGTAAGTTGGCATGGGGCTTTGGTGGTGACTTCTATATCATTGATTCCCCAGGTGAATAATGCTTCTCTCACCCCAAGACTTCCACATTCCAATCCCCAGGAACCATGAATATGGGACCTTCTATAGCAAAGGGGACTTGTAGATGTGATTAAGTTAAAGATCTTAAAATGGGTAGATTGCTCTGTGTTCTCTGGATGGGTCCAATGATGTGATTACAAGTTTTTGTCAGAGAGAGGTGGGGCAGCCCAGCAGAGAGTGGAATGGAAGCAGAGAGGAGAGACCCACGTCCTCTCCTGGGCCTCTACCTGGAGTTGCTCATCAGAACTGCGTCTGGGGTCACTGCGCAGCTCTGGCCCTCGGGCTCTCCACGCCTGCTCCTGCTATTCCTCCATTCACTCAGCCAGCATTCCCAGAGGAGGGGCCTCCAGGCAGCCACGGAAGCTGAAGCTTGGAGGACCATGGCTAACTTCTAGGCCTCTGGCACCAGTCCAGGCTGCTCTGCGAGGTCCGGACATGCGGGCTGGACCCTGGCTGTGTGACCTCTTCTTCCCCCTCCACAAATGGCTTCGGGGAGCTTTGGCCATGACTACTCACATCATGGATCCAAGGGTGGTGGGGTGAATAATGCCCACAAAGGTGCCCCCAGCTGAAGCTATAGAACCTGTGAACAGGTTAAGTCCATAAATACCCTGAGGGCTCCCCACACAGCACATCCGCTCTCTCCGGTCTTGCTCCTCCTCCTCTCTCGCCTCAGGAACTGCAATACCCACGCCTTACCACTATTTCATCCTAAGGGTCTCGCTTGACTTGGGGACACTATTCCTCCTCCACATCACTCTCAGCCACCTATTGACCTTCCTCACTACCTCCCAGACACATGATAGACTGGTCAGTGCCATGGGCCCCACTACATTGTCCCCTCCTGAATAGCCACAGGTACCTCTTGTCCTTACTCCACCATCTGCACAGCCAGCATGGTCTTTGCAAGGGGAAATCCTGAGCACACCCCTCCCCTGCTTAAATCCTTTCAGTGGCTCTCCACTAGCCTGGGAAAAGCAACCCAGCCTGGCACTCAGGTCCCCCATTGTCCATCCTCCTGACCCCTGAAGCCACACCAGCCCATCTCAGCTTCAAGGCTTTGCCCAGGCTCCCCTCCTCCTGGACATCACCCCCTCTTCACCAGCTCTCCCAAGGCCAGCTGCAAGGCCCGGTTCAGAGTCCACCCCTCTTCCTAACCTGCTGGCTGGGGATGGGTGTGCACAGATCATCTTGAAGGAAGGAGTGAGTTCCGGTCACTCCTGCGTACTCTGACCCAGCGTCTGCATTTGGCATCTGGGCACACTCAGCAAGGCTTGCTGAAGGGCTGGAGAGAGTCATGGCGAGTGCATCAGGGAGAGGCTGGCTGTGTCCTCAGTAGGACCAGCCCAGGGTTGGGAGGTGCAGAGAGCTTGGCTGTGATGGGTGATGGGGCTGCCAGGGACTGTGGGCTGTCAGGCTCCCTAGAAGCAGACTCCGAGGTGGAGTTTATTTACAAGTGTAGTGGGGAGCACCCTCAGGAGCATCGCCCCAGGATAGTAGAGGAAGCAGGGTTGTTCAGAGAAAGATCATGCACCAGAAGGTATTGCGGCAGAAGCTTTAACCAGACCCGAGTAAACTCTGAAGCTAGATGTTCCTTTCTGAGATGTTCCAAACTGAGTCAAGGGGATTGGGCTTTGAAGTCCCACTTAGCTAAATGCAAGGCCACCCCTTGGGAAAGGCTGTGGCCTGGAATGCGGCAGCTCCATCAGCCAAAGGGAGTTCCTGGAGAGGGGTGCAGCCTTCGGGATCAGCATACCCAGCCCGGGGGAACAGAGTGTGGTGGTCCTGCAGGAGCCAGGGCTATACTCATTTCAGAGACAGGCTGCAATGCAAGGTCAGAACAAGAGCCCTGGTGGCGGCTAGAGCAGGGCTCAGTGGAGGGAGAGCTCCTGAGCAGGTGGTGACCTCGTACTCAGGACACGGGCCTGGGAACACACAGACCTTCATGTGATCCCAGCTCTACCACCTGCAACTAAATGACTTCCCACTCTGAGCCTCAGCCTCCTCATCTGCACAATGCTTAGGATAAACACTCTCCTCCCCTGTCTGGGTGCAGGTTCCATATGAAAGTCAGTTGGCACACAGCAAGTGGTAACTGCCTAATGAAGACTAGCACTTCTACCATCACCCTTACCAACATTCAATTAACACTGTGCTTGGACATCTATGGCCATGTGTCAAAAGACCCTGAAGGTCTTTTGTAAATAAAGTTTTATTGGCACACAGCCACAGGCATTGATTTGCATATCATCTGAAGCTGCTTTCTTGCTATAATCACAGAGTTGGGTAGTGACAACAGATACCATCTAGACCATAAAAACTAAAATATTAGCCAGGCACGGTGGCGCAGGCCTGTAATCCCAGCACTTTGGGAGGGTAAGGCAGGAGAATCAAAAGTTCAAAGCCAGCCTCAGCAACGGCGAGGTGCTAAGCAACTCAGTGAGACCTTGTCTCTACATAAAACACAAAATAGGGCTGGGGATGTGGCTCAGTGGTCGAGTACCCCTGAGTTTAATCCCTGGTACCAAAAAAAAAAAAACCCTAAAATATTTAATATCCAACACTTTACAGAAGTTTGCCAACTCATGAAGCCCTGGGCCAGGCTTGGGTTCTTGTTATCTCCCTCCTGCCTCCCTCTCCTCTCCTGTTTTCAGAACCTTCTCTTGTTTCTAATCTCTTCTTAGCCCAGGTGAGATCCCATACAAGCTCACACCTTGAGCGAGTTCATGGAGGATGAAGGAAGGGAAACTTCTGTTGAATACCTACTATGTACCTGGCACTGCAGAAAATGACCTTTCCCTTTGATCCTCACAGCCGCCCGCTCCAGGGCAGGTTCATTATTGCCCTGGGCTCCACTTGGAGCTGTTGAGTCTGTGTGGTGCAGAGGATCTCAGGCCAGAAGACAGGCAGAATTTGGGCTTTCCCACTTCCCGACTCTGAAATCTTCATCTTTCTGAGTTTTGGTGCCTTCATTGTAAATTGGGAATATCAGAGCGTTATCGTGCAGCCCCGGGCACCATGCCTGCACGCGGGAGCATGCGCCAGGACACTACTAAACGTGATGACTGTTGTTACTGCTGCTGCTGTCCTCCGTAAGCAAGGACACCGGTGTCCACTGGAAGAGGCTACTCTCAGACAGTAGAAGGATTGTAAAATGCTGGTCAATGGCTTTGATTCTCCCTTTGGAGTGTAATGGTGCTCAGAAATTGAGAGTGTAGGCATCCTCTCGAACCAGCTCCAGGGCTGAGACATAGAACACAGTGAACAGGAGCCACCAGGAATAAAAAACATGCAGCTCCCCAGACAGAGTGTGAGGCTGTTTAACGACGCCTTGGTCCCCCTCCGAGGAAGTAGGGCAGGTGTCAGTTCTGTGGATTGGCAGAAGGTGGAAAGGAGGGCCCTGTGATTTCTCACTGTCCCCACTGCACAGTGTCACGCTGGGCACAGGGGCTGCTCTCCATGGAGACCACATGGGGCATTTGTGAAAAATACATTATATCCCCACAGCCCTGAGGATCTGTTAAGCCCAGGAAGCCTCATTACCTTCACAAGGCTGCTGCCTCCTCCGTGGCTCCTCCATCCCATCCTTCCTGGAGAGGGTGCAGATGTGGCCTGTGGATGTGGCCACATGTTCCCGGGTAGGGGTGCAGGAGCTGTTTTGTTCAGTTCCCAGACTTCTCCTGAGTGCTGGCTGTGGCAGGCTCGCACTAGTGCTGTGAGGCAGGTGTCTCTGCACATGAAAAGATGTCCCCTGTGTGCCATCAAGGACCATGAAGAGGGACAGCCAGGGATGGGGAGGAAAGCCATGGCAAGGAAGGTTTCTCTGAGGTGATATTTCAGGGAAGCCTCTGCAGCCGATGCCAGAGGGAAAGCCCTATCTGGAGAGAAGCCCTGTGTCCCCAGCAGCTCTGGGAAGAGGCTGGAGAGGGCAGGAACAAGGGGATGCAGGCCTTGGTGTGGCGTTTTAAAGGTGAAGCCATTACTAAGCAGAGCAGGCCCGCGGGAGCGCCAGGAAGTCAGCAGGGAGGGGACAGTTTGTACCCCAGGAGGCTCGCTCTGGCTGGCTGCCAGCATGACCCCTGGAGTCAATGAAACCACCCTAGGAGTGAGAGGAGACTGGACCATTGTTTGGGTACCCTCAAAAGCTGCCCTGAAGAGGCCTCGGTGTGAGTGGTCTGGCTGGCGCTTGAACCCAGGAAGCCCCTTGAGGGAGGAAGGGAGGGAGACTGGAAAGAGCCACTTGAGGATCACTATCAGGAGTGATTCCTTGTTCCCTGAGAAGGTGGGCCTGCAGGGCCCTCTGAGAGACCCATGGCAGCCAACCCAGAACTGTCCCATCCAGGGGAGAGGAGCCAAGGATTTCTCCTCAAACTCCTGTCCCTCCCAGGTTGAGTGTCTCTGCTGGGGCCCTTTGCCACTCAGCACCACCAGGAGGAGCTTAGGTGAGGCACCCTGGAAGCACCCTGGGGCATAGAGATTATTGTGAGACTGGTCCTTGAGGGCGCCCTCTGGAGAAGCAGCTACAGGACACAGGTGTGCAGGGGAAGGGGCTGAGCCGAGCTGTGGCCTCAGCTGGAGCCCTGGAGCCCAGCTGCATCACTGATCAAGGACGGCCCTTCCCAGCCCAGTGCCAGTCCAGCTGTGATGCAGTCTGTTGCAGGGTGGGGTGCTGGGGTTGGGGGGTGTCAGAGCTCCCGAGCGGATAGCAGCTCCCCTTGGAGTCATTTGTTCAATAACACATCTCTGGAGAAGGGGACAGGTGCCAGTGTTCCCAGCACATGGGAGATGGATATAGCAACATGGTTCAGAGAATGAGGGTCAGGCCCCTGCAGTGTCCACACAGTAGACAGCCTTGGAGATCAGGCCCCCAATTCAGGGCCTATTTTTCACTTAGAGAAAATTAGGACAAAGTTTGTTAAGTGCCCTGGTATGTCTGGGACTCACAGTGGCAAGTACCCCTGACTTAGTGGTTTGTATCTATTAACAACCAGTCACATACTGTCTTGTATAGGGCTCTGTCTTGCTAGTTGACCCAGAGATCCTGAAGGGCCTCTTGTCCCCAGAATTTAGCATGATGTCTGTCACGAGGCAGAGGCTCCTGCGAGGTCTTGGGAGAGTTTGTGGAGGATACAGTCCTAATGAGAGCCGAGAGAGGCCCCTGCTTAGAGGATTTGGCCTCCTTCCCAGGTGGCATGCGTTGCTGCTTTTACTTGAGATCCAGCAAGCATTTGCTTTTGCCACGTGGAGGAATCAGGATTATAAAGAAATGTCACAGGACATGGTACAAAACCTGGAGTTGTAAAGAAAGTGCCTACTGGGCTGGCGCTGGGGCTCAGTGGTAGAGCACTTGCCTGGCATGTGTGAGGCACTGGGTTTGATTCTTAGCACCACATATAAATTAATAAATGAAATAAAGGTCCATCAACAACTAAAAAAAAAATTAAAAAGAAAGTGCGTAGGGACTGGGGTTGTGGCTCAGTGGTAGAGCGCTTGCCTAGCATGCATGAGGCACTGGGTTCAATCCTCAGCACTACATTTAAAAAAAAAATAAAGGTATTATGTCCATCTACAACTAAAAATATATTTTAAAAAAAAGAAAAAGAAAGTGCCTACCGAGGCTCCTGCTCCAAAAGAGGAGGGAAAAAACCCTCATTCTTAACAAACTCCAATGCCAAACATATCCATGTGACGAGGAAAATTCAAAAGGAAGAAAGACTGCTTTTGAATAAAATAGATTATTATTGGATTTGAACATTCAGTGAAAATTCTGAACAACTGAGAACCAAGTAAGCAAAGATGATCAGCTCAAGATTTTCTCCCAAAACTCCAAGAAAGACGTTTAAGAGCGCAAAGGTACTACAGAAAAGATAAGGTTCTGAGGACTTGATATGTTTTCAATAGGAGGTTGAGAAAAAAAGGCAATAGTTAAACAAATAATATAGAAAATGTCACTGACCTGAAGAAAGTAGAAAATGTTCAGCTCACAAGAACCTACCAACTACCCAGTCTTGCCTCCATGTAAATATATCTTAGTGCCATTGTCTTTTCCAAAGAGACTTTGAGGTTTAGAAAGCCATTATTATTGTCATTTTTTTAGACAAGATTTTATTCTAAGAAGATCAGGAAGCCTAAGAAGGATTTTAAGGAGAGGGATAGTCTGACCTGATTTGCATATTGTAGAGGGCGACAATGACCTCAAGGAGAGATGTTGGGGAGCTAGCTCCACAACTTACTGTGGAGCCAAGGAGTGCAGCCAGGGCTGGGGCGGGGTGTCAGGGAAAGGGAGGAACCAAGGCTGGCGCCCTGTTCTGTGGCTTGGGCAGCTGCAGGAATGAAGATCCCATTTGCTGTTTTGGTAAAACTGCGGGAGGAAAAGATGTTTGGGAGAATGCAGTGTTCCCTTCTCAACACGTTCAGCCTGATATGCTTGTGGCGCATCAGGTGAAGATGTCAATTAGGCAGCTGAATGTTGAGTCAGGAGCCCCGGCTGGAGATTAACGGATCAGTCTTGCCTTATTTGAGACATTTCATGGTGCATAGAGTGGGTGTTTAAGTGATGTGGCTGGCAGTACATCCCCACCCCTGACTTCCCGGAGCCCTTGCATTTGAGTTCTGCGCTTTGCTTTGAAGAGCCGTCCCCACCCCCATCCATGATTTTTTTTTTTGCTTTGGATCTGCTTTTGAAGAAATAAATATTACAGATGCAAGTTCAGCTCCCATTCTATCTCTTTCTCAGAAGGAAATAGCCTCTACTCTGAAGTAGGAGTTTTTATGCTTTGCCTGAATGTTTATATATCCTTAAGCACTTTATAGAAATGTTGTGTGTTTTAAACATGCACATAAAGGTACTGGACCGTGTGTGTCCTTCTGGAAACATGGCACCCTTGCTATTTCCAAGTGCATCCCCGTTGGTGGGTGTGGCTCCAGGTCACTCACTCCCTTTGAACGAAATTCCATTTTGGGAGTATGCCAGATTTCACTATTTCTCAGTTGGCAAACGTTCAGATTATTTCCAGTTTTACTGGAATTTTTAAAAAAAAAATGGTGCCATGATCATCTTTGTTGTAATGTATCATTTTCAAAATATAATAGCATGATTCTCAGACAAATATAAAATGAAAAAGTCAACATTTTATTCAACTCGTTATTAATGAAGAAGTCAGGACAATATTACAATTTGTTTTTAAAGGGGACTCTAAAGACTAGACACATACATAAAGAATCAGGAGTGTTGAAATAAATTTTCTAGTCAATGCCAAACTAGTTGATATCTATATAGTAATCTAATATAATGTTTGGAATCATCTTTTCTATAGAGTGGGGTCAATTATATCTCTATCAGACAAAATTTATTTGCAGTTTTTAAAAATATTTTTAGTTGTAGACAGACATCATAACTTCATTATTTATTTATTTATTTTTTATGCGGTGCTGAAGATCGAACCCAGTGCCTCACGTGCTAGGCCAGCATTCCACCACTGAGCCACAACCCCAGCCCTTCATTTGCCTTTTTTTTTGTTGTTGTTTTTTGGTTTTTTTGGGTACTGGAGATTGAACTCAGGGGCACTCAACCACTGAGCCACATCCCCAGCCCTATTCTGTGTTTTATGTAGAGACAGGGTCTCACTGAGTTGCTTAGCACCTCGCCATTTCTGAGGCTGGCTTTGAACTCACGATTCTCCTGTCTCAGCCTCACAAAGTGCAGAGATTACAGGCGTGCGCCACTGTGTCTGGCTTCATTTGCCTTTTTGTGGACAAGTGTCACCTACATTCTACCTCACATTCATTAAGATGACTTCTAGCAAAGAGAGAGAAAGCCAACAAGTGTTGGTGAGGATGTGGAAAAGTTAGAACGCTTGCATACTATTGGTAGGTGTTTATCACCTTTTTCCACGGTGACAAAACACCTGAGGAAAACAACTAAAAGGAGGAAAGAGTTACTTTGGCTCCCAGAAGTCTCAGTCAGTTGACCTAATCACTACGGGCAGATGGTGAGGCAGAGCATCGTGGTGGGTGTGGTGGAGCACAGCCGTCACAGCTTGCCAGGAAACAGAGGAGAGAGAGAGAGAAAAAGAGCAAGAAATATATCAGGGGACAGGGCCAAAATATACCCTCCAAAGGCACAGCCCCCAGTGACCCATCTCTTCCAACTAGGACACCCCTCCCCACCACTGCCAAGTTTCCACCACCTCCCAGGAGTGGCACCAACTGGGGACCAAGCCTTCAGTATCTCAGCCTTTGAGGAACATTCCATATCCAAACTATAACAGTGGGAATGTACAGCAGGACCGCCACTGTGGAAAGCAGTACAGTGATTTCTCAAAAATTAAAACTAGAATTACTGTGTGATCTATCAGTTGCACTTCTGAGAATTTGCACGCAATGGAATATCATTCAACTTTCAAAAGGAAAAGAAATTTTGACTCATGTTACGATGTGGATGTATCTTAAGGACATCATGCTAAGTGAAATACAGCAGTCACACACACAAAAAAAACAAATACGGTATGATTTTATTTAGACAAGAGTGGTCAATTTATAGAGACATGAAGTAGAACAGTGATTTCTGGGGGAAGGACAAGGGAGGAATTGAATAGGTACAGAGTTTCAGTTTTGCTAGCGGGGGAAAAAATCCTGTGACCGATGATGGTGATGGTTGTATCACAATGTGAATACATTTAATGCCACTGCACTGTACCTAAAAATGGTTAAGATGCAAAGTTTTGTGATCCATATTTCCCCAGAATTGAAATGTTTTTAAATAATACAAAACCAGTTGCATTGATATCACTTTTCTACAGCTGACAAAATTGTAAAATAGCCTGGTCAAAGACAAAGGCACTCCAACAGATCCAATGACACCAGAGGTCCCCTGGACCCCTGCAGTGCTTTGAAGGGACACTAATCTGCCCATTTCAAAGCCTTTTGCAACGTTTACTCCAGTGTATATCTCTTCTTGTACATGTAGGAAAGTTCTTTATAGTAAGTACCTTGGGGTGGAATTGCCAGGTTGTGTGTGTGTGTCTTTGATATACTGGGTGCTGTCAAGTTGTTTGCTGAAGTGTTAAGCTCTGCTACTTTACACTCGAAACAGCAGCAGAAGCAGAAACCCAAATAGCCCAGCAAACTTATAAAAAGGTGTTCAGCATCACTGGTAATCAGAACAGTGCAAATTAGAATGACTTTAAGAGCATTTCACCCTTAACAGTTTTGCAGAAATTCAAAAATCTGCCATTATCAAGAGTTGGCAAGATATTAAATTAGAGTCAGGAGTATCTGACTGCAGAATTCTAAAACATGCAGCTAGGAAGAAAATAGAGCAAATCCTACCACAGAGCACTACCGTCAATCTTCCCTTGAGGACATAATGCCAGTCTCTTATTTAAGATTTAAGGAAGTAAAAGTGTGCATGTTAGAGTGGAAAGAAGATCTCAAAACCTCTACCTTTTAAAACAGTTCACTTTAAGTCTGATTTTCAGGTCTCTTTATGGTTAATAATAAAATATGTATGACAATGTTTTAAGAATTATGTCAGAAACCAACATCTACCTAGATGCTGTTTACCAAATGCACCCTTCAAATCATGCAGGACAAAAATAAAACAGTGGGAAAAACAAGTGGTAATGACAACAGATAAAGTAAGATTTAAGACACAGATGAATTGAGACAAGGTTTTTTTTCAATGAACAAGAAGCCTTAATGAAGGTACAATATTCTCATACATTAAAGGGATGAATAACTTCACGTCAATATTTATGAAGAAAACCTACTTAAATGCAATGGAGATACTGATGGGAACACAATGAGAATTGTAGGCTTTACCTCATTTTTTTTTTTTTGAGATTTCACAGCTAGAGTAGACATATGGAGGAATTTGCATATGACTGAGTGAATATTATTTCAGATGTGCATGAAAATTTTACAGAAATTGATCATCTTCTAATCAGCAATGGAAGCCTGAGTATATTGAAAAAAGTAAATTTCCTAAAATTCATATTTTCTGACCACAATAACAAAAGGAGACATTAAATGAAAAACACTCTTCCAAATAACCTTAGAATGAAAAAAGAAAACCAAGTCTTCCATTGTGGAATATTTTTAAAAATATTTATATGATGCAACTAAATTTTTCCTCCTGTGAAAAATAATTGCCTGAGGGGGGCTTCTGTCCTCAGTGCTGTTGACATTTGGGGGTGCAAAGTTCTGTGTTCAGGGGCAGGTTGGAGAGGAGCAGCATCCTCGGCCACCACCACCAGGTGTCAGGAGCAGCCTCAGTTGTGAGAACCAAAGGTGTCTGTAGACATCATCCAACGTCTCCTGCGTGGTACGGTGGCTCCTATTTGAAACCCTGCCCCGGATGCCTCTGTTCTACAAGAGCAATGAGCAGAGAAATAAACTGCTGTATTTGAAGAAGGTAGATAAAAACCAAAAGCAGAGGACACCTGAGGTCAAAACAGCGGGAAATGGAGTCCAACTGATAATGATCAGGAAGTTGTCCAATTGATTTTTTTAATATAAGAACTAGTTCTTTTGATTGGCAGTTAAGATACAAACCTTTCAAGAAGAAAATTTTTAAAAAACAACATTCCTTGACAATGTTATACTTTGGAATTATAATTGTGCTATTGTGATACTTAAGGATCTAACTACAAAAAACATAGAGTGGACTAAAAATATAGTATTCTAGTGTTAAAATCTGAATGAAATGGATAATTATATATTGGATAGATGTATGTGTGTGTGTATATATATATATATGTATACACACACACACACGTATTACCAAAACAGACTCAAGAAAAAATGGAAACTAGAATAGACCTATTATACACGGAAGGTATTGAAAAAACAAACAAAAACACTAGGCCTCAGATGGTCTTATATCTAAACACTTTCATTTCTCTAAGGCAAATGTAATATCTATGCTGTATATTGTTCCAAGGTATAAAGAAAAAGGAAAACATTATCTCAGCTCTCTTTTGAAAGCTGGCCACGATACAAACACCAACATTTGATAAAGATAACTCTAACAAATAAAAACTAAGAGATGTGTAAAAGATGTTCTCTCAGAAATAAAGACGTGCCAGATTCACAAAAAAATAGATAGATGAAGGCAGCAATAGCAATATCAGACTCCGCTGAATTCAAGGAAAAAGTGAAACCAAAAATGAGACATATTATAATAATAAAAATTTGATCCATGATGAAGATGCAATTAGCCATCTTCTTGCAGTAAGACCCAACTTCTATCAAAACAAAACCTTTAAGCATTAAAGGGAGATTTTGATGGATGCAGAAAACTCAGGGACCAATCTAGGCAAGACCGTGTCAGATTAGAGCCAAAAAGTAAGAAAGGAATCTAGATAATAATCACTGCTGACCAAATAGATCAATGTCATTCTGCTATGTTTATCTGCCAGCACAGCCCACGCTTAGCCTACAAGTATTATGAAACGTGTGAAATTTCGTTGTATTTGGATCCCAAGTAAAACCTTAACAAATTTCTCAAAAGTGCAAATAATATACTCCACATTCTTTGATCTCTGTTGTTTCTACAAATTAGTAGCAAAAGGAAAAGAAGCAAAATAAGGTGAACCACTTATAAATTTCAGAACTCTTCTTAAACAACTCTTGGGTCAAAGAAAAAAAATATATAAAAATAAATACCTATACATATAATAAAGAACGACAACAAAATCCTTACATGGTGAAGTCTACGAGAGATGTTAAAGCCATGCTCAGAGGAAAATTCATAGCATTAAACATATTACTGAAAATAAAGAATGAGAATACATGATTCAAAATGCACGATTGAAAATTGAAGGGAAAGCTACAAAAACAAACTGCAGAGGGAAAGGCAGAGGGAGGGGCCTTGGACTATAGCTCAGTTGGTAGAGTGCTTGCCTCGCATGAACAAGACCCTGGGTTCAATGCCCAGCACCACAAAAAAAAAAAAGAAAAAGAAAAAGAAAGAAAAGAAAGGCAGAGGGAGGGATTAATAAAGATAAAATGAATATTAACATTCATTAAAAGATAGAGAAGCAGAGGAATGAATTTGAGATCTGATTCTTTTGAGGAGGGAATCATGTATATGAAATTGAAAGCCTGTTAGTTTGCATAATGAAGAAAATGCACATATTTAACATTGGAAACTAGAAAGATGAAATAATCACAGATGCAAAAGAAATAAAAATGATCATGAGTGTGCAAATTGGCCAGCCTCACTGATGCGCAGGTGTGCATACTATATAGGGGGGGAGAGTACACACCACTCTGTGTTTAGTACTGAGAAATGCTCTTATGTACAATCAGTAGCTTCTTTCATTCTGAAAATAACCAGCTGGAGACTATTATGAGAAATGAAGCTAATAGGAAAATTACTGACCTGTAGGAAGAAAAGTGCTAAACATTATCGAGAGATGTATTAATTCAAAGAATTGAACAAATGCTTTTGTAATCCAGGGCTTATGATATGCCAGGCATATTTGATCCTTAACAGCCTGAGACAATAGGTTTGATTTTATCTACATTTCACAGTTGAAAAAAAGCTGAGGCACAGAGAGGTTAAGTTAGTTGGCCAAAGTCACGTAACTGCTGGTCGGGCGGGGCCAGGCTTCAAAATGCAATCAGTGTCCACAATCTGCGCTTCTTGCTATTATGTCTCACAGTGAATGGATGCAGAGATGCCTTCCAGGAGGAAAGATCAATACCATAAAATGGTCATTTACAGCTGGGCAGAACTCTGGCATGAGTTGAAGTGCTGTATGTCCAGGTCAATGTCTACAAAATGGCCAGCTGCCAGGGAGCCCTCATTCCCCCACACGTGCTCCAAATCATGCAGAGGTCAGAGCAGAATGGAACTCCCCCTCTCAGCCTGGAGCCAGGACCCCCGTCACATTTCATCTGAATGCCCCTCGTCTGAGTCCTGTGGTGTAGGTGTGATGGTGTGGCAGGTCAGGTCCTTCTAACACCAATGCCCTATCCTTCTTAGATCCAGGAGATGGTGCACTCGGAGGTTGCCGCCTATGACTCTAGCCGGCCAGGACCCCTGCTGGGTCGCCCAGCGATGCTGGCCAGTCACATGAGCGCCCTCAGCCAGTCCCAGCTCATCTCCCAGATGGGCATCCGGAGCAGCATCACTCACAGCTCCCCGTCACCCCCAGGGAGCAAGTCAGCAACCCCCTCTCCCTCCAGCTCCACACAAGAGGAGGAGTCTGAAGCCCATTTCAAGGTACGTGGGGTGGACAGGCAATGCTGTCAGATGCCCTCCCATCAGTGGGGGACAGTCCCTGTGGGGACCTGGGCATCACTTCACTCTGGAAAATACCAGAAGGGTGGCTGTGCTTTCGCTGGAAACCAAGGAGGAAGAGAATTAGCAGATGGATCAGGTGGCTGGAGCACCTGGTCATCAGGGGAGCACCTAGGGGGCTAAGGGACACCAGCCTTCAGCTGCTAGATCTCCTGGGCAATGTTGGCAAGCTGACCCTCTCTTCCCTCAGCCTCACACATAAAGCAGAGACCACCCTGACCGTGTTGAAAGATAGCAGGAGGATCACAGGAGGAGATGCCATGGAAACAGAGCCAAGCCTCATTCCTGATGGCCAGCACATCTTTTCAGTGGCATTGATGACATCAGCAAGATCCTCAGGGTCTGGTCTCATGCCATGTTGGCCTTTAAGAGAACATTTTTTTTCTGTTAAATATTGCTCACAAAAACATTTAAATATATGAACAAATATTAATTGTATATTTTATGGGGTGCACAGTCATGTTGATATACAACAGGGAATAATTGACTCAAGCTAATTAACATATTCCTCACCTAAAATACTTATTCTGACAAAAATGTGTGATCCAGCAGAAGTCCTCTGGGCCCAGGGCATTCTGCACTGACCTCAGGGATGGGGCACTAAAATGGTGGCCCCATTGTGGGGGTGCACCCTCTCCCAGCACCCCTGAAGTCCAGGGGTGGTAGGCTTCTTCAAAATATCAGGAATAAGAGCCACCACCCGCTCAGGCCCTGGTCCTTTGCATGGACCCCAAGGCTCCTCCCTTTTGGAGAGCGTCTTGTTTTGCTGGGGAGCAGCACAGAGGCCCCAGACAGGCCAGAGGCAGGAGGATGTGCCCAGAATCTCCCATGACCCAGTGGCAGAATGAAGACTTGACCGATGATCTGCCTTTGTGGCCTGGGGACCTTTCTTCTTGCTAAAGACCTCTCTGCACAGTGCTGAAGATTGAGGTTGGAGAGGTGGGTGGCTACAGAGGGGGACTCCAGGATGGCAGGGGTGTTCTGTTCCTTCCCTCTCTGTGCCTCAGACATGGAGGCCCGAGTCTCATCCTCGAGTCCCTGGTTTCTTTACCTGTTCATGGTATCACTGTCGTCTTCTTGGCACATTGAGTCACAGACTTTGCTGCAGGATCCAGGGCCTTTGACCAAAGTCCCCTGTCCTGGTGTGGCCTGAGGGTCCCAAAAGATCCTCTTAGGTCTGTGAGGAGCATCTCACCCCCTCCCCATCCTGGAAACCCTAAGTGGGATTGTGATCCTACAGTCTCTCCAGGTGGTCCCCAGCTCCAGGGATGGCCTGATGATGTCACATTAGCCTTATCCCTTCCCACCAACTCCCAGGGGGCCAGGGGATAGCCACCTGCCCAGAGTTGCACAGCAGCTACATGGTGGGGAGACGGACCTTTTATAATCAAGGGCAATCTTTGGAGATTGTTCATGATCGCATGGTGGAGGGGACTGCAAAGGGAGAGCAGTTAAGAAAAAACACATATCTGAAACTTGGAGATGGGTCCCAACAGACCACACAGTCTTTCAGGGTCAGATTCAAACATGGTCTAACAGGCCACTCAGGAACTCCTGCTGCTCCCATAGAATGTGTCTTTGCAGTAACTCCAGTTCATTGCTGATGAGGGAGTTTTGCAAAGAAAGACTTTAACTTGGGACGGGGGACAGCGGGGGAGTGACAGAAAAATTGAAGAAAAGCAGATGTGGTGGTGCACACCTGTAATCCCAGTGGCTCAGCAAGAGGATCTTGAGTTCAATGCCAGCCTCAGCAACTTAGCAAGGCCCTAAGCAACTTAGTGAGACCCTATCTCTAAATAAAAAATAAAAAGGGCCTGGGATGTGGCCTCTGGGTCAATCCCTGGCACCAAAAAAAGAAAGAAGAAAGAAAGAAAAGAAAAAAATTTCCAGCATGATAAAGAAACAAATGGTTTCTGATCAACAGAAGAGATTAAAAATTCATCGAGATTAAAAGTCTACAGGGCACTGGCCAGTTGCCTGTGTGATTTAGTCACCTTGATCAGCAGTCAATCTTGCAGGGACCACTTCTAGATTTCTCCAAATCAAATTTCCAATTTTACTGATTCTCTTTGATGAGCTAAACCAATACGCAGCCTCCTACCCAGGGTGTGTGTCTCTCTGTCTCCATGTCTCCATGTGTGTGTCTTTCTGTCTGTGTCTGTGTGTCAGTTGTCCATAGCCTCCCCACCTACTGAGTGGCCAGTGCACCAGCCCAGGTGGGCAGCCTCTGTCACTCCCTGAGTGTGAGGCGGGCCAGACAGCCCCGAGGTGGGATGATGCCCAGCAGAGCCCAGCTCCTGGGGGCGGGTGGGGCGGCTGCCAGCAGGAGGTTCTTGGGCTATTGTGATTCCCCGACTTCTCTCGCCTGGGCAGATCTCAGGAGAGAAAAGACCCTCCGCAGACCCAGGAAAAAAGGCCAAGAACCCAAAGAAAAAGAAGAAGAAGGATCCCAACGAGCCACAGAAGCCCGTGTCGGCCTACGCGCTCTTCTTCAGAGACACTCAGGCTGCCATCAAGGGGCAGAACCCCAGTGCCACCTTCGGAGATGTGTCCAAAATCGTGGCCTCCATGTGGGACAGCTTGGGCGAGGAGCAGAAGCAGGTGAGCCACACTCCCTTTCTGGTCCACACCCGAGCCAGACTCCTGCAGGGAGCTTTCGTGCTCAGTTTGCCCATCTGTAAGCCAGGAAGCTTGGTCCCTTCCAGTTGTACTATTTTGCAGTTGCATTGATTTAACCCTTCCACACTCTGCTTCCTGTCCATGAAACAGTCAGATTTGTCCCTCCAACTCTTCTCAAGTCTGAAGTCCAGGCCAGAGCTTCCTGTACCCCTAGCTATGTGCCTCTACAGGCCTCTGGGGGAGCAGGGCACAGAGCTAGTTTATAGACAGTGCAGTTATCAGCTGTGCAACCTCAAGGTGACTACCTAACCTCTCTGAGCTGTAAAACAAGGATGATGGCTCCCATTCTCTGAGCATGTCTGGGCTGAGCTCTCTGCTGGGCCCCTTCTCCACAACCTCACTGCATCCTTGCAATACCTCGTGGTGTGGCTGACACTTGCCTATTATGATAGGAGGAGATGGAGATTCCAGAGGCTGACCTGTCTGAGGGCACCATCACGTGTCAGGCTGGAGTCAGGATTCTCACTCAGATCTGTAGAACCAGGAGGTTCAGTTGGGTTGTTGACATAAAAGCAATTAATCCAATAATCAGATAAGTTAATGTAAAATGACAATAGTGATTGTGTTACATGCCAGCAGTTTACCTGAGAGCGAACGGGGGGAACGGATGTAGTGCTGGGGTGGGGACTGTGCAGCCAGGTGAGACCTTGAGGGTGGGTTCCCTTGACCAGGGCAGCATAGCATGGCCAGGGGAGCCGGGCTGACAGAGGCCTGGTGAGGGGAGGGGCCTGGCCAGTGCCTGGCACTGGGCGTCCAGAGTGACTAAATGCAGAGGCGGGCGTGGGAGGTGGGCAGGGCCTAGGGAGGAGTCAAGTCCTTGTCCTAAGAACTTTTGTGCCAAGGAGAGACCAGTGTGGCTTCGTGAAGGCTGGGAGAGTGGATATGGCAGGCCCCTGTCAACTAGGTGGGGGGCACCAGTGGCCAGAACCAGGCAGAGGGGCAGGGTGTGCAGAGCGTGTGGAAGACTCGTGCTGGGGATTCTGGTTTCATTCTGGGTGGAGAGAGAGGAGCAGCAGCCTGGGCTGGAGAGGCAGAGACCGCTGATTTGCCTGGACTGCTTCCTTGATCACACTCTGAAATGTAAAGCGCCGTTGGGATGAGAGCCAGATAGTGGCAGAAGTTTATTTGGGAGGAGAAACAGGGAAACAAACAAAGGCAGTGACGAAGGGCCTGTCATCCGGGGTCCCCACCACGGCAACTGGAGCCCCGTCCTGTCCGGGAACTCAGGGCCAGTGTAGAATGCTGTCAGTCAGCCCGCTGGCTGCCAGGCTGCGGCGCGCCAGCCTCTGTCAATCACTGGCTGAGAGCTGCTCCAGGGGACATGACTCTCCAGCTTCTAGCCGCCACCACGCAAGTGGCAGATAAGGCTCCTGCTGTTCGACAGCCCTGGGCTAGGGGATGCTTGTTGGCACTGGAAGTTAGCTGTGCTTTCCTGCGGCGCTGAGGGCGAGCGACCTTGGTTTCCATTTGTGCACGCGTTGGCATGTGTCTCCCTTCCTATGAAGACATCACTTTGTGTGGGAGGGGGGCAGGTGTCCTCTCCCTTGTGAGCAGTCTTGGGGGGATAATGAGCCACCTTGGAGGCTTCACCTACCAGGTGCCACTTCCACGCTATCGGGGCAGCCCAGGGCCAAGCGAAGGTTGTTGAGAGTCTGACCCCCCACACGGTTCTATTTTTTAATTTGTATTTGTTTATTTATTCATTTCAGTGCTGGGGATTGAACCCAGGTCCTTACACATGCCGGGCAAGGGCTCTATCAGCCGAGCAACACCCCGGCCATTCCTACAATACTACACATGAACCTAGGTCTAAGATTCCTAATAACAATAGTAGCAAATATAAATGCGGATGGAGACATTGAACAAGCAGGGCCAAGCCAGAATGCAACATTAAGAAATGTACACGGTGCTGGGTCAGAAGAGGCGGCTTCCAGGAGCTTTGTCTTGCTGAAGTCAGTGGTGCTGATGTAACCTGGAGGCCCAGAGAGGTGAAGCATGTTGCTCAAGGACACACAGCAACATGGCTGGATATAGCCTGGCCTCCACACTCCCTGCGCAGCCCAGAGAGGGGCCAGAGGGTGACTGACCTAGCTTCTGATTGCACAGCCCTCACCTACCCATGGCCCTGGAATCCACGCCTTCTCTTCCCAGGCGCCGTGCTGTGATGCCTCTGTGACATTCTCTAGTCATTGCCCATGTCTTGGATTTTTCAGGCCTACAAGAGGAAGACCGAAGCGGCAAAGAAGGAGTATCTGAAAGCTCTGGCAGCCTACAGGGCTAGCCTCGTCTCCAAGGTAACAGGATGCCTAGGTAACTGATAAGAGATGACACCAGAACTGGGGCCCAGGGGAACACCAGCTCCAAGGGCCTGGAAAGGCTGGGTGAGGCCTACAGGTCACGCTCACAGTGCTCCGTGTGCCTGGCCCAGGCCTCATGTGCGTTCTGTTCTGCTCTGTCCTCCAACCAGAGCCCAGCACATAGAGGGGCCCGGGAGGGGTGTAGAGGCTGGGGAGGGACATAACCAGAGGACACTCGCTACAACCTCAGCTTCGCTGCAAGGCCCAGGAACACGGGACTACCCCAGGGGCAGGGGGCCATGCAGGGATAAAACTGGGGCAGGAGCTGGATGTAGTGGTACACGCCTATAATTCCAGCAGCTCAGGAGGCAGGAAGATTGCCAAGTTCAAGGCCAGCCTCAGCAACTTAGCAAGGCCCTAAACAACTTAGTGAGACCTGTCTTTAAATAAAAACTAAAAAGGGCTGGAAATGTACTTGTTGAACTCCCCCTGGCTCAATCCAAAATAAAAAGAGGGTGGTGGCGGGTCCTGGTCAAAGACAGGAGTGCTAAGGACCCAGCGTGGCCAGGGCTGGCTAGTCCACAGCTCACAGATCCCCCGAGGGCCAGCTGGGGACCCTGGCAGGGGCTTGCAGGACACCCCGGTCTCATAGCCCAAGTCCTGGCTTGTCGTCCCCTCTTCTCCAGAGTAACTGGCTTCCTCTCCTTCCAGAGCCCCCCGGACCAAGGCGAGACCAAGAGCACTCAGGCAAACCCCCCAGCCAAGCTGCTGCCCCCCAAGCAGCCCATGTACTCCATGCCCAGCCTGGCCTCCTTCCTCACGCCCTCTGACCTGCAGGCCTTCCGGAGCGGGGCCTCTCCCGCCAGCCTCGCCCGGACACTGGGCTCCAAGTCCCTGCTGCCAGGCCTCGGCGGATCCTCGCCGCCGCCACCCTCCTTCCCGCTCAGCCCGCCTCTGCACCAGCAGCTGCCCCTGCCGCCTCACGCACAGGGCGCCCTCCTCAGCCCACCTGTCAGCATGTCCCCAGCACCCCAGCCTCCCGTCCTGCCCACACCCATGGCGCTCCAGGTGCAGCTGGCCATGAGCCCCTCGCCTCCGGGGCCCCAGGTAAGCAAGGCAGAGCAAGGACCCGCCTTCTGTGACCCTTCAGGAGAGGGGGTGCAGCTGCAGAATTCTAGCACTGGCCCTGCCACTTGCCAGCTGTGGCCCTGGGCCTCTTTGGGCCTCAGTTTTCCCATTTCTGAAATGGATCTCCTGTGCCTTGCCTGCGAGGCGAACGTGGCCAGCTTGCCAGTTAGATCCCTCCCGCTCTCAGGGCCTCCGCTCATCCTCCATGCACTTCAGCTTCCCAGCCTGAAGGGCCGAGGCCACTGCCGCCAGATCAGCCCCAGCCCCTGGCTCCTCCCACAGCCCAGAGACTGTCCTTAGGCTCACTCAGCCCCGTCACTCCATTTCACAGATTGGGAAGCTGAGGCCCAGGAAAGGAGAGTCACCCCCTGGTTCAGCTGAGATGGAGGTTGCATTCTGCAAAAGCTGCTCCACTGGGGCAAAGGAAGAGGCCCTGGAGCAGAGCGGACCTCCTGTGTGACCCTCAGGAGGGGTCTCTGCTGCAGGGGACACCCTCAGACACAGGGTGACTGCACCAGCCACCTGAGACAGGCCTGTTGGCCTCTCCACTCATGGTCCCTCCTTCCCCTTATAGGACTTCCCTCACATCTCTGAGTTCCCCAGCGGCTCGGGACCCCGCTCACCTGGGCCATCCAACCCCACGAGCAGTGGGGACTGGGACAGCAGCTACCCCAGCGGGGAGTGTGGCATCGGCACCTGCAGGTCAGTCCCTGGTCAGCCTCTGCGGGTCCTCCCTTTGTCCACCCACCCAGGGAGAATGGGAACAGGGACAGCCATGGACAGGGAAGCGGCTCAGGAGAACATGGAGCAGTGCCATCAGCCCTGCCCAGGGGACACGTGAAGTCTGCAGATGACACAGAGAAAAGCCAGGGCCCTGTGCACTCGGCCGGCCTGGCACTGGGCCCACCTGGCACACTGAGGCTGCCTTATTCTCGCTCTTTCTCCTTCCATCCTGTTTTCCCACAAATTCTTCCATGTGACGTTGCCAGGTGGGTCCCGTGTCTTAGGCCAGGCTCCCTAGAAGCAGAGCCTATAGTGGCCCTTAGTGACGCCGGTGGGGCTTGTGGGAGAAGCGGGTGAGGAAGGCAAGAAAGGCTGGGAGAAGGGGCCGGCCAGGACGTGCCCTCAGCTGGATGCTCCATTCTGCCTGATCCCATGGGAGCCCGGAATCAGGATCGGTGGCACAGAGCGGGTCCCACTGAGAGCCTGGGAGCAGGCCGCTCCCCTGTCAGTCAGCCATTGGCTCTGGGCTGCCCACAAGTCCCCAGTGTAGCCCCTGGGAAGGGTGGGTCTTACTCAGCCATGGGCAGTTCCCTAGCGAAGGGGACAGTGGCGTGTGCAGGACCTGGCTGCGGTACCCTAGGAGAAAAGGCCAACCGTCTAACCCAAGGAGCCCCTCACCATAGAAGCACCCCAGCCTTGCAGCCAGCATCTCTCCCCAGATTCCAGAATCACCAGGCTCCTCTCCCGTCCACCTTGCTAACTGCCCCTCCTCCAGAAAGCCCTCTTGGAGCCAGGCCACACCAATCCTAAAGCAGAGAGACTTGGTTTCAGCCAGCGAAAGAGAAAGACTGGACAGGACAGGGAGCTCCCGCGCCTAGCCTGTCCACTGGTTCCTGTGCCCTTGGCAAAAGTGAATCCCCGGGCCCCCGGGGACGGCAGCCCAGGCAGCTGTCCAGCAGCAGCCCCACGCGGTGGAAGGTGGGGCACTAGTGTTAGTGGAGGGGGGGCTACTCTGCCACCAGGCAGCAGCCTCCCCGGCCTGGCGCTGTCCTTGCCACACAGGATCCCAGGGCTGTCAGGCACTGAGTGAACCCCAGGCACAGTGCAGCTTTTGCACGAGTGACAGAATAGACCCCCTCTCATCAGCCCTCTCCCCTTACAGCAGTTCCCTTTCCCAAAATCAGGGTATGGGGCGGGAGGCCCTTCAGGGACGAGACGCTGCCCGAGCCTCCCCAGGCCCAGCCTTGGCACACGGCACGGATGCGCAGCGATGCCCTATTCTAAATCCTTAAAACACACCTGCCACCTCTAGTTCTGTTTTGAAGTGTGCAAATGAAAATGCTGTGGTCAAACCCTGCCACGAGAACTCTGGGGACATGGGAATGGGCTTCCTTGGAGGGCAGACACATGCATGCTGCCCTCTCCCTGGAGCTGAGGACCAGGAGGCTCCCTGGGAGGTTCAGGGAGGGCGGTTTGGTTCAGCTTGGAGGACAGCCAGGAGGACCCTGGCCATCCCTGATTTGACCTCAGAGGGGCAGCTGGTCAGGGTGAGGGGCCAAGGGCCAGAGCGCAGGGTCCTGGGGCTCCCTGGCCCGTGTTCATAGCACCGGGGGCGCCCAGCAGCTCTGACAGCCCCTCTCTCTCCACAGCCTGCTCCCCAGGGACAAATCGCTCTACCTCACCTAATCCCGCCTCCCTCCCCTCCCCGAGGCTGGCTGGAAGGGCATGTCAGAGCCAGAAGGGCTGACCACAGCAGAAAGGCCGTGGCAGGAGGCAGGGTGACCGGCCAGCATGAGCAGTGACACACCAATGCCCTGGGCTGAGTCTCTTCCTCGACCTCCCGCCAGACTCTGCAGAGGCAGCCCACTGCCCGCCGCCCGCCGGAAGAACCTGCAGGAACCTTCAGCCCGCTGACCCGCTTGCTCCAGGGTAACCACGGACCCCGCTCCTCGCCCTGCACACAATCCCCTCTGTCTGGACGTCTGGCCCCAGCCCAAGCTCACCGGGCCGCCCTGCCGGGGTCACTTACCAACAGAAACCCATCCCCAGATGCGCAGCCAGGGGCCGGCCCAGCAGATACGGTTTTCCAGTGTGAACTAAAGATTCAGAACCCTACAAACTGTGGGCTCCGTGTAAGTAGTCAACTAAGTGTTTTAGAACTGTGCTGAAGACATCTGTAAGATTATTTTGTGGAGGAAGAAAAGTAGTTTCCTTTCAGGTACAGAGCGTTTTATATGACCCTTAGCACATCGTTTTTAAGTTTTATCTTGAGGGAGACGCGCACAGCAGCTGTCAAAGGGTCTCTCCATCTGCACCCGAGAACCGGACAATGTCTAGCCCCACAGGGAAGCATTCCTCTTTATTTTTTTGTAAACCATATGTCCATCTATTTAAAATTGCCAGCAACAATTTTTTTGTCTAGCTATTTATGAAGAAAACTTGAGCACAAAGTTGCAGTTTATCCTAACGTGTGCGTGGTTTGGGGTTTGGTTTTGGTTTTGGTTCTTGGCGTCGTTTGCAGCTGTATCCTGACCCGGCAAATGTCTGTCTTGGTGCCCAGTCCTCTCAACTCTCTTTATAATAAAACTTCTGAAAAGCTGCAGATAAGTCTGTGTCTTCTTGCACTTTCTTAAGCCACTTTCTAGGCCTCCTGAGGTAGCATTTAGTGGTGGCTTGGCCAGGACAGAGCCCACGTGAGGACAGACTCTGGTAAAGTCCTGTCTGCCCCTTAGCAGTTCATGTGGGTTGGGCACGGTGGCACACACCTGCAAGCCCAGCGACTCAGGAGACTGAGGCAGGAGGATCGCAAGTTCCAGGCCAGCCTCAGCAACTTAGTAAGACCTTGTCACAAAATAAAATAACAAAAAAGGGCTTGGGATGTGGCTCCGTAGTGAAGCACCCCTGGTTCAAATCCCTAGTAACCAAAAAAACAGAGAGAGAGAGAGAGAGAAAAGCAGGCTGTGTGTGTAGATGAGAGGAGGGAGATAAAAAAATTAGCCCAGTTTATGGCACATAATAAATGCTAGATAAATATGTGTTGGATGGATGGGGGATACCACATTCAGCAGTATGGCTACATGGGAAGCTAAACAGGCCTTACTGTGTAAAACTTGCCCCTCCAGAAACCAAAAACTGTCCATAAAATCCTCGTGCCCCAAAGAGTACCCCACATGTAAGTGCATTCTTAGGAAACACTGGTAGCATCAGATGTCCTATAAGAATTCACAGCATGAGGCTGGGGTTGTAGCTCCATGGTCAAATGCTTGCCTTGCATCTGTAAAGCCCTGGGTTTGATCGCTACCACCAAAGAAAGGAAAAGACAAGAAAAAGACTTCAGTATGAAATAGAACTGATTGTATGGTGTGCAAGTCAAGGTAATGTCTGGGGAGAAAACCAATGAGACAGTAACGGTGCGGACCCACAGGATTCCCATAAGGATGACATGAGGCGGTGGTATAGAGTGCCACTCTGGGCAGGGCACTCATGAGCAGGTGACAGAGGTGAGTGGCAGGAATGGCGGGGGGTCTACAACCCTGTCTGCAGGCAGCACCGAGGCCAAGGACCCCTTAAACCAGGTGTCCCAGAAGTCCTTAAAACCAAGGGTAATAGTGTTGGGACTACATGAAGTGTACCTGGGTAGATAGCACATGCCTGGGGAAGGGGAGTTTGGGAGGCTGCAGCTGTCACCCCCCATGACACAGCTCTCAAGGTGGGGACAGGTGTACCCTACTCTGAGCCAGGCCCATGACCTAGACGGTGGGTTCTCAAGGCCTCTCCTTCCCCATGGCAGTGACCCCCTCCTTCCAGATGACGGCCCTGGAGGGACAGTCTCACTGTGTACAGTTTCCTCACTGGAGGGCATATAGTAATCCACTTTGGAAAAAGGAAAAAGCAAACCCCAAACAAACCAAAACAACACGCTGCCTGTCGCGTCAGCAGCAGCTCCGCGACAGGGACCATAAATATTTCATGTGGTTACAATTTCCTCTCCTGCATGAAGCTTGTCGGAACGCGGCCTGTGGCTCAGGCGGTTTAATATTCCACTCTTGCTTTCACAATGGAGAGAACAGCGCTGTTGAGATCCACACAGACAACTCAAAAGAATGCGTGTGATGTCACCGGATTCTTCCTGAGAGAACCCCTCCTGCCATTTCACTACGGTGCCAGCTGCTCAGGGGCAGCTGGAAGCATCCACTGCCCAAGCTGCCTCTTGACTGCCTGAGATGCTTGGAGACTCCTGCACAGAGGAGTACAGCCACCGCCTGCAGATATCAGAGGACTGTCACATGAGTGTGATGTGTGGCCCCGGAGAATGGGAACAGAGCCAGTGGGTCAGTGGAAGGTGCGAAAGTCTGAGTGGAGGGCCATGGAGTGGACGCCAACTGTCCTCTTCCATTGGGTTGCCATCACAGAATACCATGGAGGGGGAGCTTATAAACAGCAGAAGTCTATTTCTCACACCTATGGAGCTGGGAGGTCCAAGACCAAGGTGCTGGCAGTTCCTGAGTCTGGAGGGAGCCTGCTTCCTAGTTCATGGACGTCCATCTTCTTACCATGTCCTCACACAGCAGGGGCCGTGAGAGCTCTCTAGGGTCTCTTTTAAAGAGCCTGAAACCTCATAATCAAGCCTCCATCCTCAAGCCCTCAGCATCTTCCCAAGGTCCCTCTGCCACATACCATTGCCTTAGGTTTAGGGGTGTGATGCATGAATTTGAGGGGGACACATGTTCAGTCTCCAACGTTGACAAGGCTATGTCCCACCCAGGTCTCCCTAGTGGCCAGATCCCATTCCCAGCCATGAATGGTGGCTGCTCTGCTCGTGGTCACAGCTGCCACCCTGCCCATTTATGCCCCTGGTTGGCAGGTTAGGTCCCATCCCCCAGAGCTGCCCAGAGCTGGTGACCAAACATGGAAAAGCCCCATCCATGTTCTGGATCTCCCCAGGACATCAGGCATGGCCAATGCTCCAGCCCATCATCCTTTCTCAGCTCTTGAGCTGCCCTGACCCCTGGACTACCCTTCTGAGAGCCCCCACTCGATAAACCACTCTGGCCAGAATCCCCCTCAGGTTCTGCACATACATAGGGAAATGCACCTAGGCTGCCAGCTGAGGTCACGGGCATAGCAGGGCCACTTCTGTGAAGTTCCATTGATTTTATGGGCTGTGGCCCAACTGCAAATGCAAGACTTTCAGCTGCTGAACACCAACCCAAGCCTCATCCAAGGGCAGTCGGCACCTGCTACATTCTTTCTATTTCATCCTGCAGTGATGGCCTCCATCATGGAGCCCCCAAGAGGCAGCACTGATGTCTCTGCCCTGGATGCACCCACCCTATCTCTGTGTGCCTTAACCTGCCAACTCTGCACCCCACAGCCTCGCCCTGGGCCCCACATCCTGCAGCTGCAATGGCCTTGGTCCACCGGGCCCAGTCTATGGTCTGGACCCTTGGGCAGCGGCCTGACATGAAAACCCTCAACCTCTGCCTGCAGCCTGCCTCCATTGTCCACAGAGCTGGTCCAGGAACCTGCACCACTCTTCCTCCCCAGGTCCTTCTCAGATCCCTGCACCCACGCTTCCCCTGCAGACACTGGAGGTCCTAGCAGGAGGCACAGCTGGGGTGACATGGCACTGACGGCCTTCCAGAGGATTTGCAGAGCCCAAGATGCAAAAATTCAACTTGTTCATTCAGCAAGAACCTGAAACCAAGTGGCTACTGTCTGCCAGGTCCTGGCTGAGCCTTGGGGAGCCAGGCAGTCAGGAACAGTCTGCACCTGGGAGCTGAAGGTGTTCATGTCTGTGCATGGTGTGCTTGGGGAGTGTGAGGCACATGTCTACATGTATGTGTGGGTACACAGGTGTGGTTGGTGTGCACGTGTGATAATATGAATACCACCCAAAGCATATATGGATGGATGCACACACCACACACACGCACATCAAACCCACACAAGGGCACGTTACACACACTCACGCCACACACAAGTGCACATGTATAGCACACGGTTGCATGCCACAGAACACAATGTCCATGTGTGTACGTGTTCCACATGTCACACATACACCTTGTAATGGCACACCATACACATGTAGATGTGTGCCCATGTGTCCTCCGCGTGCATCAACATGCCTTACCCACCCACAAGACACGTAAGTGCATCTTGCACAAACATGCCCATCACAGGCATACACACGTACCCACACACACAAACCACACAGCTGTGTGTACTGGTATGCCGCACACACACACTCATGTGTCTCCATGGGGATTCTTTGTTCTTAAGAGTTTCAAAGAACTCAGATGCCAAAAAGCTCTTACATGCTATTACAGAGCTGGGATTTTTTTAAAAAATCACTCTACACGCCAGTTATTACTCAGCTCTGCTTCTCAAAATGTCCCAAATGAATCACCTGGAGCCCACAAGATGCTGGAGGGCAATGATTCAGAGTGTCAGGCAGTGTGGTGCAGTGGGCAGGGCAGGAGGGTGTTGACCCCACAAGGTGGATGGAACTTGGGCATCATCGTCTCCTCTTCAAGGGGGAGTAGCAACCATGAGCCAATGAGTGTAGGTTCTTGGAAAGTTTCACCACGACCATCTTCACCAGCATGTCCCCTCCCCACAGAAGCCCTTTTTAGGTGCCGTGCCCTGGACAGGAGGTGCCAGGCCACATGGTAGCCCCAGCTCCGACCTCGCAGTGGAAGTCTGCTCCTGACTCACTCTGGGGCTGGTGCTCCTGGTTGGTGCTTTTCCAAGGCCCCAAGAAACACAGGGAGCCGGGGTTTTGCTCCCTAGTGGCTCTGCCACCCCTCAGGCCTCAGAGTCCCCACTGGGTCCCCCAGCAGCTAGTCAGCCAGTGGTGAGTGAGCAGAGGATCATGTGGAAGTTCAAGGGTCAAGGCCTGGAGGGTCACAGGTCACTGCTCCCCCTTTTCTGGTGTTCATTGAGTCTGCAGGATGGGGAGATAGAATTTTCCAGAGAAAGTGTCCTGGGGGAAAACCCAAGTCAGTGGCACTCACCATGGCAAAAGTTCCCGCCACACACTGTGCCATGTTTCAGATGCAGGAAACATGGGACAGAGAGGTCGGGGACCTGCAGGAGGTCACATTACTTGCTTGGGGCTGAGAATTAAGGTGACACCTGTCAGACCGCAACTGCCCCTCTTCCCAAGTTTCTTTCTTTCTTTCTTTCTTTCTTTTTTTTTTTTGGTACTGGAGATTGAACTCAGGGGCACTCGACCACTGAGCCACATCCCCAGCCCTATTTTGTGTTTTATGTGGAGACAGGGTCTCACTGAGCTGCTTAGCCCAAGTTTCTGACACTTGCACACAGGAAGCGAGACCCTGAGGCTGAGCTCTTGGGCACCGAAGCTCCGGGCCTTGACTCGCAAAAGCCAGGGATCTGCCCTCTACCCACAGCCCCGCTGGCTTCCGCATCTCAGGAAGCACTCTCCCTAGAGTCCCACCCCGGTTAGCCAGGCTGGGCAGTGGGAGGAGGCAGGGCGATGGGGAGAAGCAGATTTGAGACCTTGGTGAGATACTGAGAAACTTGGAGGCCTGGGGACACTTGGTGCAGGGTCAAAGTGTCCTACACACACTGGCCGCCCCTCAAGCATTGACACAATGACTTTGGTTCTATGTACATTAGGAACATACAGCATGTAGGAAAGAATTTTGTCCCACCTGCTTATAATTTTTTTAAGTATTAAGATTTGTCTGGTTTTTTGTTTGTTTGTTTTTTGGTACTGGGGATTTTACTCAGGGGCACTTAACCACTGAGCCACATCCCCGGCGCTTTTTTGGTATTTTATTTAGAGACAGGGTCTCACTGAGTTGCTTAGGGCCTCCCTAAGTTGCTGAGGCTGGCTTTGAACTCACAATCCTCCTGCCTCAGCCTCCCAAGCCTAAATATCAATGTTTATATGGAGCATTTTGAATTATTGGGCATATTTATTTCTGCAAAATGGTTTCCATCCCAGTAAAGTGGACCTGCGGAACAATCACTATTGCCTGAATGAAGGACATCGAAGATAGTGAGCTATGGGCATGGTCTAGATGGGATGGCTTGGTTTGCAGTGTGAATTCCATCAGGGAAGGACCAGAGAGGCTTTAAACACAATGGAGGTTGCACAGTGTCCAGGAAGAAGCAGAGACCAGATGGCACAGACAGTGGGTTCACTACTGCCTATGACACCTGGGAGACAGTCTGCTTGGAGATCTGTTCTCTTCATGTGAAAACCTATATTGGTAATAGCTACAGCTCAGCCTAGCAGTTAAATAAGAGGGGGAGCCTGTAGTCAAGAGGCTGAGACAGGAGGATCATGAGTTCAAAGCCAGCCTCTGCAACAGCAAAGTGCTAAGCAACTCGGTGAGACCCTGTCTCTAAATAGAATACAAAATAGGGCTGGGGATGTGGCTCAGTTCGGTGGTCAAGTGCCCCTGAGTTCAATCCTCGGTACCACCCCTCCAAAAAAACAAAAACTAGAGGGGCAAAGGGACAATCTAAATGGGACAATTCAATTAATGTTGTTTGCCTGTCTTTCTCTAGGCCTTGCTCTCCCCATCTGAAGAATGGGGATTCTATTAAATGCCACATAAAATGGTCATTAGGATGGCCAGAGACAGTCTGTGGAGAGGGGTCTGGCTCCTGACAACTCCAATGCTTGTTGACTATCATGTTATAGTTTTTTAAGAACCTGGGCTGAGCATCAGAGACCACTGTGACCCTGACTCTGGCCTGCTTCACTCTGCACATGGGAGTGGAGCTACCTCTGCTCTCTCCTATGGTCTTGCTCTAGAAAGCACCATGCCCATGACCCACCTGCCCGTCTCTGCTCCTTGGCTTTCCTGGACTTGCCCTTTGCCATGGCAGCCATGGAGGAAGGCTGCCCTCCAGAGGACCAGATTCAGTATGGACGCCAGTTAGTTGGCATTCGCTCAACGTGTGTTTAATAACACCTGTACTTAATGCTCAGACAAAGGGATAAAGAAGAGAGCAGGCAGGTCCCAACACCCTTGGACCTGCTCTTAGCAGGAGAAACAAGCATTAACCAAAAAAAATACACTTAAGACTTCAAGTTGTAATGGCCTCAGAGGGCACCACGAGGCCTGCGAGCAGATTAGGTGGTCATGCTGACAGTTGGAGCAGGTGGGGCATCACAGCTGTCACCTGCCATCTTCCCTTATTGTGACTGAGTGAAGTCCTCTGCCTTCTGTGGTGAGGGGTCCTCTCCTCTCAGGGTCCATCTCTTCCTCTTTCTTGCTTTGCTTTTTCCTTGTGGGTGGAACGCATCCTCCACAGCTGTCTAAGACAGGGCGCACGAGGAATCAGTGCTGGGCTCTGCAAATGCCTCCTCCTACCCTCGCACAGATGGCCAGCTTGACCGAGGAAGGTCCTTACCCTCACAGATGGCTCCACTGCCCTCCAGGCTCCAGTGTAGCCACCGGGTGTCAAATGTCATCCCTTTCCTACTTCCTGGAACATTGCTTTCCTTCCCCTTCTCTGGAAACTTCTGGATTTCCTCTCTATCTTCTAGGTCTTGAAGCCTCACAGGGGTGCGCAGCCTTTACTCACTCGATGGCTGCTCCGGCTGGGGAGAGCTGCATTGCATCTCCCTCCCAGCTGCTTCTGTTTACTCCTAGACCATCACTGGGGACCTAGAAACCAAGTCTGGCTTCTGTGTGCTCTCGTCCATGAAGAAGCGATGGTCCTCACCACCAAGAGTAAGCGCGTAAGGAACCAAGTTGCTCCCTCTGGGCTCCTGTCTCACCCTGGGGAGAGGGGGTTGTGGGAGGTGCCCAGGCTCCTGCATCTCCCTGTCTCAGGCCACCTCTAGGCCCCAGACTCCCAGCTCAGGCCAGCCCAGCCAGCCTAACCGAAGCCCTGGCCCAGACTATCTTTCATGAAGACAGTGTATCCATCTACTTGGAAATGCCACACACTCAGGACTTAAACTAAAGGGATTTCTTTTCTTTCCTCTCAGTTCCAGAGGCTGCAAGTTCAAGATCATGGTGCCAACAGGGTTGGTTCCTTCTAAGGCCTCTCTCACCGTGTCCTCACATGGTCATCGCTCTGGTCACACACCCTCAGTGCCTGTGTGTCTAAACTTCCTCTCACAAAGAAACCATGCAAATTGGACTCAGCCCATCCTAACAGCCTCATTTTAACAGGATGGATAGACTCTGTATGGGTGCAGAAAGTCACCAGGTCCCTCTTCTGGGAGGATGTGCCACACCTCCGGCTACCACTGTTCATCTCAGGGAACCCATGCGTCTTGTCAGGGGCCATGCATGCTTGCCAGAGCATAAGTGGTGTTCCCTGGTAGATCAGGTGTGGGCAGCACAAGGCAGGGCCACCTCCCCACATCCCTTCCCCTCTGTCACCTTTCCCACATGCCTTCCTGAACTTCTAAGCTTCCCCTCAGGTGTTTTCCTTAGCTTCTTTGACTCCAGTCCACAAAATGTTACTATATAAATTGAGCCAAGAAACTTATCAGCCCAAGTGGAGTTGCAAATTCAAATGTCATCAGGGCCTGGCAGGTGACAGGAACAAAGCGTGCTCAAAACCACCCTCCTCACCACAAACAGACAAAAGCCCACACTGGCCAGCTAGATGCAGCTTCTCAGCATCTCCATTGTGATCTCCCCCGAGCATAAGGTTAAGGGTGGGCTTTGAAGACAGACACTCAGACCTGGTTTTGAATCTTAGCTTCTTATCTGTGTGACACAGTCCTGTCTCAAATCCTAGAACTGCAGTGAGGAAGATATGAAATAAAGCATGAAAAATACATGGTGCATGGTCCATCATGCATGCAAATGCTTAAAATTAATAGTAGCTATTATTGTTGTGAGAATCAGGAAGTAGTGACGATGATTTTGAAGAAGCTGTCCCTTCCAGAGCAAATTTATGAGTGTTCATGTGTGGAGCGGTGGCGCCTCTTGGTGGTCAGAGGTGAGAACTGCAGGGTAGTGTGGCTGGCCTCACAGGTTAGTAGCTGAATAAAACTTCAGGGTGAAACTGTGGGTTTGTATCCAGATTTGACACAAGCAAACAACACAGGCCATTCACCTCCGTGCTCAGCCTCCGTATTCACCCTCACCAGCGATTACGGCCCCATGAAGGGCCGCTGACAATTTAACATGACAGAATTATGCCACATGGCACACAGTAAGCCCTTAATAAGTGCCAGCTATGATCCTAGCATGACCCTAGCAGGCCTCCAGCATGTTCCCAGGCTCAGAATTCCACTGGTCCCTCGTGGCCAACGCCCCTTCCTCTGGTAAGCAGGCGAATCAGGTGGGCAACCAAGTTGTTATTTATTGTTTTCTTTTATTGAGGGTAGTAGTGAGGTAGGGAGGGATCACTCTGGATTGGAGCCCCTGACCTAAGATATAGAGCCCCAGAGGGCACCTGGAGCTTCAAAGGAGCAAGATGTTCCTTTGGATTATGCTTTGCTCTATCCACGCTTCTCTTTTAAATTGAAAGTGCCCTAGGGAACCAGGTACAGTGGCACATGCCTGTCATCCCAATAACTCGGGAGGCTGGGGCAGGATGATCACTAATTTGAGGCCAGTCTGGGCAACTTAGCAAAACCCTGTCTCCAAAAAAGAAAAAACACAAAAAACATTGAAAGGACCCTACAAGGATGACTGTATTCATCCCAAAAACCAAAAAACAGGATGAATTCATCATTTATTTCCCTCTCGGATAGGAGAGCCTCGGGTCACTGGGGGTGGGGGACACTCCCGTTGGCTCCCGTTCCACTCATACCCCTCTGCCCAGCTGTGGTTTACTCCCTACCTTCTCAGAGGCGTAGCAAGGCTGCTTGGGACGTCCCCAGGTGGTGGAGGGCCTGATGCCAGGCCTGACCGTACTTCGCAAGGGCTCCCTCCTCAGTGGCCTTCCTGCCACAGCCTGGGTATGCCTCCTTAAAGGTCTTGGTCTCCTTTTCCAGCAAACTGAAACACCATCTGCCTGGAAACTCGGGCAGGGCACCTCCACTAGCTCCCAGAACATCTTTCCTGACCCGAGATAGGGAAGAATGACAGGAAAGACAGTTCCCATGGACGGCGCACCAGGGGCTGGGCCTGGGCTGGGCACTGTAGACCAATCATCTCACCTAACCATCTGGCTATCCCTGTGCAATAGGTAAAATTATTATCTGCATTTCACAGGTGAGAATGCTGAGGCTCCCCGGGGCGAGTGACTTGCCAAGGGTCACAGAGCTGGACAGTGGCAGAGCCTGGGTGGGAACCAAGCAGTCTAAGGCTGACTCTTCTCCATGGTTGAGTATTTGTCCAACAGTTAGCCATCCTTCCACTCCCACATCTAGGGGGCTGCAGCTGTTTCTGTGATTGACTAAGATTCAGCCCAGTAGCCCCATCAGACCGATCATAAATGAACAAAAATTAATCATTCAACTGACACTGACCCATCCTAATGAATGTAACCAGTTAAATATGTGACTGGTCATGACTAGCTGGTGGACAAGCATTTGCCTTGGAAAAGCTAAGGCATGACCAAATAGTTCTTGCTTTTAATTAATTTTTTGATTTAAAAATTTTAAACCTTTTTAAAACAACACAACTGAGGTCTTAATTATATATTCTAACATGCCCGGTTCTTAGGAGTGCAAATGGCTGTGTTTTGAGAAAACACAGTGTCACCATCATCCCAGGCACAATCCTTAGCCCATGGCCCCAGAAATTTCCTCCCACCTCTTCCCAGTTGATCCCCAGGCCCACAGCTCCGGGTGACCATTGTTCTGCATTTCTATCACTTACAGCTTGATTTTGCTTTTTCTAGAATTTCATATAAATAGATGCATTAGGTAGTTCCCATTTAGGCATATACTTTTTTTACCTAATATAACGTATTTTACTTTATTTCTAAAATTGAGGTGCTGGGAATTGAACCCAGGGCTTTGTGCATGCAAGGCAAGCTTTCTACCAACTGAGCTATATCCACAGCTATAATGGTTTTTAAATTCGTCCATTTCCTGTATCTGTAACTTGTTCCTTGCTGTTCCTGAGTAGGATGTCACTGCCATGGGCAAAGCATGGTTTGTTTTCCATTTTCCTGTTGATGGGTATGTGGGGAGTTGTTAGTTTGGGGCAATGATGTCTAAAGTTGCTATGAGTGTTCCTGTTCATCTTCTCGGATCCATGCTTTCATTTATTTTGACATGGGACTGAAAAGACTGGATTGCAATGTATGTATCTGTTTCACCTGCCAAACCGTCTCCCAAAGCAGGGATGCAATCTGGCCAATTCATTTCAACTACACATCTGATAAGCCAGAACTAACTACCAACTGACCTCTGTGACTAACTAGCTGGTTTTGGGGGCTAGAAAGTCTTCCGGAGACAGGCTGGGCTCTGACCAGAAGCAAGGAACGAGATCAGGGAAGCCTGCTCAGGCTCCCCTGGCAAGATTCCAAAGCCAGAAGTCTTCTGAAAGGCCGGGGTCCCCAGTCCCCTGATGAAAAGGAAAATTCTTAGTTGTCTTGAATTTAATCACAAAGACTGGAGGGTGGAGGAGGAAAGAGATGGGGGAAGGTACCCAGTTAGCCACCGCTGGGAAACCAACAAACCCTGTTTCACGTTCCTGGATGTATATTGAAACCATGATTCAAATCCATCGAGAGCCAGGCCACCGAGCTGTTAGCTATGACGCAGACCGTGAAGGGCACAGCACGAAAGCAGCTTTTCATGGCCTGGGCCCCCAGCCCGGAGCGTCCCCTGTTCACATGATCCGCCCTTCTCGTCTGTCGTCAATGAAGTTTTGATGTAGATACCTTTTCCTCCCTCTATTTTATAGAAATGCTCTTGACTCCATGTCTGACACATATATCCCTCTGCTGCCTGGCCCTGCTCCTGGTAGTTGTGGGAACTTGTCCCAGGACTTGGTCCTTTCCTTTTCTGGTTGGTATTGCAATGGCTCAGTTGCAGAAACTCAGGCCCCTGGGTCTCCAGAGCTGTGATTGACCAGCCCTTGGAGGAGACCTCCAGCTACGTGCTCCTTCAGTTCCTGGAGGTAGAACCTGAGGGGTATCCTGAGGCTTCAAGTGGCCATGGGAGGCGGGAGGGAGACGCAGGTCCTCTCTGGTGCTAAGTGTTGTGCTCAGGGGTGAGGGAGTCAGAGGTGGCTGTCTGCTGTATTGTGGCATGTTTAGCAGAATCCCTGGCCCCCAGCCATCAATGCCAGTGGTCCCCACTCCCACAAGCTGTGCCATTCAGAGAGATTGCCCAGCGCCCTCTGGAGGGCAAAAATCATCCCTGGTTTGAGAACACTGGGTTAAAGGAATTCCTGGGAGCAGCCCAGGTTCACAGGGAGGAGACCACAGGAACACAGGGATACGTGGAAGTTTGCTAGGGGCCACCAAGGGACCCTGCACTACTTCCGGATCACCTCCAGCTCACTTGAGATTGGCAGGACCCTCCTTTGGAGGTCTTTGTGGAAACTTCTCCACCTTATGAACTAAGCCCCAGGTAGGTCAGAAGCTACAAGTCGAATCAAGTGCAGAGAGATCCTGTGTCTCAGGGGACTTGGTTACATTTGCTGTGGATCTGAGATGGGGGATTCAAACCCACACACAGCTCCTCCCCATACCAGGCGACAAATGTGGGGACATGGTGTGAAACCAGGCAGCTTGCCTAGGGGTTTTTGGAGTCAAAATTTCTAGAACAAAAACATGAGCACACCAGAGGCAGTCGGGGGGGCCCCCAAGAGAAATAGGAGCCCTTAAGACAAAGGTGGTGAAATGTCCCCAGCAGGGGAAATGAGACAGGCGAGCTAGATCTCAGGCTTATGGGGTTCACAGACACACCAGAAAACGAGGAGTTAAAAGGCAAGACCAGAAGTGGGCAGTCAGCTCGGCCTTCTAGGACTCTGAGGTCAGCGGTGGCGACACCACAAAAACCCAGATCATTAAAGTCAAACCCACTGAAGCAGGGCAGCCATCTCCCCAGCTCCAAAACCCAGTTAGGAACGTTCCCAGGCGATAAGGAGCACATTTCAGGTGGCAAGAGACAAAGGCTCACATGGAGAGTCACTGAAGTAACCCACAGTTACATGTATGTTGTTAGCATAGTAAAAACTCCACCCAAGGAGGAGACTTGAGATGGCAGTGAGACATCTGTGGCGTGAGGTGGCATGACGAGAACGAGCACAGGCACAGTGGGAAGCCCGCCAGCCAGAGACTGGGTCCCTCCCTACCCTAGAGATGCCGGAACAGCTGTACACCTTTATCCCTCCTTTGAGTCGGCCTGCATTTCTGTCGCCAGTGCCGCCTCCCTCATACTGGAGCATAAGAACACCCAATGCGGTCGCAGTTGCGCTGGTATCTGATTCTTCGGATAGACAGCACTAGAACCCACCGAGCAGATGGCACAAGTGTCCAGGTTGAGCACTGCAAAAAGGACGCTGCATCTAAAGGTGACATAGCAAACCTACACCAACTCCTGTGAGTGACAGGCAAGCTGGATTTCAGGCTTAAGATTCTCAGACTCCCACTGGAGTCCTGGAAAACAGGTAGGCCGTGGCCCACCCCAGTCCACACACTGGGGAGCATGTTCACTCTCTCCCAAGTCTGAATCCAACACGGTGACCTCAGAATGGGATGCGGCTGTCAGGGTCACAGGCATCTGTATATGTGCAGCTGAGCATGCCTGAGGAGGGCAGCCTAGCATTTGTCTGATTTCTTTCTCAGATCTCTGGACACTGATTTTAAAGGACAGCTTTTGGTTTGCTCGATTTGTTTTTTTTATTTTGGTACCGGGGATTGAACTCAGGAGATCTCGATCACTGAGACACGTACCCAGCCCTATTTTGTGTTTTGTTTAGAAACAGGGTCTCACTGAGTTGCTCAGCGTCTCACTGTTGCTGAGGCTGGCTTTGAACTCGCCATCTTCCTGTCTCAGCCTCCCTAAGTGCTGGGATTACAGGTGTGCGCCACCGGATTTTTAACTGATGGATTCTCACACCCACACCTCCGTAGCCACTACCCAGATCTACAGAGAGTGTTTTCATCACCCCTGAAGTTTCCTGGAGCCCCTTCTTTGTCAGAACTCCACCCTCCTCCCCGCCGCCACCCCTGCCACTGCCGTTCTGACTTATTGTCATACAGTGAGTCAACTTTATACAAATGGATTTGTATACTGTTTTATTTTGTGTCTAGCTTCCCCTTTTTAAATCTCATTTTAAAAGATTCATTCCTGAAGTTGTACATATCAGTCATTTTTACTTTTTTTTTAAAGTTCTTTTTTTTAATATTTATTTTTTTAGTTGTAGGTGGAAAGAATATCTTTTTTATTTTTATGTGGTGCTGAGGATTGAACCCAGTGCCTCACGTGTGCTAGGCAAGCACGCTACCACTGCGCCATAACCCCAGCCCCCATTTTTACTTTTTATAGGTGTGAGCTATGATAAAAATAAGTTTGATTTATGAAATTGTCATAAGTTGGATACTGCTGTTTATTATGCCCCAGTGCCAGAACCTCCCCCTCCACCCACGGCATCCCCTGCTCTTCTCCTTCCCCCAGATCCCTGACCACCATCACCAACACACCTGGGGGGGATGCCCTGCCTTGGTCCAGCAGTCCCCCAGGGCTGACCTTGACTGTTCAGGCTATGTGATGACATATTGACTTAAAAATTACTGGAGGAAACCAGGTATGGTGGCATACACCTGCAATTCCAGCACCTCAGGAGGCTGATGCAGGAGGATCACAAGTTTGAGGCCAGCCTTAGCAATTCAGTGAGGTCCTAAGCAACTCATCAAGACCCTGTCTCAAAATACATAAAAAGTGTTGGGGATAGCCGGGCGCGGTGGCTCAAGCCTGTAATCCCAGCACTTAGGGAGGCTGAGACAGGAGAATCTCTAGTTCAAAGCCAGCCTCAGCAATGGCGAGGCGCTAAGCAACTCAGTGAGACCCTGTCTCTACATAAAACACAAAATAGGGCTGGGGATGTGGCTCAGTGGTCGAGTGCCCCTGAGTTCAATCTCCGGTACCAAAAAAAAAAAAAAAAAAAGTGTTGGGGATGTGGCTCTGTGGTAAAGCACCCCAGGTTCAATTCTGGGACCAAAATTTTTTTAATTTAAAAATAAATAAATAATTGGAAGAAGAGATGCCTTTTTCTAATTTGCATCCTGGCCCTGCCTGGCTAGCAGTGGCCATCAGTGCCATGTCCACAACCTTTAGGGGCTGCCAGGGCTTCGATGACATCATCCCAGATGAAATGACACTGAAATGACACAGCTGTCTCCATCAGGACAGGATGTGTGCTCCCAGCTGTGTGGAAGGGGCAAACACTCTCAGCACAGCTGCCCCACCGCTGGACTCTGGGCCCCTGGTCCTACCCTCAGGGACCCTGAGTCCTGCCCCAACATAGCCCCGACACTCTTTCACTGCTGTGCTTTCCTCTCCCCAGGGCTGCCTCCAGATTTTGGACATCTTTTGGTGTTTTTGAAAAGGAGCCCATCTCTTTGGGGTTGTAGCTTGTGCATGGATAGAGTTTTCTGGTCAAGTAACGAGGAGTGACGTCAGTCTGTACAGATCAGTGATTGGCGGAACTACCCAACATCTAGGTGTATCAGTTAGCTGTGCAGCGTAAAAAGCTGCACCCAAACTTTGTGAATCAATACAACAACCATGTGTATGGCTCGTAGCTCTTGAGGGACGCTGTATTCATCCATTTTTCATTACTGTAAGAAAATACTTAAAGCAGGCTAACTTTATAAAGAATTTATATAGCTTGAAGTTTTGGAGGCCAAAGATCAGGCAGCCTCGTTGACTTGGCCTCTGGTGAGGACCTCATGGCAAGTGGCTCTTTGGCAAAAGCACATGGAGGAGCAAGTGTCGGGGGAGAGGTCACATCGCCACACAGGAAGCCAGAGAGCCCTTCCGGGGGTGACTGCACTCATAACATCTCAGTTTTACAAGAGGTCAGGGGGTCCCACGAGGGCAACCTTGTTCCCTTCCAACGGCGGCTCCCACAATGACCTATGGACCTCCCACGGGGCCCCACCTCCCAAAGGTCCCAACACTTGACTACTGCCATTGGGGACCAGGCCTTAGAGGACATAATCACACGAACCTTTGGAGGACAGAACTCATCAACACCTACCAAACCCCCTCCTTCCTCCCCAGAGCTCCTTTGGGAAACGCAGAACCATTCTGTGCACTTTTGTCCTGTACACGAGTCCTCGGCAGTGCCCTCAGTGGCCGTCCTCACTCAGCTGGTTTCTCTCCAGTGATAGGGTGCTCACCTCCTCACTGAGGGAGGTCGTGTGGTTCAGTGGAGAGCACAGGCTCGGGGCTCTGGTCTCAGCTCTGCCTGTCTCTCACCACAGCACCGGAACAACCACCCCAGCTCCCCAAGCCTCAGTGTCCTCATCTGTAAAATGGAGGGACTAATGTCCACACTCTGCAGCTACTGCGGAGTAAACAAGAAGAGCACACGGATTGTCCCCTGACACCGTGCCGGGCATTGTTCTAAGTACTTTATTCACATGGTGATCATCACCCTGGAAAAGAACACTAGGGAGGTTCCAGATGGCAAAGGCCAGAGCCCAGGATGCAAACCGGCAACCTGGCTTCGGAGCGCATGCGCTGAGCCGCACTGCCCTTCTGCCACCAGATGAAGGAACACAGGGCTCGGCCCATTGCTGACCATGAAACTAGCCGGTAGGGGTGGCGGGAGAGGCAGGAAGGGGGAGTTGGACCTCTGATGACAGAGAACTTGGCAGGAAGAAAACAGCTTTGAGCTCTTCTGATTTCAGAGTACTTCACTTTTGCATTTTAGATTTTAGGGTTTTTTATTGAATTAAATATGGGGGAGGCAGGTTTCCATGTGGCTTTGTCAGGCTTGTGGTCTCCAAAGGTCCTCACTGGGCCTGCACCACCCAGCACAGCCTGATGCTCTGTGGGTCCATCAAAGATGATGAAACTTTCCCTCTTGCCACAAACCCTGCATCTGACTCTCTTAGCTCCCACCCCTGTCCCCTTCTCTGCCCTGGAAGAGTCCTGCAAGTCCTCCCCCAAGGCAGCGGCCAGTGATCAGAGGCCCCAGCAATGCCCACAGTTTCCTGGTGGTTCCAGCACGGTATAGAACACCTTAAATGTGACATGGCAGGGGGCTGGTTAAACCTCTTAGAGCACCAGGGACCGAGGCTGGAAGAGGAGGTACCAGCCAGGCTGGGTCCTGAGCAGCTGGGGGTGCCCGACTCCATCCAACCTTACCTGATGGTGTTTCCAATCCCAGGCTCAGGAAGCCACCTTCTTTGCCAGCTGTCCCAGGTCATTCTAAGGCAGCCCTCCCTACGCTCCCTAAGCTCCAGGCAATCTGCATGCCACCGACCAACTGGCTGACTGCCCACCCCTTCCCCTCCAGGTGTTTATCAAAGCATTAAAACATTCCCTCCTCATTCCTACGCCCTCCACCCCTCCTGGGGCTGCCCCCAGCCCATCCTTCTCCCTGGAAAATCTCAGGATCATTGAAACCCTCGTCACCACCCAGAATCTACTTCATTCGATCCTCACACCTGCACTTCCTGGGAGGAAGGCCATGGACAAGGGTTACAATCTCCCTGGCAGAAGAGGAAACTGAGGCACAGAAAGAGGGAGGACACCCAAGGGACAAACACCAAGCCAGAAGAGGGGCTACGGAGGGAACTGGGGCTCCTGAGGACCCGATCATTGAGCCTGAGCCTGCAGGTGGGTGAAGGGACCTGTCCTGCTGCTGCCCTGTCACTGGGGCCACCCGCTGAGAGAGAAGCTCAACAACAGGGCGACAGGGCGTATTCCCAAGCAAGCTAGAGAACCATGTCCCTCCACAGGCTGCTGTGACTTAGGGCAGGTCCCCTCCCCTCTGAGCCTCTGTGGGTGTGGAGATGGCATCGAGGTCCCCTATGGCTGAGATGTGCTAGACTGTGCAGCTGGTGCCTGAGGCAATTCCACCACTTTGAGGTTTTGGGGTCCACCATCAAAATGCAAGAGGGTGTGTGGCAGGGCTGGTGACAGTGCTGTGATGTGCTAACCATAAGGATGCATGTCTCCATCTCCCAGCTGCTTTCGACAGCTAGGCTACACATAAGTGTCAACGTAACCCTCCCAGGCAGGGAGGCAGTGTTGTGACCCCCATTCTATAGATGAGGAAACTGAGACTCTGAGAAGTGGGGAAAGCGAGGCAAGACTGGAGTCCAAGGGACCTCTGTCTCTAAGGGCAGGCTCTTGCTTCTACCATAAATTACTCAGAGAAGCTTCCGGATGTCTGCTAAAGAAACAGACACCACTGTGCCAGGTCTATAGCCCCTGAGCTGCTCCTCCAGTACTGAAGCCCCTCGGCTGCCCCTCGAGAAGCATTATGGGAACTTCCTGAGAAAGTGAGGCCATGGACCAGCAAGACCCAGTTCCCCTCCCACCCCCTTCAGCCAGTCCCTCATCCTGGCCCACAAGCAGACAGTGCAGCCAGGCCAGGGAGCCTGTGAACAGACGCAAGTTTATTATTGCATAGCCTGTAGCACCTGAGCCCCAACCCCACACCCATTCCAACCAGGCCCCGCAGATCTGGCAGCCACAAGCTTGTCCCCAGCACAGGACCAGACTCCAAAACCCAAACAATGATCTCAGAGCTGAGGCCTGGAGCCTGTCAGCCCTGAGCAGCCTTACCCCACCCTCCTCACTCCCTAGGAGTCCAGGAAAGCCCAGACACAGACGCAGAGCGGTGCCCACAGCTGGCTGGGATGGAGTGTCTGCAGGCTGCTCTCTGCAGAAGCACAGTTCAGATGCAGCCACACTAGAGGCTCCGGCAGGGCTGGAAACAGGCAAGTGTGAAGCTGGAGGGGAAGGTTCCCAAGGATGGAGGAGGGGGAGGGGAAAGCTGACTCCAAAGTCCAGGTCCTGCCCTGCCCTGGCGGGAGGCCTGGCACCACACACAAGCCCCAAGGTCCAGAGAAACAAGGGCAGAACCACAGCAGCATCTCCAGCTCAGCTCTGATGCGGCGGCCACAGCGTCCCTGGGAAGGGCTTGAAGGGGCCCCAGGAGCTCTTTCCCTCCATCCTCCTGAAGACAGGGAACCACTGCCCTCAGCCCCCAGGCCACTCCCAGCAAGCCCACAGTGTTGGGGACATCTTTAAGTGAGGTGCATGCGAGTGTCATCTGCCGTGTGCACGGAGGGGCTTTCTTGTGCAGACTGCACCTGGCTGCTCTCAGCCTGAGAGTCTGCCCAGAGAAATCTGTCTCCCTTCCATGCCATGTTCCCCTGAGCCCGCAGTGACCCTGGTTGGGTAAGAGGACAAACCAATTCACAGGGCACCATACGAGCTGTAGCTCACGGGCCCCAGAACTTCTGTACAGCAACCCCAAGGAAATCAGCAGCTCTAAATGCAACCCCAGCCTCAGACACGCCCACAAATAGGAGCCACAACCACTGCACCTTACCCTTCGTCCCACCCCACTCCCACCCCCTGGTCAGTGGCTTCCCAGACAAAGGTTCCCATGCCTCAGGTGTCCCCCTGCTCTACTGCGCCAGGAGGGAGGCTAACTAGCTTGGTGGGAGAAGGCGGAGCACTGCATTCTGGGATAGTCAAAGGAACCTGTCCACTTCCTCCACCATCATCCAGAACACCTGTAAGCCAGGGCCAGCTGTGTGCTGGGTGCGTCCACATGGTCCAAGGGGTTTTAGCTCCTCCTTAGCTTCCCAGGCAGCCTCAGGCCACCAGCCAGGGGACTAAGTTAAATGGGAGTGAGGAAGGAGGCAGAGGGAGAGATTTAACATCAACATCCTGCTTAGGTGACTTTTCCCAAAACACACAAAAGCTCAGGGATTGGGTGACGAGGGGCAAGGGGAAGAGTGGGTGAGGACAGGGGACAGAAGCAGAGCACTCCTGGAGGGGTCCCAGACATTTTACTCCTCTGGCACCCGATCCCCAGCACAGGCCCATGGGAGGCCTGTGGGTATGAGCTGGACATGGCTCCACGTGCATAGTCTTGTCCTCCTTGGCCACCTGCCTGGTGGATTCTGGTGTCCTCCATGGAACTCCTGGCTCTGCAAAGGGACAGGAGCAAGATGAGGTGAGGGAGGGAAGAACAGTGCCCAGGGGCTGGCCACCCAGTGGGATGCTGAGCCTGGGGCCCCATTTCCCCACCGCCCAGGGCAGCCCCCGCCCCTTGGCTCTGACACTGTGAGCCACAGAGGCCTCCCCTGGCCTTGACGCCTGCCTCTGCCCATTTGCACAGGCCATTTCCTCTGCTCCTCCGCTCCTCCCCTCCTTCCCTCCCCCTCCCCCACCGGCACCTGGCTCACTCCTTTTCATCCTTCAGGTCCTCAAAGTCATCCTGCAGGAAAGGCTCCCCAATCCCCATGAACCAGGGAACCCACAGAGCTCAGCATTCACCCCCAGGGTGGCACCTGCCAGGCTAACATTGTCCCTGGCTAGCCCTGAGACTCAGTAGAAAACTCCAGCAACTAAGCTACGATCAAAGAAGGTTGATCAAAGAAGGTTGATCGTTGTTTTGGTTGTTGTTTGTTTTGCAGGCCGAGGGGGCAGAGGACAGGGGCAATAACCAGGAACTCTGCCAGCACTGCCAAGCACAGGACTCGGCTGTAAAGGCCAGTCCTAGACGGTCACCCTGAGACCAGTGAGGGCCACTCGCCTCCAGTCCAGCCTATCCTTCTTCACAGGACTGTGTCCAGCCCCCAGTTCCATCATGGGGAGAAAAGTGAGCTGAAACCAACTGCAGAGGAAGAGCAAGGGGCGGCAGGGTGGAGGGACCGTAGACTAAGGTAGGCCAAGAGGGCAGCCAGTGCTCAGCTCTGCCCACCAGCTCAGGTGAACTGTCAAGACGCAGGGATCTGGGGAGAGCATCAAGAGCTGCTCAGCTTGGTGTCTGAACTGGGAGAGCTCCCCACCGTGGGCTGTGCGTGAGGATGGACTGTCAGGAGGGAGTCCCTGCTGCCTCTCCAGCTCCCTGCGGAGGCGCTGCTGAGCTAATGTTGGTCCAAGGAACGAATGGAAGACCAAATGAAGCCCCGCAGTGTGCAGCTAGGGAAGCCTGTGCGTAAGCAAAAGGGGGGGGGGAGCCCAGGAGCCCTCAAACCCAGGCCCCTGCTTCTGCTGCGGGATGGGTTTTAATCATCCTCAGGATGGGCGGCAGAATGCTTGCTTAGCATGCACAAGGTCCTGGGTTCAATCCCCAGCACTGCCGGAAAAACTAACAACAATAATTAGCCTCAGGATGGATGCCCAGTCCTGAGTGGGTCCCTTCTCTTGCCACCCTGATCCCCAGACTCCCTGTGGGCTCCTCCCATCCCCTGCCTTCCCCAGCCGCACCTGGTACACAAAGATCAGGTCAGGAGGTGGACGAAGAGGATGGCCAGGCCGATGTTGAGCAGGATCACCATGCAGATGAGGACAGTATTAGGGACCTGGAGCAATGGACAGAGGCTGCCTGAGTCTCAGTGGCCTCTAGACAACCCTAGCCAGGTTACAAGCCTGGGCAGAGGCACAGAGCTTCTGGAAGGATCCCCCTAAGAGCATCCCCTGTTGTATCCACTGTGGACCCTGGATGGCAGACCATGAGAGCTGGAAACGTTCTTGGAAATAATTAACATAAGCCCTCAGGGTCCAGAAAGGGACATGAATATATCCCAAACCACACAGTAGGAGAGAGTCAGGCCTGGAATCCAGGTGGCAGGCCTGATGGACTGCTGATCCCTCCTGAGTGGCCGTCCTCAGGCCCTGAGAGCCCAGCTACACTTTTCCTGCAGCAGTAGGCCCAGCCCCCCATGGACAGAAAGGTCCAGAATCCCAGACCTGTTGGGGTCTTCACCAGGAAGCCGTCCCTGATACACCCTGAGCAGATGATGCGGGTGCAGGCCCAAATCCTCCTCACCAGCAGGTGGCCCATCCTGCCCTGCTCCTGAGACCAGCCTCTGTGGATAGGTCACCGGGGCAAAGCTACCTCCCTGGAGGTGAGAGGGCATCTCTGCCTTGTCATTCAGGCTCTGAAGCTCTCTGGGCACGGGAACAAAGCTACTCTCCAGTATTCCGCCATCTCCCCTTCTATTCCCTTTCCAATTCCCCTGGATGCCCTGCACCCCAATCCTGCCTCCAGTCCTCTGGACCCCAGATGCTCTCGGCCTGCAGCCTCACCTCTTCTACCTCCACCTCTGCCTCTGCCACCAGCGCCGCCTCCTTCCGAGCCTTCTTCTTGGACCCAGCCTTGGTCAGCCCCCGGGCCTCCGTCTTGCGGGCCTTGGCCTTGGACTCGGCTTTGGGGACAATGGGCTTGGGCTCCATCTTCGAGGGGGACGCGGGGGGGGAGACTTGGAGCGCAGGGGACTGCAAGGGGCCGGTGGCCGGGGACGGTGGCGCGGAGTCGGATGCCGACACTTCGGGCTCGGGCTCGTCCTCGAAGGGCGGCGGCGCGGGCGGCCCGGTGCGCACGGCGTAGCTGTGGTAGCCGCGGTACAGCGCCACCTCGGGATCCCGCGACGGCGCGGGCGGCGCCTGCAGGGCCTCGATGGCCATGTGCTCGGTGGCGGGGCGCGCGGGGCTGCGGCGGCCCGCGCCCTCGGATGGCGTGACCGGCCGGCTGCCCTCGCCACCCGGCTCGCCGTTCCAGGCGCCAGGGCCCAGCAGGCCGTCCTTGGACGTCCCCGGGCGGGGCCGCTTGGGCTGTGGGGGCGTCCCTGCAGGCGACGGCGGGCCCCCTTCCGGCCGCGGGGTCTCGCGCTCGTGCAGCTGCGGGCTCTCTCGGGGCGGCTCCGAGACCCCCGCGGCGCCCGCGCCCCGCTCGGGGGGCTCCAGCAGGCTCTCCGAGTTCTCCAGGATCTCCTGCAGCAGCCGGCGCTTCTGATACTCCGGACCTGCAGGGGCAGCACCGGGAAGCTGCAGGCGAACCCCACCGCGGGATGACCCTGGGCGAGGTACTGCACCTCGCTCAAGATCATTTACTCAGCCAGCACTCAGCGCATTGGCTCATACCAGGCCCCGGCCTGAGCAATTTCCTAATATGACTTCGTTTTAATAACCCTATGAGATTGGTGCTATTGCAAACCTCCGATTTCCAGATGGAGAAAGGGAGACCCAGAGAGGTTACACCACTAACCCACTGTCACACAGCAAAGGACAGATGTGATGCTTTTAACTATGGCACTGGTCTCCTTGCATCCCCTTGCCTGAAGAATGGGCCTAATAATACCTATTTCATCAATAGTGCTGGAAGAATAAATTGAGAAAATGTGTGCAAAATGACAAGCTAGTGTCACTCTTCCTGGGCCAGCAGGGGGAGCACTGTGACCAGAAGGGACATCTGGGAGGGCACAGATGGCACTCCTAGGTCTTTCAGCTAGTGTCATTTTGGCTCCCTTAAGGTCACCAGAAGGATGTTTAGAAAACACTTATGTCGCCTACCTAGAAACCAACCAATGCAGAGAACACCAACGCTGGCTCAGGGGCTCCTGGCACACTGAGTCTGTCAGAGCTGTTGGCCCTCCTTGCCCTGAGACCTTGCTCCCCACCACCCACCGCCTGCTCCCCATGTAGCTGTTCCAAGTTTCTGGGCCTTTGTGCCTGAGGTTTTCTCCATTCCCCTGTCCTGGCCAGCACCACTTGGTGCAGCCCCAGACGAGCAGCTTCAGCACTGCCTGGTCCTCTAGGCATGGGCTCCACTCCAGACCTCTTAATCAGGACCTGGGGTTGCAGGGAGACAGCAGTCTGTGTCAAGATCAATCTTGAAGGACGTGATCACACTGTGTGAAATTGAATCATAATGGTGAGGCAACAGCCTTAGTTCTTAAGAGTTTACTGTGGCTTTTATCTGTGTTGAGTCCAGGTGCAAAAAAAGTACACACTGTTCTCATGCCCATGTTCCAGATCAGAAAATTGAGGTTTACCAGTTGCCTTACACAAGGTAGCACAGCTGTAGAGCAGTGAGGTCAGGATTTGAACACCTGCAGCTCGTGTGCCTCACCCATACTGTCTTTGTGTCCCCTGGAGCCCAGCACAGGGCCTGACACACAGGCAGCACTCAATTAGTACTTGACAAACTGTTGGGCAAGAGCAGGAAGCCCTCCTTATCCACCAGAGACCTACCCCTTCTCTAAGCTTCACCAGCCCAAACCAAGAGGGTCAGGCATGGAGGCAGAGATGCGTCTCCTCCGCATCCTTTTGCATCATCCCATCCCTTGTTTGTATCACACCTCACAGTTTCCAAAACTTACAGGCACTCACGAGCCCACTTAAGAATCTCAGCTTCCCAGCAGGCAAAGAAAAGTGCCCATCCCTGACGGCCCTACCTGGCTGGTAGAAGTCCGGAGCCAGCTCCCTGGCCAAAGTGCGGGCAATGCTGGACTCCTGGTTGGCGGCCACAGCAGCCTGTTCTGCTGCCTCAGCTTTAGCCTTGGCGTGGCTTGTCCTAAGGAGATAACAGGGCAGAAGACTTAGGATCCCACCAGAAAACCAGTCCTCGCCCCACCTCCCCAACCCAGGCAGAGGCACCTGGATCCAGCGTTCATTCGCTCAGGCTCAGTAGAGGATATTTATCAAAACCTGTGGCCCAAAACATTTCCTCTACTTTCTGGGCACACAGACAGACCTCATGTCCCGGCCTCCTCTACAGTTAAGGGTGATCAGCTGGCTGTTCTGGCCCACGCATTGTGGGAAGCCCTGAGGAAGCAACCAACCAGGCCATTGAGCTCCTTTTGTGTCACAGAGTCCTTTGGCAGTCTGGTGAAGCCTGTATCTCAGAACAATGGTTTTAAAATGCACAAAATACACGGCATTATGAAATTAATCTGCAGTTATGCTAACACACTTAGCAAAATATTTAAAATAATAAATTTGTAATATAATCATGTAGATCCTTCTTTATTAATGCATTAAACTAAATGTCTATCAGGCCTACTAGCTACAATAATTTTAAAGTATAAATTAGCATAAAGGACATCTTCAACAACAGTAATGTGACATGAAAATGTGTATGGTTTCCTCTGGCGACAAAGTCACAGATGCTGAGAACAGTATCATGGTTTATTGCCTACTTCCACCAATGAAGAAAATGCTGAATTTCAGTTAGAGGTTGGTAAAAATAAAAACACAGTTTTCCCCATTTCTAGTAGATCCTTTTGGTGCCCAGCCCAGATCCCTTTACTGGGCAAACGCACCTGCCCCCTAGCTGTCATGAGTGTGGGCTGCTAATGGCCTATTCCTACCCCAAGAATCACAACCAATGGAAAACACTTTGTTCCAGAAGTTTAAAAAGCTACTCCCCCTACCCTTGACAGGCAGCCCACACTAGTGACTGGCTGACACCGATCAGCCTCCTCTTACCCCAAGAGCAATCCACTGCAACCCCAGGGCACAAATCCTTGCTCCGGAGACCATGAGCCTCCGACTAAAACAGGGCTCCAGAGGAGACCACAGCCTTGCACAGCTCCTTCCCTGCCCATCCCAATGCTCTCACCCCTCTTTCTTGGAAGCATGCCCTCAATATATCTCTGGCTCAGGAGTCCCCATCTCATGTCATGTTTCTAGGGACTGAATCCTAAAACATCATTCAAGTTCATGGGCCCTCAACAGTCTATGCACAGAATCCCTGGTGGACTGCAAATTAAGAAATGTAGTGGAAGGAACCCAAGTCCATAATTGACAGCCCCTCCTACAGTCCTACACTGGAATGTGACAACAGCAAGCTTTAAACATTTATGAAGCGCCTGAGATTGGAGTGCTGTCTGTTTCAGCTGCCAGTCTAGCCATGGCGGCAGCAGCCCGTTTACCAACAGGCCAGGTACAGCACTAAGGGAGTCAGGAAGATCATCTGCCATGATCATCACAGCATCTTAGGAAGTTGGTGCTGTTATTCACCCTATTTACAAGTGGCAAATGAGGCACAGACAGGTTAAGTAACTTGCCCAAGGTCAGAGTCATAAAGGCAGGAGTTGGGACTTTGAACCCTAACTTCTGTGCTCACGCTACTCTTTTTGGTGGGGGAGAGTACTGGGAATCAAACTCAGGGGCACTGAAGCACTGAGCCATACCCCCAGCCCTAGTTTGTATTTTATTTAGGGACAGAGTCTCACTGAGTTGCTTAGTGCCTCACTTTTCCTGAGGCTGGCTTTGAACTCACGATCCTCCTGCCTCTGCCTCCCAAGCTGCTGGGATTACAGGTGTGCGCCACTGTGCCCAGCTTTGCTAATCTTGAGCATATGACAACTGTGGCCAGAAGCTAAGGCTTGAGACTCCTGTGGACCAGAAGGCCCAGAACCTGCCCTCATCATTAAGTCCAATATAATTAAACAAAAAGTATTTATTTACAACCATGAGATGTGCCAAGAAGGAAGAGCAGAGAAGACCCTGAGCAGTGAGGCTTCCTAGAGACTGGCAGAGGGTGGGGTGGCAAGGAGGTTTCCCTGAGGATAGGACATTCAAGCTGAAGCCTGGAGAAACACATCCATTAGGCCCAGCAGAGGTGGGGAGGACTCTGAGCTGGGCAGAGGGACAAGCACGTTAAGGCCCTGACCTAGGGCGACAGCTGGACTTCCCCAGAGAACTGAAGGTGGAGCAAGAGCCAGTAGATGGGTCAGCTCCTTGGGGAGTTGAAGTGCAGTCTCTCACCTCCGTCTCCAGTACACACTGGGCCCACAGTAAAGGAGATGGATTCCATGAAGCTCCTACTATGTGCCAGGCTTTTTACCTTTGTGATCCCTTTTAATCCTCACAACTACCCATAAGGAGGTTTTCATCCATCCCTACTTATCTCACGGGCAGGGAAATAGGCTCAGAGAGCTATTTCCCTTAAGGATGCAAAATAGTATCTAACACTGTGCCCAGGGCGCCACAGAAACCACTGCATTGAGCCCCTATGGCCGCGGCTCTGTGTGGAAGACGGATGCCTTCCTCCCTCCTCCCAGAGGAGAAACCAGAGGGACACAACATGCTGGCAGATCACCAGAGCTCCGGCAGCCAGGAAGCAGCAGCGTGAGAATTCAAGCTGAGGCACCCTGAAAGCAGGGTCCCCCCACATGGGCTCCACTCCACTCAGCAATGAGCAGTAGGCCAGCAGATGACCAAGGCCCTGTCCCCTCTCCCATGCCACCCTGCCACGCTAAGCTTCCCCGAACCAAGAGCACAGCAGCAGGAGCGCACGCGCAGGCGCACGCGGTGCCCGGAACAGACGAGGGCACGCGGGGGGTCCGCAGCCCTGGAGTCTGATACTGGCTCTGCCTCGTCTGGGGTTAGAGCACGGTGCGGGCTGCACTCAGATGCTGAAAAACTCAGTAATGGACTTAAATTATATTTTCGTATGATATTTTAAGTCAAAATTGAAACCCTCAGTAAGTAAATTATTTAGAAAATGTTCAACAGAGACTGATGGGACCCCATGCTGGCGTCCCTCCCTCCCTCACCGGTCCCCAGCCCTGACCCCACTGGACCTTGGGTTTGCGGCTTTCCTCTTAGTGTCTCGGTTTCCCATCTGGAAAGTGGAGATAATAGCTCTCCCCTGGTGGAGCTGCTGGGAATGTGGAAGGAGAGGTAGGGGCTTGCCAGCGAGACAATAGGTGGTGGCGGTGGTGGAGGACAGGGGAAGGAGGATGACATTTGCAACGTCAAAACTCAGTGTGGAGCCGGGCGCAGTGGTGCACACCTGTAATCCCAGCACTTAGGGAGGCTGAGACAGGAGAATCACGAGTTCAAAGCCAGCCTCAGCAATGGCGAGGCGCTAAGCAACTCAGTGAGACCCTGTCTCTACATAAAACACAAAATAGGGCTGGGGATGTGGCTCAGTGGTCAAGTGTCCCTGAGTTCAATCCCTGGTACCAAAAAAAACAAAGTCAGTGTGGTACGTGCAGAACATCAGGCTCCCTTTGGCCCACGTGTGGGTTTGTGCGAGACAAAGTCCTAAACTTTTCAGAGCCACTTCCAGGGGAACCTGAAACCCCAGGTCAGGGGAGGAGGGAAAGCGCAGGCAGGCGAACCTTCCAACTGAGAAGATGCCCTTTTTTGGTCATGTGAACTGAATGACATGCATTTCCTGATGCCTAGCAAAGCTGGGTTACAGGACTCCAGGCTGGAACGCAGCCTGCACCAGAGCCTGGAGAGTCTGGGGGTCCTCCAGGACAACCAGCGTAGCAGTCGAGATGGGGGTGGCCACACAGCCTGAGGCATGAGGGCTGCTACACTGGAAGCAAGCACAGGCCTCTGCCCACCTCCGTCAGCCTGGCACTGGCCACAGAACCCCTTACTAGCCCTCTCGCCAACCCCCATCCTCTCTGACCTCAGGATGGCTTCTCTGTTCCCAGCCTTCAAGCCAGGAATCCCAGTATTCTCCCACACCCTCCTCCCCATCTCCTTTCAACCTCACAGCCAATCAGTCACCCACTCCTGCCTCCCCTGGCAAAGCCCCCCTCCCACCACCCCTGTTCCCACCCAGCCCGCAGCCTCGCTGCTGCACGCTGATCCTGCACGCAGCACACAGGGGTCGTGCCTGCCCGGTTCATCCCAAGGCCTCACCTCTTGCTTCAAATCTTCGCAAGCCTTCCTGCCATACTCCAAGTAAAGCCCAAACAACTCAGCGTGGCCTTCAGGGCTTCCCCCATCTTCTGCTCGAAGCAGTCCTGACCGGGCAGACCGGGCAGCCCCCAGGGTGAAGTGCAGCCAAAACTGCTATCTCCCAGAGGCCGCTACTTCCAGTCGGGTGCCACTCGCAGTTGGCCCTGCACATGCCCCAGCATCCTGACCACCTGGGTGCTTGTCAGTAATGCAGATTCTCAGGATCCACCCCAGACCTTCTGAGTCCAAATGGGAGGGGGAGGAGCCCAGGAACCTGTGTTCCATAAGCCCTCCACACACCCGCTGCTCACTACAGACTGAGAAGCAACAGAGGGCATCAGCTCCATCTCGGGCTCTTCCCCGCCTGCCCAACCCCCAGGAGCCTTGAATGTCTTCTTTAAGAGCCCTCCCTGAGTCTAAGCCCTGCCAGGGTGACACAGGGACCCCCTGTTCTCTGACCACTCACCACATGGAGGCTGACACCCTCTGGGTGAGGGTCTTCTAGGATGGCTCTGAGCCTGCCGGGGAAGGGAGGGGAACAGTAACTGGGTCAGGGGTGGGGCAGGGAGAAGCCACTCTTCTTGATGGCATTCAGATGGATTATCTTTCGTCAGCAGGGTTAAAAATAAGGCTGGTGGTTATGGGACGGGGCAGGGCTATCGCCCAACAGAGACACTTTGGGGTGCATCCACCACCACCTCCCCCACGCCATTGCCTCCTTTCCCATCCCCAGGCCCCTAGCCGCTTGGTTATAGCTGGCCTTGTTTCCCAGTTGTCTCCACCATGCATTGGTGGCTTCATGGGGCCAGAAGGGGACATTCACTGGACTCTTCCTGACTCTAGGCCTTTGCTCAGGCTATTCCCTCACCTGGAATGTCCTTCCCCTCCCTCCACAATCACAACCTTAAAGGGCCAGCTAAAGACTCACAACTATTGTCAGTTCATTTATTCAATACAACTTTATGAAGTGTCTACCATGAGCCAGGCACTGTTCTGGGCACTGTGGACTCCACAGCAAATGGAATCTTTGTGAGCTCCCTCGTGGAGCCGACATTCTAGTGCAGGACTCAGAAAGTGATAGCAGCAGCCTGAATCCAGCCCATGGTCTGTCTCTGGACTAAGAACTGTTACTATATTTTTTTAAAAATATTTTTTAGTTGTAGATGGACATAATACCTTTATTTATTTTTATGTGGTGCTGAGGATTGAACCCAGTACGTCGCACGTGCTAGGCAAGCACTCTGCCACTGAGCTACAGCCTCAGCCCCCTGTTACTATATTTTTAAAGGGCTGAAAAAAAAACAAAAAACAAAGGAGTGATATTTAATGACACATGAAAAGTATATGAACTTCCAATTTCAGTGTCCATATAAAGTTTTATTGGAACACAGCCACACTCATCCATTTATGTACTGTCTGGAGTTAGGTGGTTGCCATAGAGACTGCACGACAAAGCAAAGCCAAAAATATTTCCCATCTGGGTCTTTTACAGAAAAAGCTTACCACCCTCTGTTCTAATGCATTCACTCAACAAATATTTCTTCTACTATAACTAATAGCATTAATTGGAGTTATTTGTTGGGCACTTTGTGCCCAACTCTGTGTTGTAGCCTTCTTGATAGATGTGACCTAGAGAGCTTTAATTATTTTACTGTATCGGGCTTGACAAGACTGCGGCCATCTTGGTTGTAGCCGCCATCTTGCCCTCCAGGTGACCCTGGCACTCATCCCAAACCCTATAGGACAAACAAGTCATTAAGAGAGTCAATGGAGCATGTTGTGCCAGGCCCTGATGCCTGGACTGTTTCTTAACTGACATTTGGCACATTAAGAGCTTTTGAGAAAGGTCAGGTAAATACCGCTTGGCTGCAGCCCACCTTTGTTTTGCTTCGCATATAAATTCCTTCCTCCTGCCTTGGACGGAAGGGGTTCTTTTGTCTTGCCACTGGCACGCTTTTGTCTGCAGATCCTAATAAATGGTGCTTTCTGCCATCTTGGCCCTGTCTCTTTCTTTGGTCTTTGGTGACTGATGCTTCCACAGGGGGACCGAGTTTTTCCAAAACACACCTTTCTCATTGTCACACAGTTAGAAAGTGAACGTGCCCAAGCTCTTACTCATTACTCTGAGCCACATCTCTCTGGGCTCAACACTGAGGTAGGCTGAGCCCTGTCCTCCACGGGTGGGGGCCAAGCACGGGGAGGAACAGGTCCCACCAGCCACCTGGGGGTCCTGTACCCTAACAATGCAGCCCTTCCAGGCCCGTTGGGCCTCATTTCTGGACATCGGTTTTTAAACAGGAGCTCAGAGATAAGTGTCTAAATGACACTATGGTATGGCTAACAAGGACAGCTAGCCGGGCCAGATCCAGGCTCTGTTTTCCCGATCCTAAGAGGTCTGAGCCTCCCTGAGACCCAGTCTCCTCTCCTGCAAAATAGGGAGAGTAAGAGCACCGAGCTCAGAGAAAGGGACTCAGAAGAAAGCACGTCAGTGAGCACCCACGTGGCTCTAGGACAGTGGCCGGAACACATGAACTGCTGTGTAGATGCTTGCTACATAAAATCAATAAGAAACAGTTTTTTCTTTTGGAAAGGACAAAACCAAAGATCCCAAATATACTAAATGTCACCAATTGTCACTTTAGAAAGAAAAAAAATCCTCAGAACCAAGAAGTCTGGCAGACTGGGCAGATAATTGTCCCCAGCTCAGGGCCCTGCCAGGGTCTCTGGTGGCTGCAGAGGTGGTTACAGGGACAGTGCTGCCAAGTGTCTTCCTGAGGGAGGATGCTTCAGATGCCACAGCCCTGCCTTCTCCCAAAATAGCTCCTCGCCCCCAGCTCTCACTGGACAGGCCCATTTCCCTAGAATGACCGTAGCCAGCCTAATCAAGAGGAGGACCCCAGCTCAGTGTCCAGTGGCTGGCCCAGAGAGCTCCCTCAGGGACGCAGGCAAGGCAGAGTCCTGGATGCCATTGCTCCCATTTGGCAAATTGATGCTGAGTCTCTGCCACAACGGGGCCAGAGCTGGTGCCAGAAAGAGACAGTGGCCAATGAGCAGATGGCACCACACCAGGAAGCCCCTCACCAAGGAGGCTAAGGGTGCAAACTCAAGGCCAGATCATAGTAGCATGTCCCATTCTAAGTATCTGACCTTTGCTCTCTGGCCTTGGTTCCTTCGATGGTGAAATGAAGATAACAATATTTACCTCACTGCTGGGCACAGTGGCGCACACCTGTAATCCCAGCAGCTCTGGAGGCTGAGGTAGGAGGATCGCAAGTTCAAAAGCCAGCCTCAGCAAAAGCAAGGCACTAAGGAACTCAGTGAGACCCTGTCTCTAAATAAAATACAAAATAGAGCTGGGGATGTGGCTCAGTGGTCAAGTGCCCTCAAGTTCAATCCCAAGTACTCCCCCCAGAATATACATATATATTTATCTCATAAAATTACTGGGATATGAAATGAGATAGAAAAACAGTGTTGAGCATAAACTGAGCACTTAACAAATAGTAGTTATCATCATTATTATTATTGTTTTTGCTATTATTATAGAAATGCTTACCAGAATTCCCTTCCAAACTTCTGCCTGCTGCCAACTAATGGAGATATGCTGTCTAAACACTGTTCTGAGGTCCACCCACACTGGGGCACCCATCGGGACTTCATTCTTTTCTATTGCCAAATGCTATACCATGGTGTGGATAAGCTACACTTGTTCACATCAGTTGATGGAAATTGGGTGATTTCCATTTGGGGGTTATTGTGAATTCTGCTGCTATAGACATTCATGTACAAGTTTTTGCATGAAAGCATGTTGTCCTTTCTCTGGGTACATCCCTAGGAGTAAAACTGCTGGGTCACATGGTAATTCTGTTTAACCTTTCACATGCCACCAGGTTATCTTGCTAAGCGGCTGCTCCGTTTTACAGTCTCCCAGCAACACCTAAGGGCTCCAGTTCCTCCACATCTGTGCCAACACTTGTGATTGTCCACCTTTTTCATTATGAGCATATCGGGGACTTGTGAAATGGTATCTCATTGTGGTTTTGAGTTATATTTCCCTAAGGACTAATGATTCTGAGTATCATTTTACATGCTTAATGTCCATTTGATTATCTTCTTAGAGAAATGTCTGTTCAGATCCTTTGCCTACATATTTTTTTATTATTGAGTATATTCTAGACACACATCCCTGAGCAGATATATCATTTGCAGGTATTTTTCCCATCCTTTGGTTGACTTTTCCCTTTTTTTGATAGTGCCCTTTGAAGCAAGAAAGTCTCAATTTGTTGTTTGTTTATTTCAGAAGTACTAGGCAGTGCACACAGGGCCTCCTCACACATGCTAGGAAAGTGCTCTACCACTGAGCCACCTCCCCAGCCCTCTTTATTTTATTTGGAGACAGGGTCACAAGAAGTTACCCAGGCTGCCTGGAACTTGCAATCCTCCTGCCTCAGCCTTCCAAACAGGCATGTACCACCACGCCCAGCAAAAGTTTCACATTTTAATGAAGTTCAATTTATCTATTTTTTTCTTTTATCCTCTGGACATTTATTGTCATATCTAAGAAAGTTTTGCCTAATCCAAGGTCACAAAGAATTCCTCCTATATTTTCTTCTATGAGTTTTACAGTTTTAGTTCTCCCATTTATGTCTGAGCATTGCTTCTCATAAGAAGAAATAAGAGATACACTAAGGGTTCATACCACCTTATAAGGTAGATATCACCACCATTTTACAGATGGGGAAACAGGAACAGAGAAGTTATGTCACTTACCCATGATTATTAAAGTGCAAGTTGAGCCATACAAGGCCCCTGCTCTGGGAAGATGAAGAGTCTGGTAGGAGAGATAAGACAAGGTCAGAAGTCCTGAGAGTAGAATGAATGGAAGATTCGTGGGCTCTAGAAGCCCATCTGGGGATGCTATTTTATTATTTGTATTTTATTTTTATAATACAGATACACATTAATATGTACAAATATGTATTTTATTATTTCTATATTGCATATTACAAAATGTATCATATAAATATATGCATATATTATAAAAATAGTATGGCTTCCTTATAGAAAATTTTGGAAAACAAGCAGTTTTTTTTTAAATTGCTGCTTACATTTTGGTGTTGTGAGGTGGTTGGTTATGGGTGACTTGCTGAAATCCCCTGTGCTTTAGCTTTTCCATCTGTAAAATGCGGGTATGAACAGCCTTGTCTCACAGAGTGTCTGGAATTGTAGAGCAAATTCATACAGAAAACCCTCAAACAGGCCCTGGCACAGAGTGAGCCCCAGGCCAGTGTTCCCAGCAATGGAGAGTGGTTTGCTCCAGTTGAAGGAGGATGAGGGGTAGTGTCGAGGATTTGGGTTCTGAGTTGGGGTGGAGGCGGGAGCTGTGCTACCCCCACTGCCTCATGCAGAACAGACTTTAGAAACCAGCCAAAACGCCCTGGCCACAAAGGCAGCCCTTCCAGATCATGTTTCATGGCAACTCTTGTCCCCTTATGGAAGAGCCTCCAACCCTGTGAGAGTGGAGGCATGGACCTCCCAGCCTAGGTGGGGGAGGCAAAGCCACAAGAGTGTATTTACCACACATTAACAATGTGCCTGTCACTTGACCTGTGTGGCTGGCTGGAAAATGGCCCCAAAGATATCCAACTCCTAATCCCGGGACTCTGTGAATGTCACCTTATATGGCAACACAGCGTTGGCAGATGTGATTAAAATAAAGATCTCAAGATGGAGAGACACTCGTGGATTATAGGGCAGTCCCTGAATGGAATCACAAGAGTCCTGAGCAGGAGGAGAGGGAGAGTAGGTAGAGAAGAGGAAGGAGCCCGGTGTCATGGAAGTAAAACAGGAGGGACGTGCTTAGAGTCTGAGGCAAGACCCAGGACAAGGATCCAGGGTGGCAGCGAGGGGCTGTAAGCAAAGAACAGGCTCTCCTCCAGAGTTCCCGCAGGAGCCAACCCTGGTGACAGCCAACTCTGCCTCCAGAGCTGGAAGATAGGAATCTGTGTTGCTTTAGACCACTTGATTTGTGGTCACTTGTTACAGCAGCAGGAGGAGACTGGAACTACCCATGTGATCACGGCATTGCCGTCCTCAGAATGACCCACTTTCCTGGAGAAGGAACACAGGCTCAGGAAATCATTTGCCTAGAAAAGCAACTTGCACACTTTCATAGCTAGAAAGTGGCAGAGTTGGCCAAGTGGGAACCCAGGTCCTCCGGGGCTTTGCTGATGCCCCTTGACAGCTCCAGGGCTTCCGTTCAGGCCACCTTCCACAGGGGCTGAGCAGCCGTGGCTGGCCACGACCCACAACTGTGAGGCTTTGAACTTTACATTCCCAGGGCCCCTGCCGCCTGGCTAAGAGAGGGCAGAGCTGGCAGTTACCAGCCGCACTCCTTTCCCCTGCCTGAGGAGGGCTGCCTGGAAGATCCTGGCAGTTCCTGGCTAACTGTAGGACTCAGGAGGCTGGGCTGCACTTCAGCAACTGGTGAAATGACAGGGAGGGGACTTGGGTCCTCACTCCTCCTTTCCACTGGGGACTGGGCCCTGCCGTCCAACCTGAGCGAGCTGCCCACAGTGGCCTTCGTTGCACGAGCTGGCAGAGGCTTCAAAGCAGCACAGCAGAATTTCCTTTCCAAAACGTCACTCTTGATTTTAAAACGACATTTTACAAATTGTCAGAAGAATAGCAGCGTCACTCAGAAGTCCCTTCACTACCACAACAGCTTTTCTCCACTTCTGAAGGATCCTCTCTAGATTGTGTGTGCACAGGGTTATTTTAACAGGGTTGATATTTTAACAGGGTTGTGGACACAGTAAAGACTTAATTTGGAGCCATTGTGGCTAAGAGTATAGTATCTGAAGTCATGCTACCTGGGTTTGAATTCCTGACTCCAACACTTCTTAGCCGTGTGACCTGCACAAGGCACTTAACCTCTCTGTACACTCATTTCCTCTTCTGCAAAACAAGGTGGCAGGCAGACTCTCAGATGGCTCCTGGGAGTCACACCTTTGTGTAATTACCTCCCTTCAAGTGTGTACTAGACCTGGTGACACACTTCTAATGGACAGAATATGACAAAAGTAATGTGATATCCTTTTATACCAGCCTATGAAAGAGTGTGATTTCTCTCTTACTAGCCAACTCTCGGTGGCTTTGATAAAGCGAGCTGCTGTGCTGGGGAGCCCAGGTGGCAAGGAGCTGATGATGGCCTCCAGCCAACAGCCAGGGAGGAAACGAGGCCCAGAGGCCCACAGGACATAGAATCCTGATGACAGCCATGTGTGTGAGCCGCCAACAGGGCCCCCTCCAACACAGCCTTCAGATGAGACCACAGCCCCAGTCAACACCTTGGCTGCAGCCTCGTGAGACCCCAAGCCAGAGAACCCAGCCGGGCCATGCCTGACCTAGAAGCTGTAAGATAATAAATGTATGTTCTGTTCTGTTTTGTTTGTGGTGCTAGGGATTGAACCCAGAGCCTCACAAATACTAGACAAGAAGTCTATTTCCAGGCCTTTTTTATTCATTTATTTTTATTTTGAGACAGGGTCAAGCTACATTGCTCAGGCTGGCCCTGAACATGTGATCCTCCTGCCTCAGCCTCTCAAATAGCTGGGATTACTGTATGGGCCTCCCTCACCCCCCGCATGTGTGTTGTTTTAAGATGCTATGTTGGGCCAGGTGCAGTGGTGCACGCCTCTCATCTCAACAGTTTAGGATGCTGAAGCCAGAGGATTGGAAGTTTAAGGCCAGCCTCAGCCACTTAGAGAGACCTTGTCTCAAAATTAATAAAACATGGCCGGGCACAGTGGTGCACACCTATAATCTAGCACTTTGGGAGGCTGAGACAGGAGAATCATGAGTTCAAAGCCAGCCTCAGCAATGGCAAGGCACTAAGCAACTCAGTGAGACCCTGTCTCTACATAAAACACAAAATAGGACTGGGGATGTGGCTCAGTGGTTGAGTACCCCTGAGTTCAATCCCCGGTACCAAAAAAATTAATAAAACATAAAAAGGGCTGGGGAGCCGGGCGCGGTGGCGCAAGCCTGTAATCCCAGCACTTAGGGAGGCTGAGACAGGAGAATCGCGAGTTCAAAGCCAGCCTCAGCAACAGCGAGGCGCTAAGCAACTCAGTGAGACCCTGTCTCTACATAAAACACAAAATAGGGCTGGGGATGTGGCTCAGTGGTCCAGTGCCCCTGAGTTCAATCCCCGGTACCAAAAAAAAAAAAAGGGCTGGGGATTTGGTTCAGTGTTTAAACACCCTGGATTCAATACCTGGTACCCCGCCCCAAAATTTTGGGGGGCAATAACTAATAGCAGATAACTAATACAATGGGAATATTAAGAGTGTCTTCCTTGGAGCGCTGTTATGACAATCAAATGAGTTACCATTTAGAGACACCCAGACTCCCTAAGCTGGTCCTGCTCCGTCTAAGGTTCTCCAATCCCTTCTTGGAGCTGAAGGCTTCACTGCAATGTAGGCAGGGAAGCGATGTGAGCCGTATCTGGCAGCGAGGATGCAGTGGGCAGGGATCCACCAGTGGGAACGGTATGGAGGGCCCCGGCCATCCAAGTGGCTAGCCATTGAGCTGCTGGGTACTGGGGAAGACAATGTCCTGGGCAAGAGGCCAAGTAGACGGGACAGCAACAGGGGCCTCAGAGCAGCTGCTAGTTACAAACCAGGACAGACTATGTAGAACTTTAACAATTGGCGTGATCCTGCTGGAGCGCCAGCTGGATGCTAACCCTGGAGGTATGTTTTCCTCCCAGTTTCCCATCTGATCTCCAGAGGTCACCCCCAGCAAATCTGATCTTGACCCCTCTGCATATGACCCCACAGTGCCTGAAGGACAATGTGGAAGTCCGTTAATATGAATTTGTGACTTATGTTTACCTGCAAGACTCATGGAGCTAAAGGACCCTCAGGAAGCATCTCATCTTATCAAACACCAAAACAGTGACAAGATGGGGACACCAAGGCCCAGAGAAGCCTGCATGATCATTTTTATAATAACTGAAAGTGAGTCATTGTGTTTGCTACTCTGTTGCAGACTTGTTGGAAGAGTCGCTTACTATGTGACAGAGACTATTCTAAGCCCCTTCATATACTGCGTCAGTTCACCTGAACAACCACCTTAGGAGAGAGACGCACTGTTATAATTTGCAGTGTCTAGATGAGGGGGTTGGACTCAGCATTTCAAGAACTTGCCCAGCGGCACACAGGCGGCAAGGGTTGGGGGTGCACGGGGCCTGGCCCCAGCATCTGCATTTCCCCAACATTCCACAGTGTGGCCACAGGCACCCAGAGGAGGCAGCAGACCTTACTTCTGCCCCCTCTATGGAGGCCAGCCTAGGCTGGGGCACACAGTAAGTGCTCACAGCAGCCTTGGACGTGATCATATAGCAGATGTTAAAAGGGTAAAACCTGAATCCCCTTCCAGACTCTTGTCTTGGGAAGCTGGACAGCTTTGGATAGCCTAGGAGTTGTAACGGTCTCTTGGTAGAAAACTGGAGATACGACCTAGTCCCCTGGCACCCTCTCCAGGGCCATGACTGTCATCCTGTTCTGGGAGGCAACACAGCCAGTGGCAACTGGCCCTACCATTTGCCTGCTCTGATCCTTGGGGGCAATCCCCCAGGAGGGTACTGAATCCCTGGGGCCTGTGACCACTGCCGCCGCCATCATTAACAGGCAAGCACCTTCCACCTACCACGCACCACGCTAAGGCACTGCGCTGTCCCTTCATCCTTGCAATGTCCTCTAATGCAGGCGTCACTGTCAGTCCTTGTCTTACAGGGAGATGGCTACGTAACCAACGTACACAGCCAGGAAAGGGGAAAGCCAGGATTCTACTGAGCTTACACAAAAATAAGAACATGAAAGTGTTGGTTAGCACTGAGGTCAGGCGAGCTTGGTTTCAAACCCTAGCTGCCCGCTCCCGATGTGTGTGACCTTTGCCAAGTCATGGAGCCTCCCTGAGTCTCAGTTTCCTCATCTACAAAATGGGTCAAAACCAGCACTTGCTACCACTAAAATGACCACGAGGATTGTGTGATCTGTGGCATGTGAGATGATGCTCATTCAATTGCGACAAGCATTTACTAGGCACCTTCTGTGTGCTGGATCCTGGGCCAGATTTGGGTACAATAGTAATGGAAGAGACACTTCCCAGGACCTCCAAGCCCGCTTAGCATGGTACCTGGTCCGGCAGGCTCCCCATGAATGGCAGCTGCTCTTTTTGCTTAGAGGGTAATTTTTCTCCTCACAGTTTGGACTTCTCACACTGGAGAGTCCAGGTCTGTGGGCATTGCCTGCCCAAAAGCCTGCTGACTAAGCTCTGGGTGTGCCCTGCCCCTGCCCCTGTCCCATACTGCCCTGTGAGCCGGCCTGCAGTGGCATCCCACAAGGCCCAAGTCAGCAGACATCTCCTGCCTAAATAAGGACAAGGCGTCCAGGAGAGCGTTCTGTGAGCCGGAGGAATGTGACAGCTGAGTCCTCCCTACCCAGCACCGCCCCCGCCTCCGGCCCCTCCCCAGGTGGGGCTCAGCTATGGCATTCCAGTTCTTCCCAGAGCAGACCCCAGCGTCCCCCACACGCCTTCACACCCCACCCCAGGATGACTGGAAACTGATAAGGAGCTCTGGGAAGGAATTCCAGGCAGCTCCACCTGCTCCCTCGGGGCTGGCGTCCCTTCTGCCACAGAGACAGGGCAGGAAGAAGCCCCAGGAGGGCCATGCTCAGCCCTTGCCCTGGAAAAATCACACCTCTTGCTTCCAAAGGCATTTCCAGGAATCATAACTGGCCCCAGGTCATGCCAGGTATCGGGGCTCCACAGGAGATTCCCATCACTGCTGGTGAAAGGGGTGGTCTCACCTTCCAGGAGTTGAAAAGATCTGATCAGAGAAAAATCTGTCAGACAGGGTCTCACGGAGCTGGTGGCTGAGCAGGACAACTCTGGCACCAGATGACCTGGGTCCTAGCCCTGCCTCCGAGCTCTGAGTCTTTAGGCAGGCTGCTCTCTGCCTCCGTTTCCCCCTCTGTGAAATGGGGACAATAAAAGCACCAACCTCATTGGGTTAGGAAGATTCTTTAACAAGAAGAGACCACATTCTCTGGTCTTATTCAGAGTGACCAGAGAGTTTGTCATTCTGACCAGAGTGTCTAAAAAGTGAGAGGCAAGCTGGAGACAGTCACACCTAGTATGAACTAGCACTGTCCGGGGCACTCAGGGCTGTGTGATTGTCCTGGCCCTGATCACACCAAGGAAACCACTGAAGCCAGAGGTCAGTGATCAGGTATCTCTCATTTTTTCACCTCTGCAGCAACAGGGACATCATACCCAGCACACAGTAGGTGTGTCCCTAAGGAGTGTGGAGGTTTTGTTTGGTTTAGCAGATCTTCATGAATCTGAAGAATGAATGACCCACTCAATGAAGGCATTAAAACCAAGACATGAATTGGAAAAATCATGGAATTTGACACTTGAATTCAGAGAGAGACATTGATGGAGCTGGTGAGCCTAGGCCTGGGCCTGTGGTGGTGGGGAAGGAAGCAGCACAAGAAAGCAAAGGATTCCCTTCCCAGTGATCAAATGTGATTGGTCATATAATGAAGAATGATTTGATACTAAGGCGAGAGGCCAGCAGGGAGGGATCAGGTCTCGGGGCCCATGGGATGTGTTCACAGGAGCAGATCAAATGAGTGCGAGGGCACTTATGGGAAGATGCAGGAGGGATCAGCCTGGGCAAAGGCAGAGAGGAAGGCAGGAAGGGCAGGGTAGGGTATGGGTGATGCTAAGAACAAGGTCCTGGGGCCGGATGCCAAGGTGAGTCCCCTACTCACTCTGCACACATTGGCTGACCCTTGGTAACACATGATGCCACTTCCCACAGCAGCAGAACAGGTTGCCCAGAGGTCCACAAGATGACATGTTTGAAATACCACTCAGTTCAAGCAGGTTGTGAAGGTAGATTGCAAATACCACGAGGAAGGGATATTGGTCTATTTTGTTCACTGATAAATCCCCAGCAACTAGGACAAGGCCTGGCTCAGAGAAGGTGCTTAATAAAATTTAAAAAAATATGCTATTACTATCATCATCATCACCATCATCATCATCATCAGTGATAGACCTGGTCTGGCTGGAGCAGAGGAAAATAATTACTTTTACAGATGAGGAAACAGGCCTAGACAGGTGAAGGGAATTGCCTGAGGTCACACTGCCAAAACGTCACAGGAACTGGCTCCCAGGCTGGTGCTCGTCAATCCCACCCCCTTTGTCCTGCATCCAGCCTGCCTTCTGTAGTCACTGGTGTCCACTCAATGCAGGCATCAGGCAAGGCCGCAGGGGTGAAAAGAAACTCAAAACCCAAGTTCTGCCTGCAAGAGCTCATAGACCAGTAGGGATAATGACTAGAAAAATGACCCAATAGAGAACCTTCAGCCTTCTAGGGAGCCCCCCTAAAAAATGGGGCCTGCAAAAGCTTCCCTGAAGATGAGACCTTTGAGATAAACATGCAACACAGCAGAGAAGGGACCAGACTTGTGCCAAGTGGCCAACTGGTGGGGCGCTTGCAAGCTCTTGCCTGCTCCAAGGACCAACTGCTCCCACCTCATCTAGGCCCTGAATCCAGACACCACAGTGATAGCTTGAAATTGGTCATGTTTACACCATGGAAATCAGTCAGTTGTAGGAAGCAGGGCTTTTCCCCTCCTGGGGAGCTATTTGATCAGCATGCTACTTCTCAGAACAGACATTCATTGTAGGGGATTGAGGGGGTTGTCCCAGCAAATCACACCCTTGTATTTCACCTCTGTCCTAGATCATTTATGTGATCTCCCTTTGAAAATCAGGTTACTAGCTCTCTTGATAAAAGCTCCTGAAGTTTGCCCTCTGTGACTGTAAGACGGCCCCTACCCTACTGGTCACAGGACAATTCCCAGAGTGAATCTCAGGCAGCATCCATGTGTAAGAAGCTTGTCGTTTGCTCTGTGAAGGAGCTGAGCGACTGAAGAGGCCCCTTCCAGGCTGTGCACAGGGCTCTTCTCCCTACATGCAATCCTTAGAAAATGACAGCCTTATTTTAAATTCCAGGTGATGATTTTGATTTCCACAATCCTACAAGCTGGTCAATCAGAGAAGAGAGGAAAGGGTGTTTTTATTTTATTTTATTTTATTTTATTTTATTTATTTATTTATTAATATTTATTTTTTAGTTGTGGGTGGACAGAATATCTTTATTTTATTTTTATGTGGTGCTGAGGATCGAACCCGGTGCCTCCCGCGTGCTAGGCGAGCACGCTACCACTGCGCCACAACCCCAGCCCCAAGGGTGTTTTTAAATAGAGGGAGCCAAGGGACAGGAAGGTATTTTGCACACACACACACACACACACACACACACACACATACAGTTTAAGAGACTGAGAAAAGTTCAGCCTGACTTGTCATGAGCCAAAGAAGAGCTAGTATGGAAGCAGATGACAAAGGACCTTGATGCCATGTTCACCCAGTGTGGCTGAGACCCATCAGCAGTTCACCAGCCAGTCTCCTCCAAACACATGCCTCCCTTGCAGGAATGTGGCCACCCGCTCTGACCAACAGAATGTGAGAGGACAGGATGTGCCCACTGCCTGGTCTAGCTAGTAAGAACCTTCCACGTAGCCAGGTGCAGTGGCACAAGCCTGTAATCTCAGCACTTAGGGAGGCTAAGACAGGAGAATCGCAAGTTCAAAGCCAGCCTCAGCAACAGCGAGGTACTAAGCAACTCCGCGAGACCCTGTCTCTACATAAAACACAAAATAGGGCTGGGGATGTGGCTCAGTGATCAAGTACCCCTGAGTTCAAGCTCCAGTACCAAAAAAAAAAAAAAAAAAAAAGAACCTTCCACGTGTCTTCTTCCTATGTTTCCCTTTTCCCTAGTTTGATACAGAACAGCAGAACGACTTGGGAGCCGAGGTGTGGAAGGCAGCAGAGCCACAAGGTGGACGGAGCCTGGGCCTCCCAACCATCCTGTGGAGGAGAGCTGACTATTGAGGAACAAGCCCATTCTGGACTTCAGGTGAACAGGAAATATACCTGTACTGATCTTCTCTAGGTGTGTGTTGGTTCCCTACTTAGTACAAACAAATAAAAGGAGGAAGAAGAGGAGGGAAAGATGTCAAGAGTGCTCCTGTGTTCCTCCCTCCATTATGGGTGGCTCTCATTCCAGGGCCCAGCAGCAGGCTTCAGCTGTGAGACAAATCACTGGTCCCAAGAGGACAAAGCAAGGAGGACAGGTACTCGCTTTGGATGAGGCTCCAGAAGACACCTATTTGTCTGAATGTCCATTCTTCTTTCATATGAGCCTCTTGGACACATTAAGAATCAGTCACTGGTAAGCAGTTAGTGAGTGCCTACTGGGTGCAAGGCCTGTCCAAAGGTGCAGGGGGCTCCTTTGACTCAAAGCCCCCACAAGTCTACTTCCTGGAGAAAAGGCCCTTCCTTCTCTCTGGCCCTAAAAAGACGGAAAGGAGAAATCTTTCAGGCTGCTGAAATTATTTACCACTGGTCATACCAAAAATGATAAATGGTATCAGGCTATTCCATTACAGTTCAATGTCAACCATTGTGACAGCATCAACGAGCATCTCGTTTCATGCTCATATGACTTTAATTCCTCTGTTATGCTCCTTTTTTGGTTTTCAATGCTGGGAGTCAAACCCAAAGCCTGGCACATGCTGAACACACATTCTACCCCTGAGCCCCACCTGCAGGCCCAGGCCTCTTTCTGGAGCAGGGAGCACCACAGCAAGCAATCCTGAGCCTGGGCTTTCACAGAGCAGTTAGAAGATGGTTTAATGATGCTTCATTGTGTTTTTTTCTTTCTTTGGATAACTTCATCTACTATTGGATTTCTATTTTCTATTTATGGTAATGATCTAAAAGTTCCTTTACAAAAATAAATTTAGGTTTAAGAAAGTCAAAATATTTTTTAAATGGTGAGTAAAAATCCAGATGGTGTGTGGGTATGGCATGGCTCTGGAAGGCTCATCGGTGGCTGGCACTGGGGACACCCTGCCTTTGCCCACACTGTCACACCTCTGGGCCTTCACCCAGGCTGGTCCCTCAGTCTGCTTTTCCATGCTGACTTCACAGGGCTGCCCTGGACTCCATCTGGGCTGAGTCACCTCCCAGCAAAGCCATGGTAACGATGGCTGTTCATGGCAGGGACGCAGGAAAGGCCAAGTCAGGAAGCAGATCAGGGGTGGCTTTTTTTCCCTAAGGACAAGCCAAGGAGGGCTCAGTACTCCAGGAAATGGCTCCCTGCAGAGGGCAGGGACTTGCCCCAAGATCCTCTGCCTGTCCATGGCAGAGGTCTTCCCTCTGTAAAACAAGGTGGACACAAGATAAAATGGGACGGTTCTGCAGAGAGGCCCGGATCCAGCACTGCCCTTGAGGGGATTTATTCTAGAGAGCTACTGGCCCTTGGGTGCAATGATGTGTGACTGGCTCTACCTGACCCAGCAAAGGTCTAGAAACCACCCAAAGGTCCAGGCTCAACAACAGCCACGGAGGGCATCAATTGTGGTTCAGCTACATCATGGACAATTGTGTTGGAGTTTTAAAAATCTGATAAAGTTCTTTATCTGAAAAGATATGGGAATATCTCCAACATACACACAGCAAAGAGAAAAAAGCAAAGTTTAAAACACCGTGTGAAATCTGCAACTCTAAACAGGCATCTGCTGGTAGCAGGTATTTCTGTATAAAGCTGCCATTTTGTAGGTGGAACCTGGTCAAATGTCAGCGATCTCATGCGTTCACTTGATCTAGGCAAATGGCAACCCTGGGAGGAAAGAAACCCAGGTAATGCTGACTAGGGGGTGTGGACGTGGAGACAAGACTCTACACTTTTATAAGGGGGGTGGGGCTGGGACCAAATGAACGTTCACAATTTCTCAAAATGAAAGGAAAAAGATCCTGAGGCCCCTTAGTGCAGGTTTTCTTTGGCACGATGCTGTCTCCACACCCACAAGGTGGGGAACTGGGGCGCGCAGTGGAGAACTCTACTGGCCAGAGCTGGGGGGCCACCCAGTTAGCTCTGGCAAATCCTACCTTGGAGGACCCCCTCGGTGCCATTTACCCCCTCCACCCAGTGGCTCAGAGTCCCTGGGGCCCACAGCCTTTGGCCAGCTTCAGCATGGCCACAGCAAGCCCTGTGGTGTTCCCACTGGACACTGGGTTGCTGACTTTGTGGCCCCTTCCTGGATGGGGATGCAGGAAGCCAGATCTGATGGGAAGCAATTTCAGCCATCCTGCGACAGGCCCGTGCAGGGGCCATCTCCACCACAGCCCCTCCCCCCGTCTGTGGTCCCACCACACCCCCTCTCACTTTAACAGGCAGGGTCTCCCTGGGTGGCCATTGGGATTACAGACACAGTGAGCCCTGCAGAGAGCTCACCCTCCACTTCTTCAGTCAGTAACACCAGAAGGAATCACTGGAGTAGAGTGACAAAAATGACAACTGCCGTCAGGAGTGGTGGTACATGCCTATAATCCCAGTGACTCGGGAGGCTGAGATAGGAGGATTGCAAGTCCAAGGCCAGCCTCAGCAACATAGAGAGTTCCTGTCTCAAAATAAAAAATAAAAAGGGCTGGGGATGTGGCTCAGCAGTAGAGCGCCCCTGGGTTAAATTCAAGTCCAAAAAAAACAAAACAAATGCCACTCCACTATTGGTGACCACTGTGCCAGGCATGGTGGTCAGTGGCTTATCCAAGGAAACAATACTATCCAACCCCAAAACCTGTGCTGCCAAACATAAATTAGGTCTGTGCTTCTGCTTCTCCATCTGGAGGTTGGGGCCTGGAGGAGACTTGCAAACCGACATGCTGTCAAGGGACCAAAAATGCTCTGGACAGAGCACACTGGGGTGCAAGATCAGTTTCACATCTCGGTAGGGACAGTAGGGACATGGGGGCAGGCGTTGTGGCTGGCCGTTCATCCCTTCTTCCAAACAAACAGAAAGCTGCTGTAGTCAGGGAAGCCAGGTGTCTGTCTACCCACCTTCCCAGACTCCTCTGTACCCAGGGAGGGTTAAGTCCCTGGGGTGGCCCTCCCGTCCCCATGAAGAGAAGCTGTGGCATTGTGACCTCTGCCCATGCTCCTCTTCCCTCCTGGCATGCAGAGTGGTGGTGGGGGTGGGGTGGGGGTTGTAGTGGCCATCTGTGAGTCTGAGGACCAAAGCCAGGCTCTACGCACAGCGGGAGGGAAGGACCGAGGGAGATGGGTCCCTGAGGGCATCTCGGAGCCTCCACAGCAGCCCTGCACGGTCTGTCTGCTCTTGCCTGTGGGTGAGGCCCACAGGAAGCTCCTGTTGCCTGCTGGCCTGTCACCGTTCTCAAGGGCAGCACTGAGGTCCCTGGGTAGAAGTGACAGAGAAGCCAAAGGCCTCCTGTGTTAGCAAATCCAGTGTCAAGACTGTCCAAAGTTGGCCTGGACCATCTCAAGGGATGGTGAGCTCCCCACACCCGGGGACACAGAACGGTGATGGAATGACCGCTTGGCAGGGACAGTGGCAAAGGCATTCTAACTTTGGCTGGGGTTGGAATGACGCCTTGCATGCTTCAGACACGCCCACTTCGGAGGTGAGGAAAGGACCCCATGACATAGGCCCAGTTAGATATGGGCAAACTCATGTGCCCGTGGTGACCTTGAGGCCACTCAGAGCATCATCCAACTGAACTTTCAGCAACGGGGAGAACATGCTCTAACAGTATCACGACGTGGTGTGTCAGTGACCTCCCAGCACTTGCAAGGTGGCTGCTGAAACAGAAGAATGGAACTTTTAATCCATTTAATTTAAACTAGTTTAGATTTAAACCACCACACGTTGCCAGGGGCTCCTCTACTGGACAACAGTGACCTGCTTCCATCCCCACCCACACTGTCTCTGGTCCCCTCTCCTATTATCGTCCTCCCTCTCACTCCACATCAGCCACACTGTTGTCCTGGCTGTCCCTACAGCACCTGGGCACATCACACTCTGGGCTTTTCCTGGTTCTTCTCTCTCCTGTGGCTCTTTCCAGATTGCCCCCGGCTAACTCTTCCGACTCCTCCTCTGCATTTCCGTTGGACATCAATGAGGCCCACCCTGATGTGTCTCCCCAGCCAGGGTGGAAACGTCAGAAAGGCCAGGATCCTCCAATTTTCTTCCCTGAGCCTAGAACACTGCCTGGCACATAGTTGACTCTCCATAAACATTTGTGGAATGTGTTTGAAGAATTAAATAAGTAGAAGGGAGGGCATCTCCCTCAGCTACAGCTTTCCCCGTTAGAAGATGACTGACAGCTAACGCTGTCCATCAACCTGCTTCCCGAAATTCACATGTGCTGGGTACTATGCCAGGAGCTAGTACCTGGATCAAGGTGCCAGGAACACATGAAATAGGGCCCACAGACTGGAAGGGAGCTCAGTGCTTCCCTGAAGAAGAAACGTCTGAGCCGGGCGTGGTGGCACACACTTGTAATCCCAGCACTTAGGGAGGCTGAGACAAGAGAATCGCGAGTTCAAAGCCAGCCTCAGCAATGGTGAGGCACTAAGCAACTCAGTGAGACCCTGTCTCTACATAAAACCCAAAATAGGGCTGGGGATGTGGCGCAGTGGTCGAGTGCCCCTGAGTTCAATCCCCGGTACCAAAAAAAGGAAAAAAGAAAAGAAATGTCTGAGCTGAGTGAGGCCGGATGAGTGCACTCTTGTTATTAGTGAGGTCAAGAGTGAGGGAAAAGCATTTAGGGTACATGGAACAGCATATGCAAAGGACCATCAGCAGGGAAGAGAGTGGCCCTGGGAGGAACTGTGGCTGAAGGTGAGTGAGAGGGAGACTGGTGTGAGGTGCGGCTGGCAGGGTGAACTAAAGCCAGACAGGAAGGGTCCTATGGGCTGAAGGAAGGAATCTGGAATTTGTCCTGCAGCAGACACCCTGGTACCTCTGTCACATCCCTCTCCTAATTTTACCCTCAGCTGTGGAGGACAGGGCAGCCTCGTCAGTATTGTCAGTGTCACACAAGCACAGGTGTCCGCAACCTGCCCAAAGCTTGCTCACATGCTACAGGAGGCCCCTCCACTCCCACCCAAGCCCAAGCCCAACCCAGAGTGGGGGAATATCTGCCCCAGGGGAGATGTTCATTAAATAAGGGAATGGAGCCAGGGAGGGCAATCCTGGGGGTACTGGGGTCCCAGCCGAGTCCGGTCCTGGTGGTCTGCAGCGATGAATCGAGAGCACGCATTTACATGGGGTTGTCCTCCCCTGTCCCTCCTGTCCCTCTCCCAGCCTCTCACCTCCTTCCTGGCATCACCTCCCAAATAAAGCACGTGCACCAAATCCCTGTCTGGGCTCTGCTTTTGAGGCAATTCAAACTAAGGGTCCCAGGAAAGTTTTGTCCAGCAGAATGACAAGGTCAGGCTGACCGTTTTCAGGCTGTGTGACGAGCACAGGGCAGGAAGAGGAACGAGGAGTGAGGAGGGACCCTTGCTGTGGGCCAGGACAGGCCTGGTGGTAGTGACAATAGAAGGGGCTGGAGACACTAGGGGCTCCTGATTCCCCTCAGGACCAGAGGCTCTGGGGGCAGGTGGGTGACACTGAGGCCCGCCCTGAGCCATGCCTAACTGGGAGAGCCAGCCTTGCCGAGCTCCAGCGCTCCTGTCCCGCGTGGCGCTGCAGACCTGTTGCAAGGGGCTATTTTTAGGGAGCTGAGTGTTTACTTGAAGGATTTGAGGCCTGGCTTTATTTTTATCTCCCCTCTCGATGGCAAGGCCTCACTGGTGTGGACCTGGGAAGGGAAGCGGAAGTTGGAAACCCAGCTGAGCAAGACAGTGCTTGGGGAAGGAGGGTCATGACAGAGGAGGCTGCTGGCTTCACTGTGTCCAATCACCTCTGTCTTACGGGTGCAGAACGAGGATAAAACTGGCCTCGGCCTGTGCATACCTACCGGGCACCCACAGTGCACCACAGCCACACAAAGCCCTTTACACACCCATTTCATGGGTCTCCGCCATAACCCCAGGAGGATACCAGGCCCTGATGCGTAGGGGCTGAAGGCTTTCTCTTCCAAGGAATCAGAGGGCCAAGTCTGGGCCAGAGGATGTGAGGCCTGGTGGTGGCCATCGTTTTGTGAGTTTGGACTCGTTTCCTCATCTGTGAAATGGGTGAATCTAAGAGGCAGCTCTTTGCTCATGAGCATTAATGAGATGGAGCCCATAAACCAGCTCAGCCTAGAGCCCGGCAGGAGGTAGTGAGAGGGCACTGTGGCATCTCTGCACCAGGTTGTCCCAAACCTGCATGTTTAAAACATCCTGGATCTTCTCTCACAATCCGCATCTTAGAGATGGCACATAGGGGGACGAGAGGCTTAGGGGCAAGCACTTGCCCAAAGCCACATGACCAGTGAGTGTGTAGGCCGCCTGACCCTGACCCTGAGCCTGAGCTCTCAGACACACACCCTCAGGGTTCCTGTGTCAGCACCCTTCCAGACTTGACCCGAGTCCCTGGCACTCAGCTCAAAGTGAGAAAACGCTCACCTCTGGGGTTAAGGGGCCCTTTTCTCCCCACAGTGCAAGCCGTCCACCTGTCTGTTCTCTGACTCTGCTATTTGGACTAAAAAAAAAGGTGAGAAAGACCCTGCAGCAGGGTAATAGGGGTAAGGATGCCAAAAACATCCTCTCCACCTCACAGAGCCCCGACCTCTTCCTGCTGGATTTGGTAACAAGGCTCAGCAGCCAAAGGAGGCCTCAGGAGCCCCTCGCTCACACTGCCCCCAGCCACGGCTCAGCCACGCCCCTGTTGCTCCACCTCACTCACCTCGCCCTGGCTGGGGCTCTGCCCCTTTCTGGGCCTCAGTTTCTTTATCATGAAATGAGCACATGGGGCCTCTTCCTGCCTGAGGTGACTTCCAGCCTGACTGGCTTTTTCTGAGGACTGTCCGGGAGCACACTGGGTCTCTGCTCTCCACGCTCAGAGGCGTCCCCCTCCCCCAAACACACTGACCCTGGTCTAACGTCTCCCTGCTGCCAAGGACCCAGGCAAGCTCTTCCCCTTCCAGACCTCTTAGCCTTGGCATTACAGCTGCCTCGTGTATGTCACCAGAATCCCAACCTGACAACTCAGGAAATTCCATTAACCCCAGTCTTGAGTCTCTGGGTGCTGGGGATTTTGTCCATCTGGTGATTTGGGAAGGAAGGACATGAGGGAGGGCTGGAGTCCCAGACTAGGGGCCTTTCTGTCTTGTTAAGCCCATCCCCAGGGAGTTGAATACGCTCAATAGAACCTCATCTCCAGGAATCTCAGGAGGCTAGCCAAAGACAGAGAGGACGAGGACACAGAGGCAGTTGTCCAGAGGGTGCTGAAGGTGGTCACTGGGTTCATGGCTCACCTGAGTAACCTCAAACAACTTGACAAAGATGCCAAAGACAGAATACACAGAGCAGCAGCCAGGGCTGAGGAAAACCACACCTGAACACTGTGCGAGAGGGGATCCATCTGGAGCAACCCTTTGGGAAGCCAGTGGAGGTCCTCCTCATAATTACAATGCACTGGGCATGTGGCACACACCTGTAATCCCAGCGACTGGGAGGCAAAGACAGGAGGATCACAAGTTCAAGGCCAGCCTCAGCCATTTAGCAAGGTCCTAAACAACTTAGCAAGATCTTGACTCAAAAAATAAAAAGGGCTGGGGACATGGATCAGTGCTAAAGTACCCCTGGCTTCAAGTCCCAGTACCAAAATACATAAAATTCTTTTCCACCCAGAAAACCCACTTCTAGGAATTTAACCCATACATGTACATCTGTCTCCCTTACAACGATTATTTAAATCTTTGTTAGCTGTATATCGGAGGGTAGTACAGGACGCTAGACGGGGGTGGTTTAGAATTTTGCTTTTGGTTTGTGTTAATCCACTCAAAGGTGCTGTGGACCCTGTGGGGAGAGAGTCCACTGAATGTATTTAACAGTGACCGCCAGGAGTCAGTCCTCTGCAGAGACTCAGGTGAGCTGATGTCACCCACTAGTCCCTGTTTATCTGCAGTTTCACTTTCCAGCTTCAGTTATCCAAGGTCAACCATGGTCCAAAAATATTAAATGGAAAATTCCAAAAAGAGCAATTCATAACTTTAAAATAACTTCCATGACAGTAGATCGTTGTAGTTGTTTTATTTTGGTATTAGTTGTTGCTGATCTCTTACTGTGCCTAATTTGTAAAATAAACTTTATCATAGGTATACCTGCATAGGAAAAAACAATCTATGTAAAGTACTACCCACAGTTTCATGCACCCACTGGGGGTCTTGGAAATTAGCCCTGTGAAAAAGGGGGACTTCTCTATTTCCCATGTATGTTAATGGTGCTCAGATGTCCCCAATAGGATAAGTCATCTGGTCATCCTCTTAACCTGCTCTTTGAGCAGGATACAGGTCTTTGGATGCTCACTGCAGCCTCATTTGTGATCATGAAAAGATAGAATGGCTTCATTCTTCACCCAGAGAGATTGGTCGAGTAAATCATGGTGCCCCAACCTTTGGGATATTCACCAAAAAGAGTAAGGCAGACCTATCTGCATAAGATGAAAAGGCCCCAAAATATTAAACCAAAAAGGCAAGCTGCAGTTTTAGTTATGAAAAACACAAACAAAAGCAGAAGAGGCAAATGGAAGAATTCTTTAGGTGAACTGTTAATAACAGTCACTTGAGAAGTGCGGCCAGGCAGGGCAGAAGTACAACAGGGATTTTATTACTTTTTTATTATTTGGCTTTTCCTTGAGTTTTAATAAATATGTTGTTTAGACCAGTGTTAAAAAAGGGCAAAAGAAGAAAAGAGAGAGAAAGAGAAACTCACTATTTTAAGTAGCAGACCAGTGTTGTGGCTAAAACAATTGCATTTATAATAGGAGCAAAAGGAGCAGACTCTGGGGTCAGAATCAACCCCGTCCCTTACCAGCTCTGTGACTCTGGGCATGTCTCAAAAAGTCCTTATGTGCCTCAGTTAGATTAGTTGACAAAGGCTGCCACATACTAAGTCCTCAATTAAGGCCACCCAATGCTAGCCATTATCCCCAGAACCCCCTGTGATCCCCAAAGATGAGAGTTAACTGCAAGTGTTGGTGAGCCCCTGGGTCTCCTGACCCATGTCCCAGCACTCCTGCTCCACTGGCGTGTGTCTGCCTCAGTGGCCTCCCCCTAGGGGAAGAGGAGGGAAGGGATTGTGGTAAGAAAACAAGGAAGCAAAAGATTCTTGGTCTCTATCTCAACTGCTGACAATATCCTGGATGTGTAGGAGGAAAATGTTCTGGACAACCTGGGGTTCACCACTGCCTGTCTGTGCATCTCCTCCCACGCCCTCCTCTTCCCCAATCTAAGGTGCATGTACTTCCTACAGCTGCAAGCCAGGCAGAGTGAATGCTGGATATGGAAAATGACAAACCCCAAAATAATGGGGCCCAGGGAGAGGGGATGAGAAAGAAGGCAATACATTGATCCTTTCCCAATACATTCTTTCCCGGTGACAAGACAGGCCCCAGGGAGGAGACATCCATCAAGTCTGAAATGACAGTCTCTGGGATGAGGCCAAAGCATTGATTCTTCCCTAAACAAAGCCTTTCCCAGATACTGACCGCTGACCCCAGACTCTCCATCTGGCCCAATAAAAAATAAATCTCAGGTACTAACAACTGACCCCAGACTCCCTCCCATCTTACCCAGTAACACAGACCCCAAATTCCTGAGTGCCCAAACCAACACACTCATTAATTAAGTCACCTCTCAGTGTAACCAGTATAAGCACAGACTCCCCTTTGTGTGGTGGCTCATTTTCCACCAGAAAAGTGGGTCCATCAGAGTCGTCACTCCATTCCTGAATAAAAAGCTGAGCTGATCCATGAAGTATGTGTCCAGGCCGGTCCTTTTCTGCTAACACCTGGTCTCTATCTCAACTGCTAACAATATCCTGGATGGGCAGGAGGAAAATGTGCTGGGCAGCCTGGGATTCACCACTGCCCATCTCCGTGCATTCCTCCCAAGCCCTTCCCTTACCCCACACACCCCACCCCCAATCTGAGGTGCATGTGCTCCTACAGCTGCAAGCCAGGCAGAGTGCCACCTCAACCCTCTTCTTCCTTCAATAAAAAGTAAAACAATAAGAACAGAAGAAGGATAGTTTGACATTTTTGGAAACCCAAGCCCTGGTTAGCCACCTTCCTCCCTCATCGTCCCCTTCCTCCTTCTCCAATGCCCTGCCACATTTACAATAACAGCTGAAAGAATAAAACATTTAGGAATGAATTTAGCAGACAAAGGGTAAAAATTATACACTGAAAAAACTCAAAACATTACTGAAAGAAATTGAACTGAATCATTCATAGATTGGAAGACTTAAAATTGTTAAAATAACAATACTTCCCAAACTGATTGACAGATTGAACAAAATCCCTATCAAAATCTCAATTGCCTCCCCCCATCACCCTTTGGCAGAAATTGACAATCTGATGCTAAAATCTATGTAGAAATGCAAAAGACTGAAGATATCCTAGATAATCCTGGGGGGAAAAAAAAAAAACAAAATCGGGGGATTCACACTTCCCAGCTTCAAAACTTGGAAAGTACAAAGCTGTAGTAATAAAGACCAGCCTCTGGCAGAAGGACAGCTACAGAAATCAATGGAATAGAATCAAGAGCCCAGAAATAAATCCTCACAGTTAACATGGATTGATTTTTGATGAGGTAGCCAAGAAAAAATGGGGGAAAGAATAATCTTGTCAACAAACAGTCCTGGGTCAACTGCATATCCACAAGCAAAATAATGAAATAGGACTCCACTCCACACCATATGCAGAATCACCTCAAATCACAGGGCAAAACACAGGAGCCAAAACTATAAAATACTTAGAAAAAAATACAAAATAAGATTTTAGATTGAACAATATTTTCTCAGACATGATACCAAAAGCATAGGTATCACAAGAAAAATAGATGAAACTGAACTCCATCAAATAAAAACTTCAGTACTTCAAAAAACACCGGCAGGAAAGTACAAAGACAATCCACAGAATGAGAAAAAAATTCCAAATCACATATTTGATAAGAGCCTTTGTATTCAGAATTGATAAAGAAATCTTACAACTTGATGACAAAAAAAGACAGCCTGATCTTAAAATTGGCAGAAGGTTTGAATAGACACTTCTTCAAAAGATATGTGAAAGGCCAGTGAGCTCAAGGCAAGAAAGTCAGCGTTAGTCATTAGGAAATGCAAATCAAAACCACAAGGAATCTCCATGCTGCTTTCCGGAGTGGTCGCACCACTTTGCAGTGCTACCAGCAATGTCTGAGTGTACCTTTTCCCCCCCGCATCCTCGCCAACAATTATTGTTGCTTGTATTCTTGATAATTGCCATTCTGACTGGAGTGAGATGAAATCTTAGTTTTGATTTGCATTTCTTTAATCGTGTATAACCAGAGAAATGAAAAGTTGTGCTCCAAGCCGGGCGCAGTGGCGCACGCCTGTAATCCCTGCACTTTGGGAGGCTAAGACAGGAGGATCACGAGTTCAAAGCCAGCCTCAGCAACGGCGAGGCACTAAGCAACTCAGTGAGACCCTGTCTCTACATAAAACACAAAATAGGGCTGGGGTATGGCTCAGTGGTTGAGTGCCCCTGAGTTCAATCCCCAGTACCAAAAGAAAAAAAGAAAAGTTGTGCTCCATTTGTGTACAATAAAACAAAATGCATTCTACTGTCATGTATAACTAATTAGAACAAACTTTAAAAAAACACACAAGGAGATAATTTCCCATTCAAACAAACTAGATATGAAATATATTAGGTAAAATTGAGAAAGCTGAACACAGTGGCACACATCTATAATCCGAACAGCTCAGGACGCTGAAGCAAGAAAATCGAAAGTTCAAAGACAGCCTCAGCAGCTTAGTGAGGCATTAAGCAATTTAGCAAGACTTTGTTTCGCAATAAAAATTTTTTTTAAAAAGGGCTGGGGATGTGGCTCAATGGTAAAGCACCTCTGGGTTCAATCCCTGGTACCAAAAAAAAAATTTGAGAAAGAAATAATTTATATGGAATTATTGTTGATCTAGGTAGAATAACGGCTTTAGGGTTATATAGGAAATGACCTTATATTTTAGAGATGCATCTTAAATGTTTTGAGATGAAATCTTTCATAATACCTAGAGTTTACTTTAAACTTATTATGCTTTGGATATGAGGTGTCCTCTAAAAGCTCCTGTGTTCATGTTCAGATGTAAAATGACTAGATTATGAGACTGTAACCTAAAGTTGGTGGTCACTGGGGGGTGGGCCCTTGGGGATTATGTCCTGTCCCTCAGTTCTGTCCTCTCTCTCTCTGCTTCCTGGGGGCCACAGGGTAAGAGTGCTCCTCGTCATGACCTCTGCCATGATGGACCACCTCACCGTCAGCCCAGAGCCGTGGAGTCAACAAACCATGGATTAAACCTCTGAAACCCGAGACCAAAATAAACGTTTCCTCCCTTTAAATCATTCTGGTCAGGTATTTTGGTCACAGCAAGGAAAACCTAACTAACACAAGACTATTTCAGGGAAAAAAAAACATGTATATAAAAGACGAAGCAAATATGGTCAAATTGCTCACCAAGTTAATGAGTATATGAGTCTTCGTTATACCAGTCTATTTTTATGTATGTTTAATTTTTTGCATAATAAAAGGTCAAAAAAGGGAAGACTTAATATCAAAACACGAATCTCTAGTTTTCTTGAAAGATCAAGAGCTGTGCTAACACCGAGTCCATGATCCTGCAGGCGGTCATTGGCCACAGCTAGGAAGTGGCAGACCCTCCCCAGGGGACTGGAGGAGGCCAGGTCCCCATGTCCTGCCACCTCTATCAAGTGAGACGCACTCTGTTACCTCCTTATAACACATAGCCCCCTCACCATAATATTTTAGTTGGTAACATCAGGCCCCCGCTCCTGCTCCTGCACCTGGCATTGGAAGCTGACCTGGCCTGCGTCGCCATGCAGGCCTCGTCTCTGATCTCTCCCTCCCGCCAGCCCTCTCAGTGACTCAGGGCTCCCAAAATACACCGCACACACTCCACCTCCCTGCTGTCACAGATCCTGGTGCCTCTACCTGGAATGACCTTTCCCTCCTCCCCTACTGATGAACCCTGACCAGAGGTGGCTGCTTGCAGGGAGCTCTCTCCAGCCACTCCTGGGGCAATGGGCTGCTCTTGGCTTCTGTCCCCGACCTCAGCGCCTTCCTCCCTTTCTTCCACCCCCCCTGTTTCCAGTCCCAGTCTGTCGACACCGCGAAGCTGTGAGTCCCTGGAGGACGGTGGCCCTGATGATCCACTCTGTGTGCCTGGACCTCAGCACAGGCCCTGCACTGAGCAAGTGCTAATCAGAGCTTGTGAAAGGAGACCCAGCTCCTCACCCAAGAGGCGGTGAGGAACATTCCTCACCACCTTGCCCGGCTTCGACTCCCAGCTCCACCATGATGCGGCCATGTGTGACTATTTTGAGACACTTAACTTGTCTGTGCCTTAGCTTCCATCTGTAAAATGGGAATAATAAGACCTTCTTCATAGTACTGTTTAAGTATCACATAATAAATAATATATTACTCAGACCTTAGACTCATGCATGGCTCTCAGAAATAACAACTGTATTGGCACTTCACACATAAAAATTTTAAAAGCAGGCTCAAACACGGGCACTGACCAGGACCCTCCCTTAGACCTCATCCAGGGCCAAGCCCTCTTCCTGGGGTGGCCTGCATTCCTGGTGTAGAAAAACATGGGTGTGGGAAGTGTGGCATGACAGCTTGAAATGGCATCAAATCCATTTTTTGTGGGGGAGGGTGTTGTGGGGATTGAACCCAGAGGCACTTTACCACTGAGCCACATCCCCAGCCCTTTTTATTTTTTATTTTGAGACAGGGCCTCACTAAATTGCTCAGGGTCTCACTAAGTTGCTGAGGCTGGCCTTGAATTTGCAATCCTCCTGGTGCAGCCCCCAGAGCTGCTGGGATTACAGGTAGGTGCCACCAAGCCCTGTGATTCCATTCTTCCTGATAGTCAAGGAGAAAGTCCTGCTCAGGTGGCTACAGCTCTTTCAAACCTCCAATCTCTTGCCAATGTCTCTTCATCAAAAGAACAGTCTTGCGGGGGAATATAGCTCAATGGGTAGAGCGTTTGCCTTGCATACGCAAGACCCTGAGTTCGATCCCCAGCATCACACAAAAGAAAAAAGAACAGATATGGTGGCTTTGGCCATCAACAGCATGGCCTTGGAGTTGAATGATATTGTTCTGTTTTCAGAACTTAATATGGGTTTCCCATTTACAAGGGTGATTAGAAAGCCCTCTTGTCCAGTAAGTACACTTGGGTATTTTTAAGTAAATTGATGAAAGGATGAAGATTCAGGAGGTAAGTAGAGATGTGTGTGTGGATGTAACCAAAGTTGGGAGTGTGGCTTGCAGGAGGTGAAAGTTTGGAAAACACTTATATAGACAGAGAAGAAAAGGCTGTCCCCCAGGTGGCTTCAGGCTCAGGGGAGACTTCAAGGTCCTCACAGAATGAGGCCTGATTCATAGTAACAGCCTCCACCTCCTGTTTGAAGAGGAAAATAAGCCCCAGGGAGATGCAAACTTTCCTGAGCTCACACAGCTTCCAAGAGGCTGAACCCAGATCCAAAGCCGGGCTGCCCAATGTCTCAGCCCAAATTCCTGGCCACTGGGCCACCTAACCTCCCACACACAAGAAAAATTCTGTCCCCAGCAACTTGCAAAGCCAACTCTAGCTCTGAACGCAACTTGGGAATTCTCAGGGCCAGCCTGGAGAGGAGCTGCAAGTGGGGAGGCGACGGTGTGGACAGAAGACAGAGCAGTTCAGTGACGTCACCCCGGTACAAACCCTGAGATATTCCTAACATTAGACCCTGGAGTAGCTGAGAACTCTCCAAGGATATCCCTCACCAATGACACCAGGGACGCAAGAATATCAGCCAATGACAATTGCCATTGACATTGATTGAGGGCTTCCTGCTTGCTGGCCCTGCACAGAGAGCTTCACATGCAGGCTCTGCTGTAGCTCTGACGACACTTCAGGGTCACCACCATTTTTCTCCTTTTTGAAATGAGGGAACCGAGGGCCTTGGGCTTAGCCATCTACTCTGCTCTTTCCAAAAGGGAGTCAGTTAGTAGGGTGTTGGTGTGACAACCAAGAGAGTTCAGGTACCTCTCCAAATGTCCCAGCTTTACTCCACAGCCCAGCACCCATGACCTTAAAAAGAAGTATCAAAGGAGTTCTTCCTTGCAAAATCAGAAGGCCAGCATCTAGTTCCCCTCCCCGACCCAGTAGCTGTGGCTGTTTCTTCATCCCTTTCTGTGCCTTGGTTTCCCCTCCTGCTCGGTGGCAGGGCTAGACTATCTCCAAGGGCCTGAAAGGATCTAGAGCAACACTGCCCAACAAAAATGCAATGTAAGTCATGTAGATAATTAAAATGTTTTTCTAAGCCGGGCGTGGTGGTGCAAGCCTGTAATCTCAGCACTTAGGGAGGCTGAGACAGGAGAATCGCGAGTTCAAAGCCAGCCTCAGCAACGGTGAGGCGCTAAGCAACTCAGTGAGACCCTGTCTCTACATAAAACACAAAATAGGGCTGGGGATGTGGCTCAGTGGTCGAGTGCCCCTGAGTTCAATCTCCAGTTCCAAAAAAAAAATTTTTTTTCTAGTAACCACATTAAAAAAATAAAAGGAAATGGGTGAAATTAATTTCAATATATCTTCTCCAATTCAATATGTCTACAGTAAAATCATTTCAGCCCATTAATAGATTGCATTCTTTTCATACTAAGTCTTGGAAATCCTGTGTGTGTCTCACACTCGGAGCGTCTCAACTCGGACCAACCACATTTGGAGAACTGCACAGTCACAGGCAGCAAGGAGCTGGGACACTGGAAGATGCAAGTCTAGAATCTTTCTCCATCTCTGGTCCATTTCAAGGGTGAGATGTGTCTGTTTGCTCCCTTCCCCTGGGAAAGGTGTCCTGATTGTAGACTGAGCTGGGCACACAAGCCCAAGGCCAAGCCTGGAGGCCAGGATGGAGAGAATCCCAGGCCCATCCAGTTCCAGGAGGCTACTGGGGATGCTTCCTGTCCTTCTGTGGCCAAGTCACTCACCAAAGCCCCAGAGAAGGGGAAGAGCCACAATCTCACGATTTCTCTTCACCGAACACTCCCTTAATTGGAAATTCAGCCTGAGCTTGAATCGGCACACAGCCACCAACACACACGTGGCACCAGCCCCTGGGCACAGGGACTTGTTCCTCACACACAGGAAGACTCCAGACCTCCCCTGTGCTCCGCTCACAGCAGCACTCAGTCGAGGTACCCAGGCAAGTGCACCCAGGCAAGAGCCTGTGTACCAACGTCTCACTCGAGAGGCTCTGGCGACCAGTGACCTTCTAGCAGGGAGAGCTCAACACCTCCACATTAACGGGTGCAGGAATGGGCAGGAAGGTGAAGGAAGGCAGGCAAAGGAAGCGGGCAGAGGGGCAAGATGTTGCTCAGTAGAAAGAGGAAGAGAGAAAGCCCTCCTTCTTTCCAGCCTTCTATTTCCTTGCCTTTAAAATCAAATACATGAGATCTTAATGGGAATTTTAGCTGGCTGCTCTGCGCTGGGCACTTTGCAGGCATTAGCTCATTTCCTCCTCCTAACAATCCTATGAGGAAAGAGAACCCCAGGGTCAGAGTAGTGAAGCAACTTAGGCAAGATCACACAGCTAGTCAATAGAAGAGCCAGTGTGGTCTTCTGAATCCAGAGACTAAACTCTTTCCTATCCCTCTCTCCCATGTCTCAGGGTGGTCCAGGAAAATCCTGACTCCTACCTGTTATAACCATATACACGCAACATAATTATTAAAAATGTTCTCTTTATGGGTTGGAGTGTAGCTCAGTGGTAGCGTGCTTGCCTCACATGAGCAAGACCCTGGGTTCGATTCCCAGCACTGCAAAAATGTTAAAAAAAAATAAAAATAAAAATGTTCTCTTTAGAAAAACGGACCAATCTCCTATACAGAAGAGTCTCAAACACTTTATGTGGATATCTCCTCCAAAATGTGAAGCTTCATTTCAGTCTTCTCCTTGATTGTGGGCTGAACTTAATGTCTGGATTTCAAAGGATGCACTACAGAAAGGGGAAAGCAGTACCTACATCAGAGATTCTCAGCAGGCACCTCCTGAACCTCATGATAGAGGCTGGTATTGGTATTGGTAAGTCACATGGGTTTCAGGTGGCCCTGGTGAGATTCAGTGAGCAGGCATTTTCATTTTGTGATCTACTCCAAAACCTACAAGCTCAGTCTGATTATGAGAAAAATGTCAGACATATCCAAGTGAGAGGACATTCTACAAAATACCTGAGCAATAGACCTTCAAAACTGACAGGAAGGGCTGAGAAATCCTGCCGTCACAGATCGGAGGCAGCTAAGGAGATGTGACAACTTAATGCAATATGAGATCCTGGACATCAGTGGGAAAACTAGTAAAATTCTCATTAAGGGGGTTGGGGTTGTAGCTCAGTGGTAGAGCGCTTGCCTCGCATGCGTGAGGCCCTGGGTTCGATCCTCAGCACCACATACAAAGCAATAAAATAAAGACATTGTGTCCATCTACGACTAAAAAATATTAGAAAAAAAATTCTTATTAAGGCTGAAGTTTAACGAACATTGATGTGCCAATATTAGCCCTGACGCATGTATTATGGTAATAGAAGAAGTCAGCACAAGAGGAAATTGGGGTGGAAAGTATATGGGAAGTCTTGATACTATCTTTGCAATTTTTTTATAAGTCTAAAATTATTCCAACATAAGCGTTTAGTTCTACAAAGTTCTCCCTTTGACTCATAAAAATGTCCAGAGTTAGACAATAAATTATATGGTCACCTGGTCATAAATCTGGTCCTACCTCTTAGTCCATTTATGCTGCTATAACAAAATATCTGAGACCAGATAATTTATAACCAACAGGAAGTTATTGACTCACAGTCCTAAAGGCTGAGAAGTCTAAGGTCAAGGTGAGGCAAGCTCAGCGTCTGGTGAGGCCCTTCTCTTCTTCCAAGATGGCGCCTCACACACTGTGTCCCCCAGAGGGGAGGAAGGCAGGGTCCTCACATGGCACAAAGTGGAAGGATCAACAGGTAAAAGGATACAAACCCACCCTTTTATAGTGACATTAATTCCACCCACAAGGACAAAGTCTTTCTGGCCTAATCACTTCTCAAAGGTTTCATCTTTTGATACTTTTATAGTCAATGGCAATTAAATTCCAACATGAGTCTGGAGGGGACAAACTATAGTAGCCTCCAGCCAAGAAGTCTTAAGAAAATCACCCCTAACTTCTTTCCGTGTAATGATACAACTGCTCCACTTCGTGGCAATTTAAAGCTTATAAACTAAGAGAGAGCAAGATGTGCAGGTTAAAATGTGCAGGTTAGAACTTCAGAATCAGAAAGTGAGGGGCTGGGGCCTGGTGCTCCCACTTGCTTGCCAGGTGGTCTGCGTAAACCTTCTTTGCAACTCGGTCTGCACATCTGTCAATAAATTCTCTAAATGATGACGATGACTAGAAATTCTAACTGCTTGATCCAGCACCACAGTGGATACTGTGAGGTGCCATCCAGATTCCCCTTCAAGACTGAAGAGTGACTTCTCCCACTCCAGCTGCTCAGAGACCTGCCAGCTGTCCATCTTCTCCAGGATGCTCTTGGCTGAAGACAGCCATCCAGTCTTGGTCTTGCTCTCTCTTTGAAGGATCGCCTGCATCGGTGCTAAGGGTGTGACATCCCAGCTCTGTTATCCCAACCCGAGACATCTTTGAAGGTCATCTCCACTGCAGAGCACCCCTTGTGGTTAGATAGGCCTTTGTGGAGAACTCATTACTGCCCAGGGTCTCCCTCTACCCGATTCTGCTTCCTTCCCTTCCCCACAGGTATTGGTCCTGAGAATGCTCCTTACAAACATCCCGCCCACTAATGTCCATCTCAGAGTCTACTTCTAGAGGAATTCACCACACAACAAGACTGAGAACTACTGGACCTTGCTATCTTTATTTATCTATCTATCTATCTATCTATTTATTTATTTCTGTGGTTATAGATGGACAGAATGCCTTTATTTTATTTGTTATGTGGTGCTGAAGATCGAACCCAGTGCCTCACACGTGCTAGGTGAGTGCTCTGCCACTGAGCCACATCCCCAGCCCCTCACTGTCTTTCTTAATCCTCAGACCAACCCAGTTTTTATAAATGAAACAAGTGAGTTTGGAGAAGAAAATATAATGAGCCAAGCATATATAACTAAGAAATCATGACACCACCTGGGGGAAACTGGAACTTATACAGGCAAATTGATGTGGCCAGGTCTTTGAGCCATAAAGGATGGGAGTGACAGGATTTGTCTCTAAGTCTGCTTGACTCTGGAAGCCACAAACCCCTACCTCCAAAGCAGACTCAAATGGCCACCAACAGGATCCCCGGGGCACCAGGACAGGTAAGTGCCATTCACCACTGTCATGCCACTTGCATGGCTGTCCCTGCGGCTCACTCCAAAGTCCCTAAGTGGGAAGCAGGAGCAAAGAGGAGCAATCCAGGCAAAGAAACCAGCATGAACCCAGCCTTTGAGCAGGAGGGACTAAAGAAAGATAACAAAAGCCCCGAGTGAGCAGCACAGAGGGAAAAACCCAGGCCCAGTATGAGAACCGTAGAAAATGAAGCTAGAAGGGTGGAGCCAGATGACAGAAGGCCACTCGCTAACTGAGTGATTGTGGAGAGATCACCTTAGCTCTCTGATCTCAATTAGCTCACCTGGACAATAGCAATAAAAATAGTGTCTATGTTATAAGGTTGTTAAGAGGAGCAAATGAGTGGATATCTGTAAACCACTTAAAATAGCCATCACACAATAGATGCCATAAATGTCTGAAGACAATAGTAGAACTTAATCTGAAGTAGAAGGAGAAGACGTGGAGGAATTTGAGTGCAAATAACAGGGTAGGTGCTTAGGGGCGGCAGGCAGGGTGGACCGGTGCATGGTCGGGTGGAGGGCTGGGTGAGCGTGGGTGAATGCACAGTGGAAGCATAGTGGGTTGTTGGATGGAAATATGGTGACGGAGGCGGGTGACTGGCTGATGGGAAGGTGGCTGGGCGAGTGGGTGGGAGGGGTGTTATTTCAGTGGATGGAAGCCTGACGGGCATGAAGGGAAGTAGTCGGGTAATGCAGGTGGGTGGGTGAATGGATGCATGGTTGGATGTTAGGCTGGGTGGCTGGGAGCAGCTGAGTGAATGTGGGTAACAGGTGGATGAGGGACAGATACGGGGCTGGACAGAGGTCTGGGCAGTTGCCTGGGTGGTTAGGTGGATGGATGGGTGGGTGGAGAATTAGATTGTTGGGTGAGTAAAAGGATGGACAGTTGGATGGGTGGGGGAGGGTGGATGAGTAAAGGGTTTCTGGGTGGTTGTTCAGGTGAAGGTTAGAGAGGTCCAGTGGCTGGAGGTAGGTGGAGGATGGAAGGATTAGGTGGACAGAGGGGTTGCTCAGATGGGTATTAAAGAAGATCCAAGTACGAGGGGATAGCTGGGCACGGTGGTGCGCACCTATAATCCAGAGGCTGAGGAGGCTGAGGCAGGAGGATAATGAGTTCAAAGCCAGCCTCAGAAAGGGGGAAGTGCTAAGCAACTCAGTAAGACCCTGTCTCTATAAAATACAAAATAGGACTGGGATGTGGCTCAGTGGTCGAGTACCCCTGAGTTCAGTCCCCAGTACAAAAAAATAAAAATAAATAAAAAGGAAAGTGAAAAGAACGAAGGAATTAGATGGATGTCTGGATGGTTGATTGTGACCGAGGGTGCATGGATGGTGGAGTGGGGAGATGGTGGGTATTAGAAAATTTTGGTAAATGTAGGATTTAAGTTAGTCACGGTGCAGGTAATTGCAGAAACTTGGGGGATGTATGAAAGTATGGATATATGAAAGTATGGATGGGCAAGTGGGTGAGTGGGCGGGTGGATGGATGGATGATGGATGGATAATTGGACAGACTGACTGACAGGCAGATGACACCAGCTACTGAAGCCCCTCCAATTAATCTCACAAAGGTCATGAGGGGACCCCACCACCACCACCACGACCATGGTAAAAGAAGCAGAAACAGGCTTGGCGACAGCCTGATAGGCTGGCCTGCTCCAGGGCCCATCCGACAGGCCCGTCCCTCGTGGCCCCAGCCAGGCCTACCTGGAGGCGGCGATCTCGGCCTTCTGGCGCGCGATGGCGGCGGCGCGCTGGGCACCCTCCACACTGTGCTCCACCTTCTGGCGGACCTTGCTGCTCTTGAGCGGCAGCACGCGGCGCTTGGTGCCCTTGACCAGCACGTTGTGGCGGTACTTGCCCTCCTCGCGGTGGCCGTCGGGCAGCGTGGTGCAGCCGTAGCCGTGGCGCAGATTGTCCAGCCACTCGCCCTCGTAGCGCAGGCCGCTGGAGCGCTCGCTCACGCCGAAGCCCGAGCGCTTGTCGTTCTTCCACTCGCCCATGTACGTCTCGGTGGTGGTGGCGTCGATGTCGGCCTCAAAAGGCGCCGCGTCGTCAGCGCCCTCCGCGCCCTCGCCCAGACTGGCGGTGGAGGCCGCGTCGCTGGCGCCAGAGCTCAGGTCGCTCTTGAGGAAGCTGACGCGGCTGCGCTGGCTGCCCAGGGACGTGCGTGACTCCGTGCGCCGCAGCTTGCCCAGCAGCGCACCTCGCTGGAAGAGGCCACCCCGGGGCGCGCGCGCTGCCTCGCCGCTGGCCAGCAGGCTGAGCGCGAAGCCGCCGCGGGGGATGGCCGGCGACGGCAGCGTCGGGCCATCCGAGGCTGGTGAGGTGGGCGAGTCCGGGGCCACCGTGCCATTGCTGTGCTCGCTGCGCAGAGAGGACAGCGACGTGCGCAGCGGCGAGCGCACCACCACCGCCATCCCGTAAGGCACACTCTGGCGCACTCCGTAGCCGTGGCGCATGCCGTTGGTGAATTGGCCTTGGTAAGTCCCTGTGGGCGAAGAGAGCTCATGTCAGTGAGTGACACAACATGCCCTGTGTGTGCAGAGTCTGGGTGTGCAAGAACCAGGACGGGCAAGGCTGGTGGCTCTGAGTGTGGCCACCGGTGCAGGTTACTATATGTGAGGTTGCAGGTGGGCCAGCCAAAGGGACTGCCCAATGGCGCGAATGTGTCTGCTGGTGGGAGCATGGTCAGTTCACAGGCGTGCAAGGCGGGCAGGTTGTGTGGGTCAGGGCGTCATTGTGTGAAGTCGCGTGTAGTTGAGGCCCTGGGAGCGGGTGAGATTCGGTGAGTATGTGCATCCGCACGGAGGGAAAAAGCGAGAAAGAATCTGCAGGGTGATGTGAATATTTCCACTGGCGGGAACATCCTAAGGTCACAAGTATGAAAGACAGGGGGAGGTGAGTGGGCCCGTGCCAAAGTGTTGTTATCTGAGCAGGTGAGGCTCTGATGGTGTGAATTTGAATGGGTGTGCACCAAGTTTTGATCGCACACTGGAGAAGACTGTGCAAGAGCATGAGTGTGCAGAACAGTGGGATTGTGCAATAGCGTGACTGCGTTTGTGGGAGTGTGCAAGGCGGTATGCACACAGATGGTGAGATCCTGTGAGTGAGACGCAATGGGACGTGACATAAGGGTACGAGAGCGTGTGAGGTCTAGACTGCAAGGAGAGGCAGCCGAGTGAGAGGGCAAGACCATCAGAGGGTCAAAAAGGCAAGGTGCTCTTGGTAATGAGGTAAATGCACATGCACAGCTAACCTAGTGTCCAAGGTCATGTGAACGTTCAAGGTCATGAACAGGTAGGACAGTTCAATAGTGTGAATGTTGGAAAGCATAATAGTGTGAGTGCATTTGTGTAAGATTAAGTGTGTAAGACTTTTGTGGAGTTGGGTGCCCTAGCACCTTGGAAGCTGTGGCAGGAGGATTGTAAATTTTAAGGCCAGCCTCAGCAACTTAGCAAGGCCCTCAGCAACTTAGACCATGTCTCAGAAATCAAATATAAAAAGTGGAGTCGGGGGAAAGAGGCTGGGGATGTGGCTCAGTGGTAAAGTGCTTCTAGGTTAAATCCTCAGTATCAAAAAAACTGTGGGCACGTGTGTTAGTGTTCTTTACTTTATGAGATCACAAGTGTGTGGGGCAGTATGTTCACGGTGGGGTGAGTGCCCGAGATCCTGTGGAGGTGACGTTAAGGATATGTATGAGGTTCTGAGTGTGCAAGGCCATCTGACGGTCTCAGCACATGGCAATGTAAGGCTGGAGGTTGAGTCAGCGTGCGGTGTGGGCACCAGTGAAACTGAGACCACGGAAGACCATATGAGCACGATAGTTTCCTGTGCAGGATGTCAGCAGACACAGCCTGTGTGCACACAGTGGGTGAGCTTCTGGGAACGAGACAGCTAAGGGTAATTAGGGGGCCAATCAAGTCTTCCGTGAGCAGAGAGGCCACAGAAAGAGGAGCACAGGCTCCAAATACCGCCTGTGCCCTCGCTAGCTGTGTGACCTTGGGCAACTGACTTGAACTCTCTGCGCCTTATGCCTCCGCTTCCTCATCTGTTGGAGATAATAATTACTTCTTACTTCATAGTGTTGCTTAAAGTTTAAATGAGTTAATACCCCTGAAAAACTGAAAGAGAAGACTGATTCTGCAAAGCTGGACTAGTGCATAATGTCACCTGAGCTGTACAAATAAGCTGATACAAAGTTGCCAAAAGGACTTCACACTGCACCTACATCCTATTGTGAGGTTCTTCCCAAGGCTCCGTCCCAAACCATGTCCTGTCCTTCCTGGATGCTACATCTTCAGGTGTGTTCTCGCTGCCATATATGTCCCGCTGAGCGCCCCTGAGGCTCCAGATGTCAGCCTGCAGGCAGATGTCCCCCAGATGTTCCACAGCTGCCTCCAGCTCATCACCATCGACACACACATGGCCTGCACCCCCTTGTCTTTGTCTCCCACAGTGGCACTGAGACCAGTCCTGTCTCCACCTCTATGCCTCCAGTACACGACATATGTTCACTGCACTGAAGGTGGAAATTCAGAGCCGCTGCTTTAAACAACACGATTCTAAACCACTCCCACCCTCCCAACCCTGTAACACAAAACAAATGGCCTTTGTTAGAGTTGGATCTTAATGTGGTAAAGGTGTGGGCTAATGGGAGGCAGAGCCTGTAAGAGGCGGGGCCTAGTGGGAGGTCGTTAGGCCATTGGGGCTGTTCCTGCTAAGGGGCTGAGGGACCACTGCCTCTTTGTCTCTCTCATTTCCTGGCTGCAAGGTGGGTGGCTTTGCTGTGCCTTGTGCTATGCCATGATGGGGTGCTTTGCCATGGGGCAAAGACCACAGGGCCAAGTGATTACCAACTGGAACCTCCAAATCCATGTGCCAAAATGGATTTCTATAAGTTGTATCCCAGGTATTTGTTGCATAGTAGCAGAAGGTTGACCAGCAACTTCTTCCAGGTCAATGCCCAGGAAGGAAGAGTTGGGCAGCCATCTGCCCACAGCAAAGAGCCGACCTCAGCCACCAGGCTGCTGTTACCTGGGCTTCTGCGTTGGCTAATCCCTCGGCCCAGAACTCCTCCCTCCAGATACACTTCAATTTGTTGCTTCCTAGAACCTGTCTGACCACTCCATTTACAATCACAGTCTGCCTGCTCCCCACCGGCCCCCGCTCCCTACAGCATTTCTTTCCTGATGTACCATATGATTTGTTTATTTTCTTCTTTGTTTTCTTCACCGGCTAGAATGGAAGGTCTGTGCTCCATTCTAGCCGGTGAAGAAAACAAAAGGGGTCTTTTCTGCTTTGCTCTCTGAGGTATCGTCAGAACCTGGAACAGTGCCTGAAACCTAGAGGAGCCCAGTTGACTGGCTGACCCTGTCTGGAAACCTCTTCACTCTGCGTGACCTCAGGCAGCCTCCTTCCTTTCCCAAGGCCTCATTGCCCCACCAGTTGAATAGGGTTTGACCTGACTCTGAGATGCTGGGCTTCCGGGCACAGGGGCACCGTGGCTTTGGAGGTGTCCAGGGGCCTGCTCACTGCCTGGTTCCTCCTAGAACTGGCTGATACCGTTGAGGGCCCCTCCGCTACCTGCTCAGCCCTTTCAGCATTGTAAGCCCCATTAAGGATCGAGGACAATAGCAAGGGCTCACTTACAGGTCTCAGAAGTCCTGTGAAGCAGGTCCCCCGGTTATGTTCATTTCCAGGAGAAGCTGATGGTCTGAGACATTAAGCAACCTAACCAAGGAGGCAGGATCCAAACTCAAGTCTATCTTCTGCAAAGGCTCATGGTTGTGGCCTGTAGCTGTTAGTTCCAGTGCACAGTCGAAACACTGAGAAACTCTTAGAAAACCAACTGATCCCTGGGCCTTAAAACCGGAAATCCAGCTTTAATCTGATGGGAAGAGTCTCTAGTGTTTCCAGCTCCTCTGTCCAGCAGGCAGGAGCAGCTAGGGGTGAGACACACCTCAGTCCTCACCTCCCTTCAGTGACCAGCAACAGAAAACCATGACCATGGTCATGGGCCATCAGCTACACCCAAGCCAAAGAGAAATTGGGAGAGACAGAGAGAGGAGAGCATGGGATGTGATCTCAAGAGGAAGGTATAAGTATGACCTCTATTTCTTTGATGGATGGATGTGCAGAGAGGTTGTGCAACTTACCCCAAGTCACACAGCAAGAAAGCCAAAGTGGAATTTGAACTAAGGTCTATCTCAGGCTGAGGAAGTGGAGAAAGGGATTGTGTGGCAGGTTCAGTGAACACAGAGATGAGAGAATGGAGCTGTGGGCCAACAGAGAACTGGGCTCCACTTCCCAAGCTCAGTCACACGTGAGCGGCTGGACAGGAGGCAGGGGGACAGTGGAACATGGGCCTCTAAGCTGCGGAAGCTCGGCCCTTTCCTTCTTCAGATTCTCAACTTCCTCATCTGAAAAATGGGAAACCAATACCCACCTTCCAGGGTTTTCTTGAAGACTGATGGTGAAACAACAAAAGATGGAGGCACCCAGCATCCTGGGCTATGGGTGAACAGTAGTACCACCACATGGCAAAGCACAGGTCACCCAGCCAGGAAGATGACCAGTGCGTTCAGCAGGAGTGGACCTTGAGGCCAGGCCACGCATGGAGCCAGAGACGGAACAGCACGGAGCGCTTGGTTCCTGTTACGTGAATGTCTAGAAGAACTAACCAGAGTGGCAAAGCAGGTCTGTGGTTGCTGGAGCTGGGGAGAGGGACCCGGGAGGGGACATGGGCAGAGGGACCTGGGAGGAGACAGTGTCTCTCTTTTTTTTTTTTAAATTTTTTTAATATATTTATTTTTTAGTTGTAGGTGGACAGAATATCTTTATTTTATTTTTATGTGCTGCTGAGGATCGAACCCAGTGCCTCACACATGCTAGGCGAGCACACTACCACTGCGCCATAACCCCAGCCCGAGACAGTGTCTCTTGATGGTGCTGGTGTCTGCGCAGGTGTGTGCCTGTGCCAAGACTGACCACTTGAAATGTATTTTGTTGTATGGAAATTATGCCTCTGTACAGTTGATTCTTTAAAATTTAGATAGATAGATAGATGATAGATATAGATAGATGATAGAGAGATAGAAAGAAAGAAAACAAACTTTTAAGAAAACAAACACTACCCCGCATCGTATATTCTGGAACTATCTATCAGGACATCCCGCAGCCCCTACTCTCCAGGTGGATCTAGGATCTGGGTATTTCTCAGCATCCTCACTTGGCCTAGGTGGTGGCAGGAGCCCCTGTTCTCCCTCACCTGGACTTCAGCAGGAGGCCACACTGGTCTCTGCTTCCGCCCTTGCCCCTTCTGCCCAATCCCAACACAGCAGTCAGAGGGATCTGTTCAAATACATAGTAAGTCAGATCACACCACTCTGCCCCTTCTCACCCAGAAGAAAAGCTGAAGTCCCTAGTGGCCCTCAAGACTCTACCAAATCTCATTCCCATCACTCCTCTGGTCTCAACTCCTCCCATTCTCCCCTTTCCCTCATTCTACCCACAGAGGCCTCTTGCTGCCCATCCCACACACACACCTGTTGTGGTCCTGCATCTGCCATTCCCTCTGCCTGGGATGTTCTTCCTCCCATATCTACATGGCTGACCTCTTGCCATCAACAAGCCTTTATTTATTTCATCAGTGAAGCTTCCCAACCACACTATTTAAAATGATAGCCTCCAATGTCTTTTATCTCCCTCTTTCTAATGTTCTTTCAGATGTTGATGGACCTTTATTTTATGCATTTACTTATATGCAATGCAGAGAATCGAACCCAGGGCCTGATGCATGCTAGGCAAGCGCTCCACCACTGAGCCACTGCCCCAGCCCTGCATCTCCCTTCTTTGCTGTGTTCTTATAGTGTATCACGACAATTTGGTTTTTTCTCTCTTCTATTTGCCGTCTCCGTCACTGGATTGCACGTTCTGTAAGGCAGACTTTCCTTTCTGCTGTGTTCACCGCGGTATCCTCAGTGCCTGGAACGTGCTAACAGGTACTTGATATGTCCTTGTTGGATGGATGGATGGATGGATGGATGGATGGATGGATGGATGGATGAATGAACAAACGAACAAATGAGTGAATGAATGAATGAATGAATGAACGAACGAACGGACGGACAGATCGCCTGCGTTCTGCAGCTGTCATTCTCTTCCTGCCTTATCCATATGAAAACAGCTCTGCGGAAACCCCTGGCGCGGCACTCAATGGTTCCTGTTTTACAGAAGAGGAAAAACTAAGGCCCAGCAAGGATGAAGGACCCGCCCAAGATGACCTAGTTAAGGTGCCAGAGCCAAACCTCACCTCCACGCCTGGCTGTGCCCACTCTGCTGCTTCTCAGAAGAAAGAAGAAGAAAAAAAAAAGGAAAGGGGAAAGTGAGGAACACAGCAGAGAGACAGTAACTGGGGAGGAAGAGAAGACGATGATCCCTGGGTTGGAGAAGTCTGTCCGGTTAATCAAACAGCCTACTCTGAGCTTAACTGGGGTGTGGGATGGGCTGACATGGTCCCTTTAAGCCCAAGAAAAACTGAGGTTGCAACAGAGAGCAGCTCTTGGCCACCAGAGGAGGAGGAAACGGCCAGGCTATATTAGGAAACTTACAAGCAAATGGCAGGAGGCACAGACACCCAGGGGAGGCTGAGAGCGACAGGGCCTTGGGAAGGGGGAGAAGCCAAGTTCAAGGGCCATCTCCCTAAGCCTGTCTCTCTAAGACAGTCCTCCCAGGGGGACAGGAAGAACACATGGGAAGAGGGAGAGAGGGAGGAGCTTGTCTACAGTCATCTGGCTGAGAAGGGCCCTCTGTGGAAGGAGTGTCTCCTCCCATAGCAGCTGTGCGGCCCCTCACTTGGTCCTGTTGTCATTGCAGGGCATCCTAGTGTCCTCAGAAGAAGGACCAAGATCCCCAGCAGCCCACGCAGCCTGGTATGCCTCTCCTTTATCATCCTGAGCTGTTCTCTAGCCTGAACGGCTTCCCAGCCGCAGGACCTTTGCACATGCTTTCTCCTTTTTGTGGCACACTCTTCTCCTTCTTCTTCCCCTTGCCAGCTTTGATTGACAGTTCAAGCTTCCATTTAAACGTGACTCCATCCAGGAAGATTTCCCAAACCCCTCCCCCAAGTGCTGCCAGAAACCTTCTTAGCACTTTCCAAGTACTGTTGACTCATGATTATGATTCTGAATTCATTATAAGACTTGACTTCCTGTCTTTGGCTTCCAGGAGGGAGGAAGCCTTGTCTAGCTCCTTTCAGTCGTGGTCTCAGCACCTAGCACAGTTCCCAGGGCCAAGGAAGCCCTCAGAAAACATCTGATGATGGATGCAACTGTCTCACAACACCTTTTTCATCTCTTCTCCCTGGTAACTCAGCTCGGCAGTGGAGGGCAGTGGCTGCCCAGGGGGTTCAGCTGCAGATCCAGCAGCTCAGCCCTGGGAGTTCCGAGGTGCATGAAGCCTGGCAAAAACCTAATCCATGGTAGATTCAGTCCTGTCCCCGAGACCGGGCTCCTGAACTTCATAAAACCCGAACCCGGCCTCCCTGCAGGGGCTTTTCTAGTGTATTCCAGAACACTGTGCATTTTAACCTGAACTCTGACCTTGAATGCCCTGAGGTGATGGTGTGTGCATCATCTGCTCATCCTCCACCTCTTGCATCTGACAAGCCTTTGCTGTGGGCCCTGCATTCCCCAGGCCAGGGGGTAGGGGGACAGCGGGGAGCTGAATGCACTCGGTCTTTGCTTGCAAGGAGGCTGGAATTTAGTGCTGGTGAGAGAATAAAGTTATCAATCTCTCTCTCTCTCTCTCTCTCTCTCACACACACACACACACACACACACACACACACACACACACACACACACACGCCAGCCACAGCAGTTGTCCAGAGGAGAGGCGGTCCAGATCTTGAGTGGCGTGGGGCAGGGAGAGGTGGTCGACTGCAGATTAAATGAACTACACAGGAGGCAGCGGGCACCCAGGAGCACTCCATAAAGGCGAGGTTGTTTTTTTTTGTTTTTAATTTTTACTTTTGGTGTCGGGGAGGAACCCAGGGCCCTGTGCCTGCCAGGCAAGTGTTCTAGCGCTGAGCTGCACCCCCAGCCCCCGAAGGCTAACTTTTTGGCAGGTCAGAGTCATTGCTCAGAAAAGCTGGCCCAGAAAGGATTAACTGTAAAGATGAAAACCAGCCAGGGAGGACAGAGGACTCGGAGGGAGAGAAGGTGACCAGCTCCAACTTGTCACCTCAGCGCGGGGCTTGTGGGAAGTTGCGCTGTGCCAAGGTTGGGGGGGGTCTCAGTTATTCTGCTGCCTCGACCCAGGGAGGGGGCATCAGAGCTTCCATCCTTGGGGGAAAGAAAACGTTCTGCCCATCTGCCTCCATATCCCTAAACGCAGGGTAGTTTCTGGAAGCCGCATGCACACACACACACACACACACACACACACACACACACACACACCTCTTCTGCCATGATGTGGTATCATGGATGATCAGTGTCCTCTCTCTGCCTGATCTTGGACTTCGAGCCTTTAAAACTTGGAGCTAAATAAACCTTTTTTTCCTTATAAGTAGCCTGTCAAGAATTTTGTTACAGTGATGAAAAGTTGACTAATAGAAACCGGATGTAGCTCAGTGGTAGAGCATCTGCCTACTACACACGAGGCCCTGGGTTCCATCCCCAGCACCCCAAAAAGTGCTAACTAACACAAGCATTTCAATGATTCTAACATACAACCTGGATTGAGAGTGGTAAAACCTCTCCTCTGACCTGCAATTAACCAACCTCCTCCATTCCTGTTACAAACTGTGCCAAGGATGCCCTTCACACATGAATGCTCCCGCGGATAGACCGTGTGAAATATTGACTTAATATCTCTCAAGAAAAATCTCAATGATTATATATTGATTATACATAGAAAAGGTAGTATTTTTGGATAATGGGTTAAATAAATGTATTATTAAAATTAATTTCCCCATTTTAAATGTGACTACTAGAAAAATGTAAATTGCATACATAGCTCACATTAGATTTCTGTTGAAAAGTTCTGGTTTCAGTCATTTGGAGTTGGAGTCCCCAGTTACCTGCAGATATAAGTGCCATCATTTGAATTTTAGAAATGGAAAATCTGACAGTGAGAAATTTAAAGGACCCTCTCATGATGACATGGTGTGGCAGTTGTAGGCCATCACAAGCGAGCATCCTTGACCAGTGCTTGTCCCTCTAAGAAGTGGAGAATATCCCTTCCAAATTTAAGATCTGCACGTTCTCAGCCAAACCTCATCCCTAAGCAGGCGTGGTCATGTCAGAGACCCAGGCAGGGCCAGAAGACCTCGAATCCCCAGGGGCAGGGGAGGAGCCTGAGGGCAGACCTGGACACGGCTCCCTGTTGCAGAATGGCCATGGAACACCCCCACCTGGCCAGGGACACCTTCCTATTTCTAGGACACTGTCTGAGGTTGGATGGTCACTGTCCCCTGGGAGCTGGCCAGAGGTGGAGAGAAGGGAACTAGGATGAGCTCCTTCCAAGGTCCCCCCTGCTCTGGAGTCCTCCCCTGGCCCCTCCATGACCTGTTGCAGCTCACCTTCCAGCCTCTTCTCCCACGCCCTCTGCTGTCCTGCCTCAGCACTACCTCTGTCAAGACATCGCTTTCCATCCTCCAGACTCTCTGCCTGGGAGTCTTTGTCCCTCCTTGGCTTCTCGTCTCTCCTTTGTGTCCTGTCTGTGCTTTCTGACAGCCAGCTCTGATCTTTCTCCAGGTCTTCCCTTGTAGGACCAGAAGTTAGCACAAGATCTTAGCCCCAACCCACAGAAGTGTCATCACCAGACACAGGTGGGGTTTAAGATGGGGCCTAGGAGGAGTGAGCACCAGAGAGCCCAGGGGCTGGTGGCTCTTGTCCAAGCACACCAAGGTCAGCTCAGGCATGGACATTGTCACGAGCATGCACGCCCATGCCAGAGACCCCATCTAGATGCTTCCGTGTACAGGGGCCCATCTAGTCTTGTCTGATTCATCTTCGTAAAGATCATGGACCCAGCATCCCAGAGAAGCCAGTCAGGGCTCACTCATCCTTGGGGACAGCAAGAATGATGGAAATGGTGCAGACTTTGGAAACAGAGAGACCTGCTCAACAGCCTGTTAACTGGCCCACGTTCCTTGATCTCTTCCCCACTCCCCACCCCTTCTCGGCCCAGCCACATCCATTCCCTCTGTCTGACTATAACAGTCCTCTCTCTGGTCCCCACCTCAGTTGACCTACTGCTGTTGACTGCCAGAGTCATCTTTATAAGACGCAGATCTCAACAGGCATCTTCTCTTAAGCTCCTGCGATGGCCTCCCAGCGCCCTGCAGAGGTCTTGGGCCAGGATCCCCAGAGAACAGATTCTGAGACTGAGATTGCCTGTGGGGGCAGGAGGGGGTGTCTTGGGAAGACCATGGTGAGGAAGGAAACGGGAGTCAGCAGCAGAAGAAGATGGCCGTGACCACAGAGGCCTCCACTGATCCCGAGGGGTCTTTGGAGCTGGTGTAGCCCTGAGTTGTCCAAGCAGAGCAAGGGGACAGGCAGCTGCCCTGGATGGGAAGCAATGTCCAGCTAGGGACTGTCAGCAGCCCACACTCCTGGCAGTTGGGAGAATGAGGGCCCTATCTTGAGGGACACTTCAGAGTGTCCCTCGGAGTCTCTCATAAGGATGAAGTCCAAACGACTCGGTGTGGCCCACACAGCCTCACGAGCTGGGCTCTGCCCACTTTCCCAGCCTCGCCTCCCTTCCCCCCAAGCAATCTCTGCTCCGATCTTTTCTGGAACACAATGTGCTCTGATCCCACCATGAAGCCTCTGCACTGGCCATTCCTCTGCCTGCGACAGCACAGTGTCCCTGCCACCTGGTTAAGCCCTGTCCATCTGCAGCTCTCAGCTCAAACATGGGTCCCTGGAGGAAGCCTTCTCTGATGTCCTGCAGCCTAGTCTTCTGTCAGCTTCCCCAGCTCGTCCACCTTCCCTTTAAATGACACGTCACATTTGTGATGAAGTAGCTTTTAGCTGCAGGTCTCTGCTGCTCACATTCATGCTCCTCCACACCAGGGCCGTTCCAGGCAAACTGAGAAGGTTGCTCACCCTAAATTTGGGTGAGAAGGGCATTTCATATTAGCACGATACCCAGTGTATGCTGGCAAACCAGCTCTTCAGGAAAAACAAACAAACCTTCATCTGTAGCCTTAGCCAGTTTCCACTGTGAGAATGCTCCCACCCCGGCTGGTCAGGATGCCGAGGGTGGAACAGCTACTTTGGAAAACTCACGAAAATTCAACAGCAGGCTTTCACAAGCCAGGAGGAGACAGCCCCGGTACCCCGTATGTAGTCTGGACTCTCATGTTCCTGGTATTTGTGAATGTGCAGAGTCATAGACACCCGGACTCTGGTGGATGTGATACTCTCTCAGTCCTAAGGCCACAGCTGGAGTGGAGCTCGGAGACCAAATAGTTGAGGGTAACAAGTAATCAGTCACATCAGCCACCTCTTCCTAACCCTGTGTCCACAACAGACATTACTAATCAATCATGATGCTGAATCCTGATGTGGCCTCACAGTCTCCCTTCACCACATCTCCAGGAAGCCACAGCCAACAGATCAGTGCTGCATATGAGAGAAAATCCTCCTCTTTAAGGGTAAGTATGGTCCAGCCCCTTCCTAATGCAGAGGAGAATCTTAGGCTCAGAGAGGAAGAGGGACCTGCCCAAGGTCACACAGCAAGGCTGTAGCTCAGCTGGGACTAGGGAACAGATTTCTTTTTTTTTTTTTTTTTAATTTTTTTTTTTTAGTTGTAGATGGATGAAATATCTTTGTTTATTTTTTATGTGGTGCTGAGGATCGAACTCAGTGACTTACGCATGCAAGGCAAGCGCTCTACCACTGAGCCACTGGCCCAGCCCGGGGAACAGATTTCTTGCCTCACTTCATCTTTCCAGCCAGCTCTACCTTAAAAAACTAAGTGTCCCAGAGTAGAGTGGAGCAAGGAGGGAGGACCATTTGGGATTCTGGGCCTAGATTCTGGGAAACTCCCCAAACTCTTTTTTGTATTTTGAGGACTTCTTATCATGTTTATGTGCAGGTGTTATTTCTGTGTTGGGGAGGGAGCGCTTGTTAAAAATCACAAAAGTCACATACACTCGTTGCAAAAAATCTCAAACAGATGAGAATATAAAACAAAAGACCCCCATGATGTGTCCCCAGGGGTAGCCACTGTTAAGAACCCAGGTCCCTCCAGGCCTTCCACTCACCAGGGTAGACATATAACAAGGAGGCTGAAAGGGCAGCTGGCCACAGCTCTGCCATTCACTGCCCCTGTCTCTGAGAACTAGCACATAGTAGGCACTCAATGAACAGTTTCCAACAGCTTTTGTTCACTTAAAGTGCCTTGGATTCCTTCCTATATGAGCACAAGTGGGGCTGCCTCTGCTGCACTCATCGCGAGGTCTCAGGAGCTGATTTAATGCTCCCTTGGGTGAGTGTTTGGACTGCATTCGGTTTCCCCATAACAATCCCCAGGCCTCGTTCTCTGGCGCTCCTTCAAAGCTGGCACCAAAGTCCCTTCCCATGGCTTCCAAATGCTGCTGTCCATCAAAGCTCCACAGTGTCTGGTTTCCTGGGATCACTGGTGGGCAACCCAAAGCGGAGGGGCTGGAGGCCTCGGGACAGCTCTTGGGAGCAGGCTGGGGTTGCAGTGGGTGGATATCAAGTCCCCTTAGCCAGCAGGCTCCACCACCCCCACACCCAGAGGCTGCTGCCCCGGATGACACCCTACAGCTCACACAAGAAGCAGAGGATTAACTGGGCGACATCGCCCGGGTGCTGACAGCCTGGGGCCTGAGGCCTGGGTGGAAGTCCCTTTGCCAGGTCCTGGGTCAGCTCAGCAAGCCTGAGGGCTGCCAGCAACCCTGAGAGCTTTGGAAACCAGAACTGATTGGATGTGTGGGAGGTAAAAGAGGTCAAAGGGAGAGCGTGGAGGTTCAGAAAGAGACCCCTTGTCCATGCACAGGCCCACCCACCATCTGGGGTCTAACAGGCACAGCCAGGCTATGGTGTTCAATACCAACCCTGACCTTCCTCCTCAAACCTGCACCCCAGCTCAGCTCACAGCATCGCCGTTCTGTGTTTAGGCAAAAACTTGAAACCATCCTCGACTCTTCTTTCTCTTCTCCTCCTATGCAATCAATCAGCAAACTCTATCAGCTCTTTCTTCAAAATTCCACTTCTCACCACGCTGGCTTCGACAAGATGATGGTCCCAACTGCTATGGTCTCTCGCCTGGGTTACTGTATTCAGTGCACTAAGGTCTCAACACCAGCCCACTGTCTTCTCCACACGGGAGCTAGAGGAATCTCATGTAATGCCAGGTTCTTACAATGGCCTACACAGCCTCACACCAAATACCCGTGCCTTCCTGGCAGGGCATCATCTAGATAACAGTGTTTTCCCTTCATGTCTCATCCAGGGCACACACTGCCCATTTGTCCTGTTAATGAGATGTCACATTTGGCCACATGGTTAAGGAGGTATTCGCTAAGGAGTCCAACTTAATTAAAAATAAAAACAGTAAGAACGTGGTGCCGGACGAAGAGCACTCTCAGCAGGCTGGGGCTGCGTGGGCCTGGCCTGGGTGTGGCCCCTCCGCAGGCCCTGCAGCAGGATTGGCCCTTAGAGACCTGAACACCTGTGGCACAAGGTGCTCAGATAGGCCAGCAGGGGAGGGTGCTGGAGTCCCTGCTGCCTCTGGATTGCTCTGTGGATTCTTCAGGGCACACATCTGGGCCAGTCATCTCTCGAGGGCACCCTGAAGTAGGGAGCAGAAGTTGCACAAGAGCAAAGAGGGCCAGACCCCACTGTCCAGCTATTCTGTGGCTGCAGCTTGGGAACAGGGACAGCCCTCTGGTCCAGGACAGGAAGCAAACCTGTCCCCTCACCCTTCACTCTCAGCCAGGGGCCTCAGAAAAAGAGACTCCACATTCCTCCCAAGGGTGTGGCGGGCAAGGGCTAGTCCAGGGAACAGCTGCTGGTGGAATGGAATCAGTGGGCCCTGGATACAAACAAGCAGGATGTGTGAATCCCAAAGGCCTGCCTTGGACGAGGCACTCTGCAGAGATGTGGTCAGTCGGACACATGAATCACAGAAACAAGGCCACAGAGAGGAAAGGCTGTGTCCGCTCCTGTCTTGCTGAGGGGCCTCTCTGCTCCCCTGAGGCCTATAGAAAAAGCCAAGAAGCTACCAAGACAGCAACTCAGCGGGCTATCATCCTGCCCCCTGGCTGTGAACTGGGACGTGAGATTTTCAAGATGAGGTTAAATTATGCTGATTCTACATTCAAAATGGAATCATGCCTAGTGTGGGTTCCATCGGCCCTGGCAAGTTGCGACACAGAACTAACTAAGCAGAGCACTGCCTTGGCTTCTTAACTGTTCCAAAGTCAAAGCTAGTTTTTGTGCTCAAATTTTGTCCCAAAGACAAAGATAGCTATGGCTCAGGCCACTGAGTTAATTCATACTTAGGTACATGGAAGGAAATAGAGGAAGGATACATATATTTTGACATCTTCTCTGTATCAGGCATTATGCTAAATGCTTCGTATATATTATCTCATGTCAATGTCTCAACCATATTTGAGGAGGATTTTAATACTATTGGGAAAAGGATGTGGAAGTGCAGAGATGAGGCCCCAAGTGCTTAAGTACCATGTATCTCCCTTTAATAACACTGGATTCTCTTAGGACCTGTATACTTCATTTTTAATAATAATCAAGAAATTTTAAATTAAAAATACTCCTTAGAAATCTGAAAAACAAATCATACCCCCCTCCCCGAAATAAGAAATTAATTGGGCAAGATAAAAGCCCTCAAAGTTGGGGCTGGGGTTATGGCGCAGTGGTAGCGTGCTCACCTAGCACGCAGGAGGCACTGGGTTCGATCCTCAGCACCACATAAAAATAAAATAAAGATATTGTGTCCACCTTAAAAAAAAAAGCCTTCAGCTGGGTGTGGTGGCTCAAGCCTGTAATCCCAGCACTTAGGGAGGCTGAGACAGGAGAATCGCAAGTTCAAAGCCAGCCTCAGCAATGGTGAGGCGCTAAGCAAGCAACTCAGTGAGACCCTGTCTCTACATAAAACACAAAATAGGGCTGGGTATGTGGCTCAGGGGTCAAGTGCCCCTGAGTTCAATCCCCAGTACCAAAAAAAAAAAAAAAGCCTTCAAAGTCAATATGCAAAAATAATTGTATTGCCATAAACTAGCAAGGAATGATGGGAAAAAATCAAATTTAAAATGCCATTTCCAAAATCATAAAAATAAAATAGATACACAATTAGCAAAAGATATGCAAGTCATTGGAAACTCCAAAGCATTGCTGAGTGAAATTTAAGAAGCCCTAAATAAATTATGATATATGCCATGTTCATGGATTGAAAGACTCACTGCTTCTAAACTGTTCAATCTCTCAAGCTAATCTATAGATCCAATGCTACTGTAATCAAAACCCCAGCAGGCTTTCTTTCTTACAAAAGAAACTGACAAGCTGATTGTATAATGTATATGAAGAGGGAAGTGACCTAGAATAAGAGAACGTTGATTAAGAACAACAGAGTTGGAGGATTTACTTATTTGATTTCAAGACTTACTGTAAAACTAGGGTAATGAGGACAGTGTGATATTGGCATAAAAGTAGACAAACAGATTAATAGAAAAGATATTCTTTTGGCGAGAAAATAATTAACTATGGAGATTAAGTTTCTTCAAGTTCAACTCTGCAAGGAATCCATATTACAGGCTCAAAAAATGTGACACTAGGTACTATTCAGTCTCCTATGCTGGGACATTCACTGAGCTCCTGTGTTCAGAGTCCACAGGACTAAAATGAGCTTAAGTCATTAACTCTGGCCAGGAGAAAGTCAACTGGATCCAGAGTGCAGAAGCTTGGGTTTTGGACCCAGTTGTAAGAGATAAACATAAAAGTCTCATCTTTTCAGTGTTTAATAATAACAATAAAGCACTAACACAGGCCACACTCTGTTCTAAGAGCTTTGCATATATCAGAGCATCATTCAGTTTTCCCAGCAAGAGAGAGTAAGAGAGAAAGTAGCCAGTCCTGCACACAGGAAGGGAAATACAGTTTCCTGATTATGTGTTTCTGTTTTCCATTGTTGCTGATGTGTGTAGACACAGAATTACAATGTGCGGTACATTGCAATGAGATCGCAATTATAAAAGTTTGAAAGCTGCTAGAGTAGTCAACGAGAGGATTTTAAGAAGTCTAACTAATATAAAGCACGTAAGAGCCTTAGCCCAGAGCTGGTGCATAAGACTCGGTGGTGCATGCCTGTAATCCCAGCGTCTCCAGAGACTGAGGCAGGAGGATCACAGGTTCAAAGGCAGCCTCAGCAAAAGCCAGGTGCTAAGCAACTGTCTCTAAACAAATACAAAATAGGGCTGAGGTGCCGGGCGCGGTGGCTCAAGCCTGTAATCCCAGCACTTAGGGAGGCTGAGACAGGAGAATCGCGAGTTCAAAGCCAGCCTCAGCAATGGCGAGGCGCTAAGCAACTCAGTGAGACCCTGTCTCTATATAAAACACAAAATAGGGCTGGGGATGTGGCTCAGTGGTCGAGTGCCCCTGAGTTCAATCTCCAGTACCACCCCCCCACCAAAAAAAAAAAAAAAATAGGGCTGAGGATATGGCTTAGAGGTTGAGTGGCCCTGAGTTCAATCCCTGATACCAAAAAAAAAAGAAAAGAAAAGAAAAAAAGTCTCAATAAATGGTAGATGCAGTTGTTACTAAGGTCAAAGTGAGCTTTGGGTGCATAGGGCCTAGAACTTAGTTTAATGCTCTGCTGTCCCCATCTTGGAATTCTTTAATGATTTTGAAGAAGAGTCCCATATTTTCATTTGTGCTGGGTCCCACACATTATGTATGCAATCTTGACTATTTTGTATCATTGTATATAATTTATTAAAACATTTTATAATATGAACTATTAATTATTACTTGTTATTATCAAGTTCCTCTCTGCCTCTAGCTTATCAGAAGACCTTGAATGAGAATAACATACATGATCTGTCTTCATTTCCTCATCTGTGAAATAGGGGTAGTAACAATATTCCTTCATAAGGTTGTTGTGAAGGTTTAAATAACACAACTAGTGTTAGGTGCCAAAAACAGTACCTGGTACACAGTAAGCATGTCAAAAATATTAACTACTGCCAGGTGTGGTGGTCACGCCTATAATCCCAGTGGCTCTGGAGGCTGAGGCAGGAGGATTGCAAGTTCAAAGCCAGCCTCAGAAACATAGCAATGCCTAAGCAACTTAGCTAGACTCTGTCTCAAAATTAACAAAAAATAAAAAAACAGGCTGGGGATGTGGCACAGTGGTAAAGCAACCCTGGGTTCAATCCCTGGTACCAAAACAGGAAAAAAAATGTCAACTATAATTATTATTATAAGCTTTATTTTAAAAAGTCAGCCTTGGGCTTGGTTTTTCCATGGCACATTTTGATTACTGGACTAAGCAACAGTTGTGGAATTTATCTGAGGATGGGATTACTTTAAGAAACCAACAACTATCTGAAAAAAATAGCTCCCAGAAAAACACAGATAGTTGATGCACATGTGTGCACACTTGCCTGCAGTTTGAGGGTATTTCTGGACATCCTGAGGCCAAGGCAGAGACCCCAGGTCAAGAACATTGGGAGGTAAGGATCTGAGCAGCCTTCAGGGCTGGAGCGTGTGAGTCTGTGGGGTGGGAACAGTCAGGCATCCCAGCCACAGCACATTGCGACTTCAGCGCTAGGGTGTGTGCAGCTTTAAGTCAGCCGCTATTTTTAGCTTTGCTTTATATGGCCAGGGGAAGAATGAGGGCTATAGGAGGGGGAGGGGTGCCAAGTGGCCTGCAGCAGGGTTTGGGAGGCTGGAGCCCATATTCCTTCCCCACCTCCCGCTTCCCATGCCAGAGTTGAAGAGCTTAACCTGCAACCAAAGCAAAGGCTGGAGGACAGGGTGGCTCCACAGATGTAGGAATGGCAGGGGCTTCAGAGAGGCCAGTCAAGACTTTAGAACAAACTTTTTGACCATGACCTGCAGGAAGAACTGAAGTTTGCATCACACACACACACACACACACACACACACGCACGCACGCACTCACGCACACTCAACTAAAAACATTTCAGGAAATAATACTTTATCTCATTTTCTGTAAAATACAGAAATTCGTAATTTCTCTTCTATTCTTTTATTTTGAAAAGCATAGGTCCTGAACGGCTAAGTCAATTTCACCTACACCTTCAATCTGGCAACCCGCTGTTTCCCTTGATTTTGAGCAAGCAGTGAGTGACCTGTAGCACTTACTGCAAGGTAAGGTGGGGAGTGGGGAACTCTTCTCAGTGCTGGGGATTAGATGCACAAAGCTGGGCAAGGTGATGCATTCCTATAATCCCAGCAACTCAGGAGGCTGAGGCAGGAGGCCAGCCTCAGCAACTTAGAGAGGCCCTAAGCAACTTACTAAGACCCTGTCTCAAAATAAAAAAAATAAAAAAGGCTGGGAAATGGCTCAGTGGTAAAGCCCCTCTGGGTTCAATCCCTGGTACCAAAAGTAAATGAATAAACAAATGAGCACATTCAGCTTTATCTGCTGGCTGAGCCACAGGTTTGGGCCTCTTGGCATTTGTAGATTCCTCCTTCAACCTAGGGTTGTCAGGCTCGCTCCCACACATACTTCAGGGCTCAGCTCGCCGCTTACTCCAGGAAGCCTTCCTGGATGGCTAAGTCCCACAGTTCCCCACTTGGGCCCTCTTAGTCCCTTGTCTGCCCCTGCATCGTGCCCAGCACTGCACTGCAGCACCATGACCTGTTAGATCCTGGTGACAGCAGAGCCTGTCCACATAGGTCACTTCTAAACCTCCCAGTGTTGGCTTCCTAGTAATTATTCAATATGTATTAATTGAAAAAATTAACAACTACTAGTAGTAATAATAACTACCATTTATTGAGTGTTCTCATTCATTTCATCCCTTGAGAAATCTCATGAGGTTAGGATAGGTCCTTTTTATGCACAGGATATTAGGAATAACCCAAGAGGGCAGGTAATAACCCCGGGCTACCTGACTCCCAACTGATACTACCCACAGGATCTTATTTGTCCACATTCCTGCTCAGTGCTCCCCAGGATAGGGCAGAGGGCAGGTCCTTAACAAACCCTCAGGGGACCGATGACAGGTTGATTAAAGAGATTTTCCGAAGCAGTGGCCACATCTAATTTTGGGCAGTTACACCTCGCGTGTGGCTTGGGAGAGAGAATCTGTGAAGTTTCCAGGGACCTTGCCTGTGGGGCCATCACATTCCAGAGAAGTCTGGGCCCCTGACAAACCAGAGTGGGAGGTCTTAGGTTACGGCCTCAAGAGCTCGTGGGCACACCTGGGACAAAACCCAGGGCTACGAAGCCTGCAAAGCCTGGCCCATGCCCACATTCCCAACTAGCACTCTTCCCTATACCCCCATTCACTCGGGTTCCTGCCCCCCCCCCGGAGTTCTTGTGCCTCAAACATGCCATGTCCAGATTTGCCCCAGCTGACCTTGGCATGGCAGTTGCCTCTGGAGATGGCCTCCTCTCTAGCCTCTCCATCCTGCTTCTGAGGCCACCTTATCCCCAACACCACTCTCTTCCCTCTGCTTTTTATTTTTTATGCCACTAGTAACTTCTGGAAATCACACATTTTCTAGCTTATTTCCATCTGCTCCACTGGACAGGGCTCCTTGAGGACCTGGTCTCGCTCATTACTTCAGGCCCTGGAACTTGCTGTGGGGCAGAGCCTGGCCCGGTGCAGTGCTCAGCGCCATGGGGAGCACAAGGGAACGAATAAAGGGGTTTCTTTCTCCCATTTAAACATCTGGGAGAGCAGCCTGTGGTTTCTCAGGCCCACCTCAACCCAGCAAGGCATGTCCTGGGACTCACACCCAGATCCACCCTCTTACTCTCTCTTTGCTTTGGAGAGAGCGAAGAGGTACAGGAAGGAACACTGGGCACGTGCCTATGATGCATCTTTGCACAGATGATGGACACCTTGTAAGGACTCAAGAATTTCACAGCTCAAGACACTGAGGCCGGCTCTCACCTGTGTCCTCGAAGCCGAGCACAGCGCCCGGAGTACAGCTCAGGTGAGCTGAGTTGCACTGAGTTGGAGAGATTCAGCAAACGGCTCAAGGTCACCAACCAGCAAGTGGTGGAGCCAGAATCTGTCCTTAGCCCTGTCCAGTTCTAGCCAGGGTTTTAAGGCTGCCAGATGTGCACACCCACAAACCCCCCCCCAAGTCATAGTCTCCCATTAACCTGCAGACCTGTCCTGGGGCGGTCCTCACTCAAACAAACGCACCCTCAGCCCAGGCTATGCTCAGGGTGCCCACAAGCCTCAGCTTGAGCCAATCTCGCAGCCCCCCCCTCCAGCATCCCCATCGCTCCCAGAATGCCCACTTGCTATCTTCCGTCATCAAGTGGGTGGACTGGTGACAAATATAATATCCCACAAATGTCTTCTGGTGCCAGTGTAATTGTCTTCTAATTAGCCTCAGTTCTGAGCTGCACAGCAGCTGGGTAGATGGCAGAGATGACATGGAGTGGGACGGGATCGGAAGGACCATTACCAGCAGGCACCAAGGACCCTTTGCTATGAGGAGTCAATAAACTTTGCAGAACAATAGGCAAAACTGAGGACGTTATGTGGACTTTCATGTAACTTTAATATGTCCCAAAATATTGTTCTTTGATTTTTTCAAATAACTAAAATATAAAACCGCTCTCAGCCCACAAGCTGTACCAAACAGGGAGTGCGTCAGGTTGGCCTGTGATCTATAGTCCGCTAGCCCCTGATTTGTTTTTCCTTCCTTCTTTTCTTTTCTTTCTGTCTTTCTTTCTTTCTTTTTTTTGAGATGTGCTCTGGCTATGTTGCCAGGACTGGACTTAAATTCCTTGACTCAAGCACTCCCACCTGCCTCAATCTCCCCAGCAGCTGGGACCATAGGCAGGTGCCGCTGCACCCATAAAGCAATACTTTAAAAACTTTAACATGTTTAAAATTTGCCTGATGAGCTTGTGGAATCAGCTTTCTCCACCCTTGCTCAGAGATTCTGGTTCAGAAGATCTGCAAGGAGCCCTTGAACTTGCATCTGCACCTGGATGACAGATGGTGCCAATGCCGCCTGTCCACTGACCACCTTTTTAGCAGTACTGATGTTCTAAAGAACTCCGCGTTATGAATGAGGAAACTGAGGCTCAGATAAGTGATAGGTTTCAGGTCACACCCAGCAGAAGAGGTCATGATATCTGCCCTGCCACTTCCCAGAGCTGTTTTGCCACAGAGGACTCTGTTTTGTGAACCCACGATTCCTCTCATGCTCCTGAGCCTTGATACAAACTCCTCTTTCTGTTGGGATAGTCCCCAACGGCCACTCCCACAGTCACCACTTTCCCACCACCTACAGTCAGGTGTCACCTACTCTAAAGTATTCCCTGCCCTCCTCAATCGTAACTGTTCTGTTCTGCCACAGCTCTCCGTGGGTGTTGGTGTATAATTGTTTCTGAAGCCAGACACTCTATCTTGTTCTTCTTCCTACCCAATCCTTTACACAACGCCTGGCAAATAGGAAGTACCTCAGAAATATGCATTGGCTAAAATAATGCATGGAGGCTGAGGCAGGAGGATTGCACATCCAAGGCTAGCCTCAGCAACTGAGCGAGACCTTCAGCAACTTAGCAAGACCCTGTCTCAAAATAAAAAAACAAAAAGTACTAGGGATGTAGTTCAGTGGCATAGCACTCCTGGGTTCAATTTCCAGCACCATGAAGGAAGGAAGACAGGAAAAAAGGAAGGAAGGAAGGAAAGAGAGAGAAAGGAAAGTAAAAGAAGAAATAAAAAATGGGTGAATGGGTGGGTGAATGAGTAGATAGATGAATGGGTGGATGGGTGGATGTGCAGGTGGCTGGGTGAGTGAATGAATGAATAAACACGTTTCATGATCTATTACTTGAAAATAATTTTCATGGCAAAGTTGAGACCAGACCCCAATTCTGCTAGGACCTAAGCTGCAGTCTATTCCACAATTGCTTATATACCCAGCATGCAAACAGCAGTAGTTGCATTTTATTGATTTTGCATTAAGTGTATATTTATATGATAGGCCTTATAGTAAACATTCCTGCCAATCTTCACAATAATCCCTTTATTGGTCTCACTTTTACTAAGAAGCAAATGTATGCACAGAGAGGTAGAACAGCTTGCCCAAGGCCACACAGCAAGTCCCATCCTAGCCCATCGGATTCCGTGCCCACTGCCCTCACCTCTCCTACCCTCCCCCAGTGTTCCTTACCCTCTGGCCCCGCCCCAGCTCTGCCGGCCCCAGAGTGGGCTCACCTCCATCTGCATAGGTCTCCGTGCCATAACCATCCTGTAGGCCATTGTTCCAAGTGCCCTCGTACTTGGCACCGCTGCTGGTGCTCTGCCGGGTTCCGTAGCGCCCCTTGAAGCCATGTGTCCACTCACCCTTGTAGAGCCAGCGCCCCTTGGTCTCTATGCCCAGCCCATGCCGTTTGCCCTGGCTCCAGTATCCCTCGAAGGTGTTTCCGCTGGGCCAGGTGTAGACGCCCGCCACTTCAAAGCCAAAGTTCCAGGAGCCCGAGTATTCGCCCTGGCCCTTGGGGCCAGTGCAGAGTCCATGCCCGTGGGCCTTGCCCCCCTCCCAGCCCCCACAGTACGCCCCGCCATCGTCAAAATCAAAGCGGCCCCCGCTCATCTCATTCTTGCCCCCAACACGCACCCCGTCCTCCAGCTCGGGTGCAGGGGGTGGGTACCTGACGCTCTCCAGGCACCCTCAGGGCTGGGCCCCCAGACTCACCACCATGCCCCAGGAGGCGGGAAGCAAGACGCCAGCAGAGGCTGAAAAAGCCCAAGAGCCAGGTCAGCACTGGGGACGCTGGGCAGTGCCATGCCTGGGAGGCTCCTCAGTCAGCCCCAGGAAGGAAGGCTGCCTCTTGCAGAGCAAACAGGAAGGAAAGACTCCAAGTCCCCACAAAACGTCCCAAGTCTGACTTCCATGAAATCCAAGGGAAAACGGTGAGATCCCTTTAAGAAGCACAGTGAAAAGGGTGGGGGTAGAGGGAACCCACTGGTTCAAAGAGGGGCAATCCCCTGGGTGGCAGCCCCAGCCGAGGCCCGCCTGGCCCCCTTCTCCTCCACCCAGTGGGTGTGCGGCTGCGATCCTCCGGCCGCTGCCCCGCCCCTTCTCCAGCCTGCCCTCCTCCTGGGACAGAAAGGTCAGTGTTGCCCTAACAAGGCCATTGGATCTCAGAAGCTGCTCCCAAAATAACCCCCTGGCCAACCCAGCCTCCTTCGAAGCTGGAGGGAGGGGTGTTTCACATGGAGATTGTGGCTGCCGACCCAGGTGTGGCCGGAGGGCTGAGAAAGGAGGCTGAAAACTAAATATAGACAGCCCAGGCCCCTTGATGTCCTGTGTCCCCAGGGGTAAGATCTCCCTCCACCCTGTCCCAGCAGGGAGCGGAGACAAAGACCAGCAGAATGCTGGGTCCTGGGACACTTCAAATTCTCCAGAGCTCAGAGATTGGCAAACCTCACCTCCACCCCACTCGCTTGCCCTAACAGGACCTGGGGCTGCAGTGTCACTGCCAACCCATCAAGGAATCCGGTGACCTAAAGCCAAAGGAACGGGGGACAGGTTCACATATGCTTTTGACAGCAAAGAGGAGCTCAGAAGGAAAGGTGGGGTTCTGGTGATAGGCTGGAGGACTCAGGACTCTGAGCCCAGGGCTCCTAGCCGAACCCCAACCCCCTGCAGCCTGGGAGCCGGGAGCGCCCACCCACCGCTTCCCTCCCGGAGAAGGGCAAGCCCCGCCCTGAGCGAGGCCCCGCCCCCCCCACGCTTCGGTCGCTGGGGGTTGTGTTGGGACGAGGTCCCCTCTGAAGCACTGAAGGATGGTGGTTTTAAAAAAAATTTCCCTTTCCAAGCTCTCTTTGCTCTGGTGTCCTCCGATCCTGTGGAGCTACACTTCAGGAAGCTCTCGGGCAGGGTCAAGAGCCAGGGGACTGGGTGGATTCCCAGCGCTCAGGGTCCCACCAACTCCAGAAAAAAAGAACAAATACATTTCCTGACAAGAGGCTGAGGCCGGAGCTAGTGATGGTGAACTCCACTGGAGTCCAGGGTTAACCGGAGAAGAGAGCAGTCCTGGGAAAGATGAGAGCCACTAACAATGGGAAGCTCCGTAGAGGGTGTGGGGTGGGGGTAGAAGTCACCAAAAAAAGCGAAGGGACTGGAGAGCAGTGGACTATTATCTGACTTCAAACGTATCGGACATATTTCTAAATCCCACGATGACTCAGGCACCTTAAAGTCACTGCAGATTCTTCTGTTTCAGAAATGGGTAGGAAATGTTCTCTCCTTCCCACCCAGCTGATTAGCTGGTCCTCTTGATGTGGTTCCCCCATGTGCCACAAAGCCCCCTCCGTGTTCTCATTTCACCACCAGATAGAAACACCAGCCTCATAGCAAACTGTCACCTGGGCAGGTGGACCGACAGCCTGCTCTGAGGACATTGCACTGCCTCCAGGGAGTTCCGGACGTTTTCCTCACTTCTCCCCAGATTTTGAGGGTGTGGAGAATCTCAGGTTTCTTTCCAGCTCTGCTATCAAGGGAAGAGGAATGAGTGAGCATGTCAAATTGAAAGGACTGCGAGTCCTGAGTTCTATGTCCCTGTCATTAAATACACTAATGCTGTTCTAAGGTCAGTCGCACCCAGTGAGCTGTTTCATCCACATAAATGTAGCCATAAGGCCCAATATCTCCCTGAGATGGATTCCTCCCTCCACCCTGGGAAGGGAGCACACAAAGGAATTACTTGAACAACTTCAAAACAGATTCCAGAGCCCACCCTAGCCTAAGAAATTAGATGGTCCTGGGAGAGGACTTGGGGAGTTGTATTCTTTTTAAATCTCCCTAGACAAATCTGACCCTCATCTATGGTTAAAAACAAATGGCAAAACTGTTTCCTATAAACATCCTTACATTTGCGATCCATTTATTTACGACAGGCTGCTATGGGTAGATAGTTCTTCAGTTAGATATGTATTCAAATCCATACTCCTGAGCTGTGTGGCTGCAACAATTGCTCACTTTCTGTAAGCCATGAGTCCTTCATGTGTCAAAGCACCTGCCTCAAAGGATCATTGGTATCAAGGTTAACTGTATCTATCTTATAGGTCTGGATGAAGATCACATGAGTTCACACTGTAAAAAGACAGGATAGCCCAGTGTGGTGCACACATCTATAATCCCAGCAGCTCAAGAAGCTGCAACAGGGGGATCACAAATTCAAAGCCAGCCCCAGAAAATTAGTGAGGTCTTAAGCAACTTAGTAAGACTCTGTTTCAAAATACGAAAAAAAAAAAAAAAAAAAAAAAGGATTGGGGATGTGGCTCAGTGGTTCAGCAACCCTTGGTTCAGTCTCTGGTACCAAAAATAAATAAAGTCTTAGGATGCACTAAATACCTAAGAAATGTGCACCTAATAAAAACACCTGGAAAATAATAGCTATTACTCTATTATTCTCATAACAAATTCCTTTTCAGACCATCATATAAGTTGCCAAAGAGGGACTACTTATTTTTTGGTACTGGAGATGGAACCCTGGGGTGCTTTGTCACTGAGCTACATCCTCAGCCCTTTTTGTCTTTTATTTTGGGACAGAGTCTCACTAAGGTGCTGACCAAAGAGGGACTAAACATTAAACACCTCGATTTTGAAGCATTCCCCTCCCACTACCTGTTCACTCCACATTTCCCTGTGGTTTCTTGTTTTTTAACTGCTAAACCAAGTCGCTAGTAAAGAGACACTTTGACTTTGCCAAAGTTTAGGTAAAATTCAGATCACCAAATTTGACACTGGCCTTACCTGCCCAGCAGAACTTTCCAGCCAAGTCATCAAGTTTCAGTGGGTCCCTTCAATCCTGTACATTTCAGGGAAGGGGGACCCCTTGTGGCCACACGTGTGTCACACATATTTTCCTTACGAAAGCAGTTCACACCAAACAGAATTTACTAAACTTGAAATAAATTGTCAACTGTTTTTAAAAACAACTATCACTGGGCTGGGGTTGTGGTTCAGTGTAGAGCACTTGCCTCACATGTGTGAGGCATGGGATGCAATCCTCAGACCCACATAAAAAATAAATAAATAAAATAAAATAAAGGTATTAAAAAAAAAAAGCTATCACATTGTTTCTTCTTCCCCGGACTTTGCGCACACAGGAGGTGCTCGCCATCGGCTGAGGACTCTCTTCTCAAAATGCTTTTCAGTTGACTTGTAGGGTCTCTCTGCTTGGTTCTGCTCTGTCCCCCTCATTTCCTGATCTCTGTACCTTGGGAATGTTCTGGAGCTGTTTTCTGTTTGTTTTATTGATGCATTATAGTTGGATATAATGGTTGGGTTCGTTTTGACATAATCATATATGCCTTGAACTTAATTTTAAAAATAAAACTCCATTTCAGTTCCCAGTGTCTCCCTTTCCCTCCGTTCCTCCCTCTTCCTACTTCCCTTCTCCTACTTTACTGGTCTATCTTGTACCTCATTTATATATTTTTAATTGGTGCTTTATAGATATACATAAAGGTATATCTATATATACTGTGGTGTATTCATACATGCACATAATTTTTGTCAAATTTATTCTGCATTTCCTCCCCTTTGCGGTCCCTCCTCCCTCCCTCCTCAACCTCCTACTTCACTGATCTTCCCTTTTTTTTGGTAGTTGTAGGTGGACAGAATGCCTTTATTTTATTTTATTTTTATGTGGTGCTAAGGCTCGAATCCAGTGCCTTACACATGCTAGGCAAGTGCTCTACCACTGAGCTACAGCCCAGCCCCTCCCTTGTCTTTTGACACCGGAGCCCCCCTCCCTCCTTAGTGATGTACATTCACTGCCTTGGTGACTTCTAGTCTCCTGACTTTATAAACATCCAATTACTGATGGCTCCTAGCCTCTCCATCCTATACCTCTATCCTGATTTCAGTCATTATCCAACCACTTACTTGATATCTCTACATAACTCATAAGAATCTCAGACTTGACAAGGAAAACCCAAATCCCAATTTCCCCTCCCAAATCTGCACCAGCCAACTCCCAACTTCTTAAAAGCTTTGGGGATCATCCTTTATACCTGTCTTTTTCATACCCTGTATCCAATCCATCAGAAAAACCCCTGTATCTCCTACACTGTCCAATGTCCAGCCACCAAAAAGCCATTGTCTGATTCACAGTAGCCTCCTGACTACCCTCCAGGGCCTTCCCCTTAGTCCACACTCAACAGCCGGTGTTTTTAAAAGGTGAGTCTCCATCACATCTCTCTTCACTAGGCATCTCATTTGCACTAGGCACTAAAGTCTTTAAAGCAGCTACCAGGCCCTCCAAGACCTGACCCCACCTGCTCATTAATATTCTACATTAATATTCTCATGGTTCCTTCTGTCAAATGTTCCTGTCCCAAACATGTCCCCGTGCTCAAATGTCACCTTGTCACAGAAGCTTCTCTGATGATTCCAAATAAAATAGGAATCCCGGCTTCCTACCCCAGCCTTTCCTATCTCCTAATCCTCCTTTCCTCTGTAGCAGCTATATTTGCATCATCAGCTTTTCTCTGCTGAGAGGGAGGATGTTGCTCTCTCTGCCTATGGTTCTGTGCCTAGCATCTAGTACAACGTGCCCAGTGTGTTGCAAACACTTAAATATCTGGGTGAGTGAATGACTGTTCAGTGAAGAGTGGTGATATAAAGGCACGTGGAAATCAGAGTGCTATTCTGCAGAACATCAGAGAACGGTTAAACAATCCCTCAATTCACAAACCAAATCCATCTTCCAGGCTGTATCAGGGAAAGTAGATTAGGTTGGTAAACAGCATCCACAAAATAGTCAATAGTTCTGATGAGGGACACCAGTACCAACTTTGGCCCAACTGGGTTCAAGATTTGTTTTTTGAGAGTTAGACTGAGGTAAGATATATTCCCACAAACCCAGAATATCTAAATTTTCATCCAAGCTGGACTACAACAGGTTTCCAAGGTCACTGAAACTGTCCTTTTCAGTCCTTACACCCTACCTAAAAACGCTGTGCAAAAAAGAACAGTAGTACTCATTCTCTGATGATTGCTGTATTAATATATAGCATTAAGAAAATACCAGCCCCCTGGTTTGAAAAGCAAACCAAAAAGGAATTGAAGACTTAATTCATTTTACTTGAATTAGCGAGCTACTTGGTTACAAATAACTCCCCTACTCTCCAATTAAAAAAAAAAGGTGAAATTAAAAATTACTTATGGAGGTGTGGGTGGGGTAGTACTTTTACAACCAGCTTACACGGCCTTTGAGTGGTTCTTAAATTATGATCTGGGACCCCTGGACATCTTGAGACCCTTTTAAGGAACCTAAGGTCAATTTCCATAGCATTAAGACGTTCATTCTCTCAAAAGTATACAGTGGAGTTTACTGGAAATGAAATAATGTGATATCCCAAGAGACTGAATGCAAGAGTAGATATGAGAATTTGTCTTAAGCCAAACAAAAAGATTTGCAAAAATGTAACATGGCACACACTTGTAATCCCAGCAGCTCAGGAAGCTGAGGCAGGAGGATCTCGAGTTCAAAGCCAACCTCAGCAAGAGTGAGGTGCCAAGCAATTCAGTGAGACCTTGTCTCTAAATAAAAAATAGGGCTGGGGATGTGGCTCAGCAGTTGAGTACTCCTGAGTTCAATTCCTGGTAGATGCCCTCAGGACAAAATTTGTTTTGGAAAAGCTATTTTTAATTTTAAAATGTTATTTATGTTAGCTTGTAATGTGTTATTTTTAAGCAATACTTAGAATTTTTATTAGTTTTGATTTCTAATATGATAAATATTGAGCTGTAATCCACATAAACAATCTCTGTGGGGTCCCAAATTTCTAAGTGTAAAGGAGAACAAAGTTTGAGAATTGCTGCCTTATATGTACAAAGTAGTGCATGCCTCCTGTCACCATTAAGAACTGTTATTACCTCCATTAAGAAACGTTAGGCAGTTAGTGCTCTCATGGCGTTTTGCTTCCTTGCTCTGACCACAGCTTTCACACTAAAATAGAAACTGGCAGGGGTCTTCCATGACAAGCTCAGAGCTCTTCTACTACTCTCCCAAGTACAAATCATCCATTTGTGAAGCCCTGACCCCACTGTCATGAATTCACTATACAGTTAATTCCTGTAAACCAGTGGGATGTTTTAGTAAATAGCAAAAGCTTATTTTGTAACTAAAAGTAAAACAAATTTCCCAAAGTTATGTTAACATGGCTAAAATTCTCACTAAAGTTTGGTGAATATGCATAAGATGGTGTGAATTAAAATATAAACTGAGAATATACAAAACATTGTGTATGAGTGAAAAAGATTTGCCCTGTTGAAACATTTTTTTTTAATTATTTTTATTTTATACCAAAGTTTGGAGAAGATTTGGGGGTGGTTGATCAGAGATGTATTAGGATACAGCATGTACAAAATTCTTCTGGGGTTGTTGGGCTTAGAGGACAGTTCAGAGATAATAAACATCTAGACCATTTGAAACTGAGGTATGAGACCCTACACAACTGATGGCAAGACTCATGCCACACAAAAATGCCAGTGACAGAAAAGATGACCACTAGTGTCAAATACCACACTCCCTCCCTCCAGCTGAAGCAGCCCACTCCAAGCAGCTTCTTGAGAAACTTCACATAGCATGTCTCAGGATGAGTAGAACAGCAGGGGTTTATTCAGTGATGGTTACGGACTCTCAAACAATAGAAGGCAGGCCAGCTAGTTTATTCACATGGAATCTAAACCATAGACCTCTGGCTCAACAAAAACATAAGAAACCTTAATGACACAAATCCTGCATTAAATCAGATATGGTTCAAATGAGTCTTATAACTTCTAATATTGCAGGCTGGCAACTACAACATGACAAATGTTTAGTTCAGTTACAAAACTGACTTTCCTTGGCTATCAAATATCAAACAGTAAAAAAAATGCTGTTTTACAAAAGGCTGTCTCCAAATACCCACTGCTACCAGTCTCAAGTAACCATGGTTTCTTCATCCCCCATGAACACTTCTAGATGAGGGGGGTTTTCTTTGATCTGTTTACCTTGATGGTAAAAAAAAATTCAGAGTTAGTTTAAAGAATGAAGATTAACTGAGATGCCAAGAAAAGTTTTTATTGCAAGCACAGTGAGCAGAAAGATGTCTTCTCACACAAAGTGGCCACAAGGTCTGCCATTAATTAAATCTCTTTGACAACCCTTCATTGGTTTAAAGCATGTGAATTAGCTTCTTGCTATCAGGTGTACATCATTTCTGCCATGTGGGACATTTTCTTGGGAATATACAAGTAATATTCCATGTAGCCTGATAGGTCCTCAATGGTCACATCATCCACATAGACTCGAGCTTGCTCAGAACAGGAACGAGGAGAGCCAGACAGAGTTCTGGTGTGCAGCGACTGAGAGTAGTCCTCAAGCGTGGATCTTCGTTCTGGGGCCAAGGGAGGAACATTCTGAAGGCCTGAAAAGGAATACACTTCCATATCATGCCATCTCTTACACTGGCACTCCTTGCCTACGCATGCACATGGCTTGCCCTGGTTTAGCTTGCAAACAGATTGAAAGTCAGAGAGATCGCTGGCCTTGAGACTTGTGTGGGAGACTTGGGTAGCATCAGAGGAGTCTTCTGTCTTACTCTCTGATGAGAGCCTTGGAACTGAAGTTCCCAAAGGCTCAACAACTCCCCCTGTGTGATTGGCATCGAGCGAAGCAGAGCTTTCTCCTGCACTGAACTCTTTAGGAGTTGATATTCCCAGCCCACTGCTGCCATCAGTGGGGTCAGTCTGGCTCCTGTGCTTGAGCTGGCTGCTGGAAGGAGATCCTATTGTACTGCAATGTATGAACTTTGGAGGATGAAGGACAGGAGACTTAGAACGTCGACGACGCTGGGTTCTCACTGCTCCTCGTGAAGACTTCCTTGTAGACCTAAAGGAAAAATATACAAGAAAATGTTGGGGGTACAGAGCTCTCCCAACAGATTCTTTATGATAGCTGGAAATTTACCTCCTCTCAGGTTTAATAAGTATAAAGTTATAAATTTCCCCCAAAGAAATGTGCCTCTCTCCATTTTCAAACCACGTAAGTATTTGTTAGGAAGCTATAGAAACAGGAGAGATAACCGAATCATTTAGGGCAAATGTGTGGTGTGGAACACCTGCCTTGTCACAAACACCCTAGGTCTGTGAATCTCTGACCAGTGGGAACAGGGAAGCACTCTGCACAAACTGATGCCGAAAAGCCTAAATGTTGTGCCCTAAGCCTGAATATAGCTTCAGCGCCACTGGAAGGCCAATGCTACAAATAGCCATTATGCCAGTATTAGTAAACAAAGCCTCAGGTTTATGACTCATATCTATAATTGGTAACAACCAACAAAATAAATAAATAAATAAATAAATAAATAAATAAATAAATAAATGGATTTAGACTTGGGTTCTCAGATACTGGGAGAATTCTCAGGCACCCCATATAAGCTAACTACTTGTAAAATATTTAAATAAAAGAAATGAGTAAAGAAGAAGAGACTCAATACTGACAAGCAAATTAGAAAAAAGAACCAAATATGACTTTAAGAAATAAAAATTATATTTGGAATTAAGCTAAATGAACAGACTAATATACATAGCTAAGGAAAGAATTACTAAACTGGAAGAAAATCTGAATTATTTGTAACAGGGACCAGCAAGTTATAGCCTGTGGGTCAATTCTAGCCCCCAACTTGGTTTGTTTGGTACCGGGAACTGAACTGAGGCCACATGCATTAAGCATGTGTTCTATCACTGAGTGACACTCCCAAATCTGTTTCTGCACAGCCCATGAACACTTCTCCAGGGGGCTAGCACTGTGAAACATGGAGACTGGGGTAGGGCGGCCCCTGAATCCCTCCACTCCCCTCTATTCCCTACTGCCTGCCAGTGGGCGTGTTGCATTACTGTCCAGGACCCACATGGGCTATCATGTACATACTGGCACCTGCTGGGAATCACAGCTCAATAACATGACCAATGCCAGGATCTCTGTTGGAGAGATGGCATACTGGGATCTGACTGTCACTGAGACAGAGTATAAAACTGACTCTGGTGCTTCCCCCTACCCACCTGTTCCACCAGGCCCTCCCTGTGGCTATTCATTTCATCCTGAGACCGTCTCAGCAAGTGAGCACAAAGTATGTCCACCGGGAAGAATGACCCACCCTAGGGAAATAGCAGGTTAGGAGTTTTCTCTCTTAAATAAGTACCTATAGGATATCCTTAGATTTTGTCTCTTGGACTCCAAAGCCTAAAGCATTTACTATACAACCTTTTACAGAAAGTGTACAACTCCTAATGTAAAAGGTATACAGACAGATGGATTTGGAAAAAATGAACAAGTCAAGAGAAATAGAAGACAGAATAAGTCTGGAGTCTCTGAAGTAAAGAACACAGAGAATGGAGGACAAATGATTTGTGAAGAGGTATTGGTTGATATATGTTTCTAAATTGATGAAAGAAAAAATCTATAGAAATAGGAAGGAGCTTAGAGTAGGATAAAGAAATCCCTAACTAGACTCTGTAGCAAAACTGTAGAACCCCCAAAACAACAGGAAGGTCTTAAAAGGAGGCAGAAACAAATCAGATTGTTTCAAAGAGAACAACAATTAGATTGAAAGAAGGCCTTTTAATGTCAACACAATGAAGCCAGAAGACAGTGAATAGTATCTTCAGGTGCCAAGAGAAAGTAACTGTGAACCTAAAACACGATTTCAGGTATATAAAATCTACCTTTTGAAAACAAGGATGAAAAAGATATTTTCAGGTAAAGCAAAGTATTATTTACCAATAAGACATAATGTTAGGAAGCACCATTCATAACTATCTGTCTGCATATTTATGCAGTACTGGAGATGGAACCTAAGACCTTGTACATGGTAGGCAAGTGCTCTACCACTGAGCTGTATATCCCCAGCTCAGGGGGCACCAATCAGATGCATTTTCTGTGGGGTTATGCAATGCAAGGGGCTTTTTGCTAAAAGATACATTTTCACTAAAAGAACTACCTTAGGAAGAAAGGGATCCTGTACGGAAGGTCTGAGGTACATGTATGGCAAACAAAGAAATGGTAAACATGTAGATAAACATAAACACATATTGTCATTTTAAATAATAGTGACAAAACCTAAATCTTAAGATTAAAAAGAAATAACTAAACTAAAATATTGATCAGCTACACCATGAAAGTCAGGCAATGAGAGAAAAAGAGTTCTAAAGAAGAGGTTTATAACATTAACTTTTGTTTTTGTTAAAAACATGCATGATAATTAAAATTTCAAGACTAATTACTAAAAAAATAAAAAACAACATATAATTTTCAGACCAGTAGACGAGTAAGTGACAGAGGGAAAAAACAAATAAAACCTTTTATTTTTTAAAAGATGAAAAGAAAGAAGGTGGGAAGGGGCAAAGAAAAAGGCAGGGCAAACAACATAAAGTAAAATGGCAGAAGCAAGTTCAAATCCACTGATAATCAATAATCAAAATAAATGTAAATGTATTAAACTTAGCAGCTAAAAAAACCCAGATGACAAGACTGAATAATACAGGACCAAGTCACTGCTATTTATGTGAAACACACTCAAAATCTGAAAGTACAGAAATGATTGAAAGAATGGGAAAAGATGCTATGCAAACACTAAAAGGAAATGGTTGCTGGGCGTGGTGGCACATGCCTGTAATCCCAGCATCGCAAAGGCTTAGGCAGGAGGATTCCAAGTTTAAAGCCAGCCTCAGCAACTTAGCAAGGCCATGAGCAACTTGGCAAGACCTTGTCTCAAAATAAAATAAAAAAATAAATAAATAAAAAGGGCTGGAGATGTGGCTTAGCGGTTAAGCACTCCTGGGTTCAATTCCTGGGGCGGGGGGAGACAGTGGACATAGGGCTAGTTAAATTAATTCCAGACAATGTAGACTTTAAGAGAAAAGTCATTATAAAACTACATAAAAGTTTCAATTCACGGGGGGGGGGGGGGCTCTTTCTGAACTTGAATGGACCCAGACTGTAGGTACCTAATAATTACAAAACAAAGAAAGCAAAGAACTTAAGGGAGAAATAGACATATTTACTCCAATAAGGGAGATTTCAACATACCTCTCGACAGATAAGACTGACCAAAAAAATTGAAAAAGACTGAAGTAACACATTTAAAGCCTAATTTAATGGACATAGAATTCAAAAACAAATGGAGAAGACCCATTCTTCTCAAACACACATAAAACATTTATAAAAATTGACTTTGATCAGGCCAAACAGAAAGTCTCAACAAATTTACAACTAAGAAGGTGTTTCTCTTCTCTAATGGCTGGGTCATAGATTCTATATCACAGCATTTCTTTTTCTGGACACTCAGGAAGGAAAAGTTCCATAGTACTTTTAAAGTACTGGAATAAAAATCATCTCAGTAAGAAGCTCTTACCCATGCCAACTGTCTTTAGATGCACATGAGGTTTTAGGTTTGGTATCATCTGCTGCTGTTCTGACTGATGCTCTGACACTCGTGCCTTCTCCAATAGACAGCGATGCTATGGACCTGAAGACAAGAACAAAGTTTACTGCTATAGAAAACCTGAATGAGAAATGAGAACTTATTGCCCTCAACAACCCAAACAAAACTTTTATCAATATCTTTATTTTTTTTTCCTAGTATATGTTACTCAAAAATTGCTCAGCTTTTAATAAAAAGTTTTTTCTAGAACTACATTTAGAGGATCTTCAAAAGCCCATAGTTGCAAAATCATAAGCCAAGGAATGATTCTTAAGTGTAACCAACAGCAGGATATAAATAGACTTTTAGGCTGTTTATCTGGGGCAGATCAGGTCTTACATCCAGAGAGAATACTAATGACACTGGCCACTCATTTTATGTAGGCAAACCAGAGCCCATGAACTAGGTTTAGCAGCAAAACCTTTAAGAGATTCAATTCAACTTGAAAATGAACACATGTAAAATGTCATATAATTTTTGGAAAAATATTCTAATATTTATAATAAACAAATATTTCTCAGAGTTAAATCTTTGTTTTAAAAGTATACAGGTAATATAGGTTCCCAGTAAAGAAAGGTAAGAGAGAAAAAAGGAGAACCATCTATAATCTCATGATCTAGAGACTACTAACATTAACATTTTGATATAGGTCCATCCAGCTTTAATATATACATACAAAATATAAAACACACAAACAAGCATAGTTCTTACTCTATATGCTATGGTATTAGTAAAAATTCTTTAGAAAGACACATTAATGTACTAAACTAAAAGATATTCACTGAAACATAATTTTAAAAAAGTAACTTGGGAATAACCTAAATACCCAACAAGAAAAAAATACTGTAACTATATAAATTATGGTACATCTATACAATGAAACATTCTTTATTCATTAAAAATGTATAAAGGAGGCTGGGATTGTAGCTCAGTGGTAGAGCGCTTTCCTCGCATGCGTGAGGCCCTGGGTTCGATCCTCGGCACCACATACAAAGCAATAAAATAAAGACATTGTGTCCATCTATAACTAAAAAAATATTTTAAAAAAATGTATAAAGAACTGTTAATGATAGGAGAGTATATTTATATTATGAGAAAATGACAGATAAAATACTTCTACACACGTTATGATCTCAACTATGTAAAACACATATATAGGATTATGTATTTGATGGTCTAGATGGTAAAATTATGGTAAACTGCGAGTGTGACTTCCTTTTTATTTATTTTATTTTTAGTAAATTTTTCTCTAACAAACATGTTACTACTTTATAGGATAGAAAGGATTAACTGTTTTGTAACAAATATATAGACATGTGTCCTGACAAGACAAATACCATTAGGAATCGAAACCTGTTGAACAGGATCATGCTAAATTCCTGGCAAGGCTTGGTTACTTTATGAGTCAGCCTCTTAGAAGTCCCATCTGTAAATCAGCAACAATATGAAATAACTAAAAATGTATGCTGTACTATGTAAGTCTTATTCTGCTTAGTCATACTAATGAATCACTGTTTGTTTTCTCAAATGTTCACTGCTCCTCTTCCTATAATTTTTCTCAAGGCAGATCACCACATACTACAAATACCGTAATTTTCAAACATATATTATTCAGATACTTTGAAAGATATTTTATAGTGAACCAAGTTATTCTTGGCAAAACCAAAATGACTCAATCTCACATTCCAATTTTGTGCGTTAAGAGATTAACAAAGTTTGCACAAGGGGAATTATATAGCTGTGTGTCTGTTTGTGTTTTCCCAGAATCTTCCTGATTTTAAAAAATTATTTCTGTACCAGCAATCACAAAGCAATACACTACAACCACAATCTGGAACTACCTGCTTTTGTGCTTTATTTCCATTTCCCAAAATGGCTTATCAAAAGTATTGATACAAAATGGCAAGATGAACATATCAGAAAAACTGGGAGAAATGATACTTTCTTGAAATATCATAGAAGCAAATGTGAGCACCTCACCATCTGTGGTGCAAATCTATTAGCATAAATCTCCTCATTTGGTAGGCCAAAAATAGTGTTAGCAATAGGCAGACAACTAATGTCAATTTAATTTTTACTCTGTGCTACGTACTACATGCATTTCTTCATACTGTCTTTAAGGTCCTATACAAAGGAATGGTTAAGAGTACAGGTTCAAAGCCAGACTGTCTGGGTTCAAATCCTGGGCCCACCACTTCTTACTAATGTGACTAGTAGAAAGTGACTTTATTTATATGAGCCTCATCCATGACAGCAGTATCTTCTAAGGTGGTGATGAGGATTAAATTATGTGCATGAAGTACTTAACCAAGTGTTTTGGGGACAGTGAGTAATAAATGTTGATTGTTATTATTATTTGTTGTGGCTCTATTCTGAGCTTCCAGTGTGTGGCTTCCATTTATAAAAGAAAAATTCTCATATGCATTAAAATTTTAAGATTTCTTCTGGCTTGGGGCAAAGAATTGGAGCAAGAGGAGACTTGCACAGAACGTTTTTCAAAGGGTCAAATATTAACATTCAGAGAGCAGCTGGTCTGCAGGTGCTCTAATTAGTTTGTCCAAAGGGTCCAAGATTATTGATCTCAGTGACAGAACCCTACTGAATAGAGGTTTCCATAGTGACAGACTCAGCAATCAGAGACCATGAAATCAACAATGTCTTCATAGATTACTATTGGGCCAATTCACTTTCAGTGAAAAATACTGTGATTCTCTTGAGATATACCCCTGATATAATCTCTAATGGCATCTGCTTGATAATCTTCGATTAAAAGGGGGCCTCCTCAAAGTTAAAGCAAACCAAAACACTCAATGCTGAAGTACAAATGAGCTGGTATTTTTCAAATTTAACATCAAAAAGATTTTTTACTTTAGAAGTAAAACAATATTATGCAGAATTTGGTAGAATGTCACACCATTACCACTGATATCTTCTATAAATAATAAGGAATATTAGAAGAGGAAAAGCTATTTAAAGGGAAAGGACTATTTAAATCTAATAAATAATTCCAGATAATAAATTAGGTTTAATTACCCTGATGCATCCACTCTTAATTTCTTGAAAGCAGTTTGTAGACTCTCCTCCTCTCCATCCTTGGCTTCAGATTTCATTGTGAAAGTTTTTGCACTACTATGGATGTTCCCGTTAATACTAAAAATGAAAATAAAAATAAGATGAGCAAAGTAAAAGTGGGTGGGATCAAAAGGATCCCTTTTGTATCTTTGGTTGGAGATACAGCTCAGTGGTAAAACTCTTGTCTAGCATGCTTGAGGCCCCAGGTTCAATGCCCAACACTGAGGGAGTGAGACACACATACAGATGTAAGCGCGCACACTCACACTCCTGATACCACAACTCTGGAAGAAAAAAAATTATTTCTAAAAGGAAGTTTCATTGTAGACGATCAGGAACTGTAGATTCTATTTCTTAAGAAACCAAATGAAATAATGCAGAAAATGGATATGTATTATGACAATTTAAACTGTCCAAATACTTGATGCCAATATCCTATTAACCAGTTTTAGAAACAAGATCATCTGAGATGTTTCATTAAACTTTTTAAAAGGGGAGAAAAATCTCTCCAGTTGTAGACTACTAGAAACCTGCAACATACTGACCTTTACATCAAAAAGGCGGGGGAGGGAGGCCTCAAACTATAGCACTGATTCTTTAAAATGCTACTGAGCATTCAATCCTAACAATTCTAGTTAAGTAAAACTTCACGGCACTTGATCACATTTTTCTAAAGCAGTCCTTACCCAGGTATCCATATGCATCATGGAGAAATGTCTGAGAGAACAACACATTAACATTGTTAAATCAGGACTGGAAACATTTCAATGATTATTGATTATTCCATACTCAACTTATAAGGTGACACTTTCATTTGTTTTTTAAAAATAGCTTTGAATACTGAATCAAACAACAAAGAAAAATGAATTAGCAACTCAAAAAACAACAACTCCTCAAGTTGAGAAAAATGGGAAGTAAAAAACAAATTGCTGTTCTATAGATGTGCAAAAATGACTTCTTAATCAACTAGTTTGATCAACCAAATTTTTCCATTTCTTTTGCCCTGATTTTTATATGTAAACAAAGTGGATAAAGAACTAACCAATGGAACAAGAAACACAATAGAGACTCTGTTAATAAATTAATCTAGTGTCTAAATTACTTTTTCATCCAGGGCAAAAATTAGTACCAAATCTTGACCAAAAATTAAGCAAACCAGCGTCCAAACAGAAAGGGGAAAAACTAAAAGCCAGGACTGGCAGTGCACACCTATAATTCCAGCTACTCAGGAAGCAGAGATTGGAGAATGTCAAGTTCAAAGCCGGCCAGGGCCTTCAATTAGACTGTCTCAAAATAAAAAAATTTTAAAAAGAGCTGGAGATATATTTTAGTGGTAGAACACTCCTGGGTTGAATCCCTAGTACCACAAAAACAAAAACAGAAAGAAAAAAGTAAAACAAAAAAATAGAGAATTTTTGAAGCAAAGAATGTACTTCATCTCTTTATTTCTAACCTGGTATCCCTAACCCCATCCCCCTACCCCCATCCCCCACCCCTTAGACACTCTCAGAAGGAGCAGTGCCTTCCCTATGAATCCTTGAGTCTTCTGTGATCCCATATCTGCTCATTTCTCAAGGGTGAGGAGTTTGATGTTATTGTGAGACCTCTAATATTCCAAAGGTCAAGGTGTCATAATGTTTGATATAACATAACCATGTAGTATCAGTGGCAGAATAAAGCCACAAGGTATCGTAACTTTTTTTAAATAATGTTATTGTATTTTTTATACCTTTATTTTATTTGTTTATATTTATGTGGTGCTGAGGATCGAATCCAGTGCCTCACGCATGCTAGGCAAGCGCTCTACCATTGAGGTACAGCTGCAGCCCGAGGTATCATAACTTTCTATTCATTTATTTATTTGTGTGTAGAAGTTAAACCATTTTAGGTGGATCTGAGAAAAACTGAAAACAGTCTCAAAAGAATTGGCTAGCTTTCTTTCACCTCAACTTCTTAAGACAGAAAATGTAAATACAATCTTCACACATACTTGATGGCTTATTAAACTAATACATAAACACAAGGAAACACTTTCAATACAATTTCACAATTCACCAGTCTCTAATTCATCTTGATTTAGAGGAAGGTCCTCATAAATAGGCAACAATGTCCTAAGTATCTAGGGAGAGGGCTAAGCAAAGATCACATATTCTAATATCCAAAGCTCCACAGTATCTAAAAAGATGCTGTAGTAGATTGTAAACAAATTTTTCCTGATGCCAGAACTAAATTAAAATTTGACTTATACTTCTCCTCGATTACTTTACAACCAAATGGTTTGTCTACAAGTATGTATAGAGTTAATAAATCATCTAAGCCCAGTCTCCCCAACCAGAATATCCCCACAGAAAAAATCTTGCGGTTCCTGTGGAAATAAATCAGTATTTAAGTACACATCACATCTAAACATATACTGCTGGATTCTACAGGCAGAAATTCATTCCTTTCACCAATATTTCCAAAATTCCTACCATGTATGTGTCTAGCATGAGACTGAATGCTAAGGACAGAAGGGTGAACTTGACACAAGGACCCTGGGAACTCCATTTCTGTAAAGACTGGAATCTTATTCCTGCCCTCCAGAAACTTAAAATAAATCACTGCCTGAGTAGCTTTGCACCCAGATATGTAACTTTTAATGATATAGTGCTGACTTAATAGCAAGGCAGGTGACCACCTTAGGTGTTAATAAAACTTAGTTAACATCCTTGTTGACATGCTAAAAAAGATCTATTATCTAAAAACCAAAATAGATCAAAATAAAAATCTTGGTTACAGGCTAAAACTTCAAAAGTATTGTCTAAACTATGTTCAGACTTCCAGTATTTCAATTACTCACCTTTATTTTCTCATTTATTTTAACCCAGGGCAAAGATGAATCTCAGGCATGACCTTAAGGGTTAGACCAGAGCCTGCTCAAAATGACAAAAGGCTTATTATGCTCCTCTGTATTCCTAGCTTTCTATTCAGTCAAAGCCCAAAGTTGTACAACTAACTCTAGACAACAAATATACTGGGTTTCCCCACCTTCATTAATATTAAATTTGTGGGAGACACTGTTTTCACTGCAGTGACTTCTTGAAGTTGAACAATCCTCAAAGAGATTAAACTTGCAAAGGCCTATCAAAAGTCATTTTGCCGGCTGGGGCTGTAGCTCAGTGGTAGAGCACTTGCCTAGCATGCGTGAGGCACTGGGTTCAATCCTCAGCACCACATATGAATAATAAATGAATAAAATAAAGATCTATCAACAACTAAAAAAATATTTAAAAAGTCATTTTGCATTCCCAGCACTCAGGAGGCTAAGACAGGAGGATGGCAAGTTGGAGGGCCTAAGCAACGCAGCTAGACCCTGTCTCAAAATAAAAAATAAAGCAAGTTGAGGATGTAGCTCAGTGGTAAAGCGCCTCTGGGTTCAATCCGTAGTACCAAATAAATAAATAAATAAATAAAATTTTTTTAAGAAATCGCTTTGTATTGTTTTAAGCCAAATCACACGACAATTTAATTCTGCTTCGGATTTCCCCCCAATCTCTCAAAAATGACAAAGAAAATTCTTGTAAGTTCTTCTATCAAAAAGGAAAATTCCTGATTTTCTCTGACTTTCAACGAACAGCATGCACACAATCTATTTACATCTTGACCTTTCAACCCAGACCTCCTTAAACTTCAGGCCTAATTCCCCACTTCCAGGACCCTGAAAAGACCTGAGAAACACTAAAAAGGGATCCGCGCGTCAGCGTGTCATCACAATGTTAAAAGACTTCGAAACTTTTCCAAACCACCAGGGAGCCTGAGGAAGAAAACCCTGTTCAACAACCCTCAAAGCAGCAAAGACCGGGCTGAAACAATCGGCCCCCAGGACAAAATTACACAGCTCACTCTGTACAACCACTCAACCCAACAGTCGCAGGACTACAACCGAAACACCATGTTAATTCTTTTCAACCAGAATCTGGGCCTGGCTCGGTTAAACAGAATCAGAGAAAAAGGTTACGACCTGGGGCGGGGGTCTCGGAGACTGGGGACGCGCCCAGTGGGGAGCTGTCCAGGGCCTAGGCTCTGCCCAACCAGGCCTCCAGCTGGGAAGTTGCCCCTCGGAAGAATTCCCAGGCGGGACCGAAAACTGGAATGGGACCCAGGCGCTAGGGACGCGGGAGAAGACGGAAGCGGACCCGAGGAGACAGCCAACAAGAATCTGGCTCGGAGGAGAGCGGGAAAAGGCGGGAAGGGGCAAAGGGCGGCCCTGGAGGGCGAAAAGGGGAAGCTGAGCCTGGGCGGGAGATCGCGCAGGAACGGGGTGGGGACGCAGGAGAGCAGAAAGGCGGGAAGCGGCGAGAGCGCGGAGCTCCGGCAGGTCCAGGCCGCCGCGGAACAGCCGGCGCCGAGAGGCGCAGGCCCAGGCCCGGCCCAAGCAGTCGGCGCCGGGAGAAGACGCTACGAGAGACGGGCGAACCCACAGGAAGCCGCCCGCGCCTGGGCAGGGCCTAGAGGCCGACACGCCGTCCCGCTGCCCCTCCCCGTCACGTCAGGGCACTTACCTCCTCGCAGCTGGGGCGCTCCGGTGATCCGGTCCCGTCAGTTCAGATCGTCTCTCCCAGACCGCCGCGCCTGACTGACCCGGATCCAAACCCGCGGATGGGGCGGCCCGCGCCTCCGGAGTCGCACTGCGCCTGCGTCACTCGGGCACGCGCCCCGCCTCCTGCTCATGCCCCTCCCACCCCAGTGACTCGGCAACGTAGTAGGCGGCGGTCGCGCACGCGCGAGGTGGTGGCCGCGCCTCTCGAGCGCTCCGCTCCGCCCCTCTCAGGAGCACGTGCGCTTGCGTCATTTCCTGTTATTCTTTTCGCTCCCACCTCCTGTGCAGTGGGTTTGCGGAGGACCGACTTTTGGGGCGTGTCTGCTTTCTTTTTTCTGTCAGGTGAGTGAGTAGGCGTCATTCTTCCCAGTCGCCCAGCCGCCTCCGCTTCCCCGGAGTCTCCTCGTGCTTCGTCCTTAACTTGGAGTTACCGAGGCTACGGAATTCCTCGAGGGTGAGGTCCGGGTGCGGGAGTCTTCGTGCAGACCAAGACCCTTCTGAGCGCTTGGCCAAGTCCTCTCCATGCCTGGGTCTGGATCGCCTGCAAAGTCTTGGGCTGGGGCTGCAGCCCTTGCCTCCTGGGATCTTTTCAGGGCCTTCTGAGAAGCGAGGAGGTATCGGTCATAGCCGGGACCAGGAATACGAGACCAGAATTAAAACTGAAATGCCTTCGCCTTTGATGCCTCTGTTTGACTGAAGGCAACTGCTTATCCCTCTCGGGGCCTCATTTCTTCGTCTAGTAAGTGAGGAAGTTGGACGGTATCTACGAATATCTTTTTTTCAGGCATGGACTCCTTTAAGAATCTGGTGAGAATTATAGACCCTCTCGCCAGAGAAATGCACATACACACCAAATTTTGCCAGAAAGTTTAGGCAGGTCACCTAACTTGGTGACTTTTTTTTTTTTTAGAGATCATTACATGTTTATGATTCTGATGGTTACTCACTTTGGCAGGGAAGGAGTGAGCCCCCCACGGCAGCTGCTACCTCCTCCATCACCAGGACTGATTCTGCCAATCTAGCTATGCCTCTCCTCACCCGCCATTGCCCAGCTCTACTTTTCAAAGCTTCATGGGAAAAGATGATTGTCCTCAGTACAGTTAGTTTTGATCCAGCCCTACACTGAGGGAGTCACCCTGAATCCAAACTGGCCTCCTTACCCATATTCCCCAATCCCATCGGCGTGGTCACTAGCTGAATAGGCTGCTGAAGACAGTTCAGCCGTATCCAGCTTAACTACACCCATGGAATGCTTGACTCAGGAACGAATTACAATTCATTGTACAGACAGTCCCCAGACTGCTGATGGTTTGAATTAGGATTTTTTGACTTCATGATGGTGCGAAAGCATATGGCATTCAGTAGGAACTGGGCTTCAGATTTTGAATTTTGATTTTTTTCCAGGGCTCGAAATATGCCCTCTTTTGATGCTGGGCTTAGGCAGGGAGCTGCAGCTCCCAGTTGGCAGGCAGTCACCTAGTCAGGAGGGGAAACAACAGAGACTGCAGTGTACTGTTGCCAGGCTTTTACCGTTCACTAAGTTATATGTATCAAATGCATCTTTGGCTTAAGATATTTTTAGTTTATGATGAGTGTATCTGGGTGTAACCCTATTATAAGTGAAGCAGTATCTGTGTAAGGTTGCTAAAGGTAAAAACATTTTTTACAGTGCGTCAATAACTGACGGGATGAAAGAAAGCTGTTATAAGATGATGATGCTAATAAACAATGGCTGTCCTTTTCTGAGCAGCAGTTATGTACATATTCTCATTTAATATTCCTGTGATTTTATACATTCTGCAGGTGAGGATAAGTGGGACTCAGAAAGATTAGGTAACTTGTTCTAGCTCCTGTAGTCCTGTGTTACATAGTAAGTCAGGATATAAACTGTCTCAAAAGCCCGTTCATCCTCAGCTGCTCTTCTCAACATCTTCTGGAAAATAAGAGGAAAATCGGCATTTTTCTCAGAAATTCCCAAGTGAATTGCATCAATATCAAATATATGTTTTTTAAGCTGCCATTTCAAAATATACCTTGAGATAAAATCTCATACCACCTTGAGGGTGAGGACTGTGTCTAGATCATTGTTGAATTCCCAGAGCTTAACATAAAGCCTAGGAAGTAGATGCTCAATACATTTGGGTGAATTCTCATCTTACTTTACTTTTACCTGTTAAGACATTAAATATTGAAAACTAAAAAAAAAACAAATTCTTTTTTGAAGCACATCTTCATCATAAAGTTAGATATTGTCTGAAGATGTGAATCATTAGGAGGGCCAGAAGGTGAGAACTTCTTGGGAACACTGAAGTCTGTTAACTCACACTTGATGTGGCTTTAACTTTCAAGTCATTATATAGAGGACTGGCTCACTGTGTGGGACATCATGACTTGGAATGAGATGGAGAAGCTACAAAATATGATCTCTGGTAATTCCAGCTACTCAGGAGGCTGAGGCTGGAGGATGGCAAGCTCAAGGCCAAACTCAGCAATTTAGCAAGACAATAAAATGTATCAAAACAAAATGGAAAAAGCTTGGGGATGCCTAGTAATGCAAAAAGAAAAAATAATAACAAAACCTGAGTGAACAAAAAGCTAGGCTTGGGCCCTGCACCAACAGGATCTTTTTAGCCATCAAAAAACTGAACAGCCAGGCACAAGGCAACGCCTGTAATCCCAGCAGCTCAGGAGGCTAAGGCAAGAGGATCGTGAGTTCAAAGCCAGCCTCAGCAATGGCAGGGTGCTGAGCAACTCAGTGAGACCCTGCTCTAAATAAAATACAAAATAGGGCTGGTGATGTGGCTTAGTCATTGAGTACCCTGAGTTCAATCCCCAGTACCAAAAAAAATTTACTAAACTTTGTGGATCTTATGTTCAGGAAATTAGCTAGGTATTGACTTAATGCACATAGTGATGCTGTTTCATTAAAAGGCTGTGCTAGTTGTAAGATTCCTGTTAACAGTTACAGATGTTTTGTAAGTGATTCTTCTAACTTTCTTGTAACAGGTATCTTATAAGTGATTAAATAGGGAGGACTTTATTCTATCAAATTAATGCTGCAGAAACTATTTAGGATGATCTTTTATTTTTTCTACATTTTTAGGATAATTTTTAATTTTAAATACAACGTTGGAGAAGGCAAGTTCAAGGTCTTTTTTAAAAAAATTCTCCCCACAGTGCCAGAGCCTCAGGTATGTGCTCTAACACTCAACTACACCTGTAGCCCAAGTTCAATCTTAAACAGTTTTAAGGCTGAAATAAATCAATTTATTCCTTACCTTGGTATAAATGACTAGGATAAAAGGTACTGATGATCTCATTTGTGTCTTAATTACAAGTGTGGTCTCTTAATCTTCCTAACCAACTTGCAAAACAGGTCCTTTTACTATGTCCATCTTATAGCTGAGGAAGGAAAGGCTCAAAATAGTTAGAGAGCTTGTCCAAGGGTACACAGCTTGTTAGTAGCAGAATGAGGATTCAAATCTAGACTGACTGACTCTCCACCGTCACTCCTGATGGCCCTCGCACTGCTTTTCCTAGCATCCCACACCTCCTGACTAGACCGAAGATACCTACTTTCACCTGTGCTTGAGGAAGCTGTTCAGGTGTTGCAACACTTGCCTTGTGTGTCCTTGAGCCCACTAGACATCACCCTCTCGGATCTCTTGCATTTCTGGGAACATTGTTCACCCGTGGCTCATCTCTCCACTCTAGTCTCTGCTCATATTAGTTCCCCAGAGGGGCCTTCCCTGGATACCCCAGAAGTCCCCTTCCCCCTGTATCCCTTTCTTGTTTTATTTTTCCTTTTAGAACTTGTCATAATCTGTCAGTGCATATTTACCATCATGTGCCCTTGCTAGAATAGAAGCTACCTGAAGACAGACTTTTCTTTATCACTGCTTTTTTAAATTGACTCTGAGATGCACATTTTCCTACAATTTAGCCCTCTATAAACCTGGATGTGTCTTATAATTGGCAGTGTGACCTGGTATAATTAGTTGTATTTGGTGGTTTTTTGTTTTGTTTATTTCTACTGAGGAGTGAATGCCAGGGTGCTCTACCTCTGAGCGACATCCCCAACCATTTTTATTTTTTATTTTGAGACAAATAAAAAGTTTGCTAAGTTGCTGAGGCTGGCTTGAATTTGCCATCCTTTTGCCTCAGTCTTCCCAATAGCTAGGACTGTAGGTGTGTGCCACCATGCCTGCCTGTTTTCTTTTTTAATTACACCTCCAGGAAATGGTGAGTCTTTAAAATGACAATGTCGGGCTGGGGATATAGCTCAGTGACAGCATTTGCCTAGGTTGTGTGATCTCCAGCACTGTAAAAATAGGTAAATTAAATGATGATACCTTAAGAATTTACGAAAATGTTTATCACCGGAGCCTAAATTCTTGGTAGCACATAGTTGACACTCGTAATTACTGGTCAAAAGAAGGCATTGAACTGTGTGCCAAAACTATTAAAATATTTTTCACCCTCACAATTATCTTATTATGAAATGCTTCTTGTTACCAAGACAGTCTGGTAGTGAGAATTGAATGCATGTTGATCATTTTGAAAGGCTGCAGGAGCCTAGAGACCTGTGTCCATTCTGCTCTCTGCTGTGGGATCTCCACATGTCAGGGTGCCTCTGGTATCCTCAGTTCTATTGTTCTTTCCACAGAGTTTAATGCAAACCTGCTACTTGCCCAGTGCTGTGCAGAAGGCCTTGAGGAGCTCCTGGGCTCATTGGAGAGCCACAGAGTCAGCAGACGTACCGTGTGCTATGTGGACACCCAGCAGGGTTGCCTGGCCCACTGTTGGATGCAGGATGGTGTCTCAGAGAAGGCTTTCTGGGAGAGGGTTTGAAAGTCAGGCCCTGCCTGGGCAGTGGGAAGGGACAGGACAAGACTGGAGTGTGGGCCAGGCCAGCACCAAGGGAGAACTGCATTAAGGAGCTTGGATTTTGTCCTGAAGATTATGAATTATTTTCATGATGGTGATGTGTCAGCAGTTGCTGTTGCTCTGGAAGCCTCTTGGAAAGTAGAGGGGAGATGGGGGAGTAGGTGAGCCCAGTTAGAGACACTTGAAATGATCTGGGGAAGGCCAGAGCTGAAACCACAGCTGAAGGGCAGTGAGGAGGATAGGGCTTCCAGGGAGACCAGGGGCTTAAACCAAGCTGGGCAGAGGTGTCCAGCTTGAGTGAAGCCCTACTGGCTTCACTACTGTGACCCGTTTACTAAGGGAGCAGATCCAGGGAGACCAGGCTTGGGGAGTAGGGGGAGAGTTTGGTTTGGGGCAAGAGAGTTTGAAGTGTAGAGGAAGACAGTTATCAAGTGATGAGGGGTCTTAAAAGCCATGGCAAGGGGTTTATCTCCAGATTTGTCCTAAGAAACATGGGAGTTATGAAAGAGAAGCAGCCAGATTAATTTTAGAATGATTACTCTGGTGTCAGCGTAGGCTGGCACCGTGCACCAGGCCTGAGATGGTGGCAATCTAGAGAGTAGTCCCCAGCAAGTTCTGTAGATCAGGCTTTCGTATGAGATTCACATGAACCCGAGGGGCAGCAGAGAAAGTCTGCAGTGACATTTGGCTTTCTCATTTGACAGCTGAATGGGTATTGTTGCCTGTCTCCAAAAGCTGCTGAAGTCAGTTGACAGGGAGCAGAAGAAAAATAATATTCAAATGAGGATAATAATAGCAACTAATACTTTTATAGCTCTTGCTTTGTGTCATAATTTTCTCATTTTTGTTCTCACAATGATCCTATAAGACTACCATTATCCTTTTCACTTTTCAGATGAGGAAATTGAAGCAAAGAGCAATTAAGCAACTTGCCTGAGGTTGCACAGCAAGCGTATGGTGGAGCTAGAATCTGAACCTAGGAGTCTGTGCCCTCCCTGCCTGCCTGTGAGCTGTTTGAACACACTGAACCTGGAAGATCAGCAGGCACCATGGGGCAGGAGGATGTGTGGGTCTGAAGCTCAAGTAGGAGGTGGGGACTGGAACTAGGGATCATGGAGTCAGAATACCAGTGGCTGTTGAAGCCCCAGGATGGGGTGAGGACCCCATGAGGGGTGGGGAATAATAGGTGAAAGAAGCAAGGGAAACCCTGGAAGACAAGCACAAGCTTTTATAGGGAGGATACATTCCACCTGCAAGTTAGTCAGTTGTCATTGGTTTATAGATACCAGTCAGCACTTACGAAGTCCACCCCCCTGAATTTGATCAGCTCTAGGTATCCTGACAAAGTGGAGTTCTGGACCCACGATCCTAAGGACCCACCCAGGATGGGGTGATCTGGGTTTGTCCTTCACCACAGCTGCAGAGCCTCCAGCCCTTCTGCTTACCGTGTGCCAGCTCCCTTGGAGCAACACTCACTGCCCCCCCCATGTAGGTTCAGTCCCCCTACGGTATGTAGCACAGCACTTGACACCCCAGCAGAGCCAGACTGCATCTTGTACCATAGCACCTGACACAGGGTCTGCCGCAGCATATTGATGAGGGTGAGCAGTGAGTCCACCAGTAAGGCAATCAGTCATCTCACTCTGCATGATTCCAGAGCCACAGCTGGGGACTGCTGCTTCCTTCAGCTGTTGCTTTGAGCAGCAGGGCCTTTCCCTACAGTCTGTGGCTCAAGAGAGGTAGGAATTGTCTGCTCTCTCCTCGTTCTCTTCATAGCTCTCAAGTTTACTGTAGTCTGTTCTTTTGATAGTTGCTTTCCTGAAATGTTAGGAGGCAGAAAAGGGAGTGAAAGAGGACCTGGCAATGCCCCAGTGAGTGTCCTGGCCTTGCACTTCTGTGCTGGTTCCCAGTAAGGCCACTGCAACTTGGATTCCAGGACTCCAGTTAATCCTCAAAGCTCCTGGGGAAATGGGGACCTCTTCTAAGTTGCCACTGATCACCAGCAGAGGGTGCCATAGGATCGCAGGCTCTTGCCGTAATTGTGATAAAGCAGAACTGTTGAAGAGCCAAGGTTATGGATTGCTTGCCTTCTTGCTCAAATTTTCGTTCATTTGAACTTTGCCGTTTAAATAGTAAAGTAGTATATGTGTGCTTTTCTGTGTGTATATTTACACTCCAATAAAAAGTTTGAAAACCTTAAGAAAACAAAAATAACCGGGCTGGGGATGTGGCTCTATGATAGAGCACTTGCCTAGCACATGTGAGGCACTGGGTTCAATCCCCAGCACCACATAAAAATAAATGAAGATATTGTGTCCATCTACAATTAAAAATATTTTTTAAAAAGAAAATAAAAATAACCTGCATGTGTATGCCATAAGATAGGTATTGGGTTAAAGTAAGCTGGTCTTTTTTCTCTACAATTCTTGATCTTATATGAGCTATGAGACCCCTCCCCCCAAGAAAGCCACAAATCCCAGGTTAAGAACTTTTGCAGAGGCAGAAAAGAAAATGAGCAAAGGACATGAACAGATGATTCACAGAAAAGGAAATACAAATGGCCTTAAAATGTATGAAGAGATGCTCAGCCTCAATCTTCAGAAGATAAATGCTTCTTGGAAGTGCACTGATATACCATTTTTAACCTATCAGATTGGAAAATCCCAAAGTTTGACAGCATACTGGCTGGGGTTGGAGGAGGGTAGGGCAATGGGCAGCAGCCCCTTTTACACATTGCTGGTGGGCTTGTGAAATGGACAGTCCTGTTGATTTGCCAATATCTATCAAAATGGTAAGTCTAGCAGTCTACCCTGTAGATGACATTTATACACATAGGTAGTGACATGTAAAAGGTTAACCACTGCAACAGCGAAAGTGGAGAGGACTGGCAGGGAAACTTGGTGCATCCACATAGTGAAACACCACGACACTGGGGAAAAGTTCAAGGTAGCCACCCATTGCAGAATAGCTGGGTTTGTTTTTTTAAGTCAAACTGAGCTCTTAATAAGTCTTCAAATGATTTTTTTTTCAAGTGTTTCTTCATTCTCTGCTTATATGTTCACAAGCATCTAATTCTTTCTGAGGGAAAAAGGAAAGTTTTCACCAGAAAGGTGTGCCCTGAGCTGGGAGGTCTTGCTGTGTCCTTTTCTCTGACTATCTCCACATCGTCTCTCCCCCTCGTGTCTTGAGGCCAGTTCCTGCTCCATCTCTTGGGTTTCTTCTCCCATCTTCTCAGGAAACTCGCACTTTTTTCTGTGCACGCAAACACATATCATGTCATTGTTCTTTCCCCAGCCGTTAGTTTTAGTTTCAAAGGTCTTCATTGGCTTTATCTGTGATACTAGAGTTGGTTAGCAGTGTGGACCCAAAACAGTTCATAATGCACTGCTCTGCCACTTAGGCAGGTTATATTTATAGCCAGGGAGCTCCTCTCATCTGTAAAAGAGAAAGCAAAACCCAAGCCCACAAAGCCCCCTCCTGTTCAGTTTCTCCCTACAGCTCCTGTCCTCCCTTTCTCCCCCTCCCCCGCCCCCAGTCCCCTACTGCAACCAGGCTTCCATTCCCACTTAAGCCTTTCTTGCCAAGGTCGTTGATAACCTTGTTGCTGAATCTGAAGGCCGTGGTCTTGGTTCTTCTGTTACCTGGGCACCACTATCTGATACATGCAGCCACCTCCTAACAATCCCAGCCTCTGCATCACTGCTACTGGGCACATCCTGTGGCCTCTCCTTTTTCAGTCTCCCCTGCAGATTCCCTTTCTGCTGCCCCCCTGCTGATCCTCAGAGGCCTCACCCTTGCACTCATCTCATCTGCCCTTCCTGAATGGTTCAGTGTCAGAGAAGATAGGAGGCCACTCTGACTTGAGTGAATAAATGAATATACTGTAAGGAGGTCAGGAAGCTCACTCAACAAAAGAAGAGCTAAACAGCCAGGCCTTATCAGCCTGGGAACCAAAGCCTTGTCCAGGTGCCTGGAATTCCGGGGCTTTGCAGTCAGAGTTGGTTCAGGTCCCCAGGTGTTTGATGCTGATGCATGCCTCTGTGTGAGATTCAGATTCCCAGGAGAGAAGCTCTGATGGAAGCATCTCTAACAGGGTCAGCGTTTACCCACTACTACCCAGAGGTGTGAAAACAATGCAGCTTCTCTGCTTTGTCACATCTTTCTCTCAAACTTAGATTCTTCCAACTGGGCCGTTTTAGCCCTTCTGATTTCCAGCACTCTGTCTCATGTGCTTGTTCATTGTGCCGGGGATTCTTCTCCCTCCCTCCTTTCTCTGCATTCTTCTGGGATGGCATCTGGGTACAAGGGGGTAGCAGACAAGCTATATGCTGTCCAGATGCTGTCCCCTACCCTTTGCTGGTCTTCACTGACATGTGGATACTCCAGACTTGTCCCAGGGCATTATGGATTATGATGGAATGCACCAGGATGGGGCTGACCTGGTTTAGATCCTGAGCAGCACACTGATCAACTTCGAATTCTGAACTTTGCCAGAATTTTGTTTCCAGTCCTGAGGTCCTCATGTGCCATGGCCTCACAGCTTGTCACCTGGCCTTCATCCCTCTACTAGCCTATCACTGGCCATATAGACACTCCCAGATTGTAAGGTAAAAAACAGCCCTTTTGTAATTTTCACATCCCCTCTCTAAAAGCCCAAGGCAGTTCCTGCCCCAGGGGGTTCCTCTCCCAAATCTTCCACCTGGGAAACAAAGCCTAGCCGCTCAGGTTAGCACATCAAAAGAAGACTGCTACTGCTTATCTGTCCCACGGATTTTAAAGTGACCAATCCCTGGCTCGCCACGCGGTTTGTAGTGGGCTCTATAAAATCCCTCCCGCGCGTCCTCTCTCTCTCTTTTCCTCTTTCCTTTGCCCGGGCGCCCACTCCCCTGAATAAAGAATCTCCTGGCTGTACAGAGGTGTCCATGTCTGGCTGCCGCTACCCTAACACAGATCACTCACATGGCACCCGCAGACCAGGGGGAAGTGGGGAGTTGCTACTGTCCACCACACCATCTCCCAGAGCTAGTCTTACAGCTTCTGTGTCAACTTGGCTATGTGGCATGTCAGGGGACCTCTCCAAGAGGCCAGTGCTCTCCCTGGGCTGTGCTTGGAGAAGCAGCCACCAGTGTCCTCCAGGTCTGTGTCCTCATCACCAACCGGGATTTGACCTGTGAGGAGGGTGGGCCACAGGACTTGCGTCTGAACTCATGTCCTGCTTTTTCTCCTCAGCAGCATCAGAAGACCCTTTTCACTTCCTGCTGTTTGGGACCTTGTCCTCAATCTTCCCCTATGTCATCTTCACCCTGTGGTTCATAGAAAATCTATCCTCTCATCACCAAATTGCATTCTTGATCTGCAGAGGGAAGATTTCTGAAATTAGGAAACTTTTCTCCAACAAAGCCAGATGTTCAGACTATTTTCTCACCATGGACTCAAGAAAAGCAAATTCCAGCCTCAGGACTGAGCAATGGTGGCCTGAGTGACAAAGGCCATTAATGGAGATTGGCCAGGGATCTGCATGCTAACTAAGAATCAAATTATCAGCAACAAAAATGCATTGGTTTTTAATCTCAAGAAATGTTCTCCTTTGCACCTGTCTTGGAAGATGTGCACATTTGGGGTTGCAGGACACTTTGACATCTCACCAAGACTACGTGGCAAAGGTCAGGTGGAGATGGGGTGCTGTTAACTAAAGGAAGGAGGAGTAGAGAAACAGGAACAGTGATGGTCTCCCATGGCTGAGGGAGTCTCTTCCTGCTATTGACACCACATCTGTGTCTCCAGTCATCTCTCCTCAGTGCCACAGTAGTGTTATATGCTACTAATCAGTTGGCACAAATAGTTAAACATGTATTTCAAGTTGAACATATTATCGTCTCCCCTAAACCTAGTCTTCTGACCTTTGCTGGTCCTTTTTTGATTAATGGAATCAAGTTGAGTCTGATTCACCACTCTATCTGGTTCCTAGATTACTATAAGACCTCTCCCATATTTGGAAATATTTTTAATGTGTTAATATTATCATCTTAATAATAAAAACTAATTTTAACAGAAGAAAAATATATCTGTCTTGAAAGTTTAGGATATATAAAGAAAAAAACCATAGCTGGACTCAGAAGCTCAGGAGGCTGAGGCTGGAGGATCTCAAGTTCAAGGTCAGCCTCAGCAACTAAGCAAGGCCCTAAGCAATTTAGTGAGACCCTGTCTCAAAATTTTAAAAGATAAAAAAAAAAAAAAAACTCTGGGAATGTGGCTCAGGTCGAGCATCCCTGGATTCAATCCCTGATACCAATAAATAAATAAATAAATAAATAAATAAATAAATAAATAAATAAATAACAATAAATAAGAAAAAAAGCCATAAACCCCTTGGCCCTGACCTTCAAAGACAACGACCACCAGCATTTTGTGGTAGTGTTATAGAGTGCCTAAGAGCTCAACCGGCCTGTTAGAAGCTGTGCCTCACCATGCCCACCCACCAGGTGGCCTTGAACATGCTGCCCAAACTCTGGTGCCCTGTCCCCAGTGAAAGCTGGGGATCATGGCAGAGCCTACCTTAGAGGGCTCGTGGTCAAGGCTGCTAGACTCCAAGCAGCCAGTTGGAGCTGCTACTCTGGTTGTCATCACTGCCATTTTAACTGTGTATCTTCATTGACAATAACCTGTAAGTTTTATATCCGTTTTTCATTTACCATTGTGAGCATCTTTTCGTGGCCACAAAATATTTCTAAAACTGAGTTTCAGTGATGTATATGATAGTCCATCACAGACACCTTCCTAATCTGTTCTGTAGTTGACCATTCTCTATTTTTGAACAACTAGATATCTGCCCATTAGCTATGTAGAGAACCCCAAGTTGAAAATGTGTTGGTGTGAATGTGTACAGGGAAGCGTGCCTGTGCATAACTGCAGCCCTCTCTGACCTTGGGTCTGGTTATTTCCTCAGATAGCATTTCACACCTGCAGGTCCTGAGTGAGAAGGAAGGAACTGTTTAAAGTGTCTGGTGACACACTAATTAATTGTCCTAAAGAAAGGTTGCCGGGCTGGGGCTGTAGCTCAGTAGTACAGTGCTTGCCTAGCATGCGTGAGGCCCTGGGTTTGATCCTCAGCACCACATATAAAAATAATAAGTGAATAAAATAAAGATCCATCAACTAAAAAAAAATTTTTAAAAAGAAAAAAAGAAAGGTTGCCAACTGTTTATACACAGCAGTGCGTGCAATAGGGCTGCCTTCCCACGCTTTGCTAGCAGTGAGATGCGCTTTTGAAGTCACCCTTGTTGCTGCTGTTTCCTTACAAGTTGGGTTTCACTACATTCACTGGGATGGTGGCAGTTGGTCCAGCCCACAGTGCTTCCACCTTGTTCCTAATAAGTGCGCAGTCCCATAAACCTTCTATCCCTGTATGGACATGTCAATCTGCTTCTGCCTGGTGTGTTTTCTGTGGGTGGGATATAATCTGTGGTACTGGGAATCCATTGTTTTTTCTTGTACCCTGTTCCTCCTGTCCTAGGATGTTTAGCATTGTGGCATCTGACTGGTGACAGTGCAGGTCCCAAAGCCCAGTAATAGGTTCTAATAGTAATAGGTTCTAAAGAAGCCTGACTCAGGTGAGTAGGAGCTAGGGCAGGCTAAGCCATTTTCTGAGCTCTGTGTAGCCTTCCCCACACAGATGGACGATACTGTGTCTATGTCAACTTCTGATTTCCCCCCAACATCCTCTCACTTTCATTTACTTGGCTAGTGTTATTCTAACCTCCCAATAAGACAGTGTTTCATTTGTAAAAATAAAATCAACTAAAGTAGTGAAGTGCTTTATATTTTACAAAACACATTTGCGCATATGCTCACTGTGACCCTCAGAACACTGGAGTGGGGCGTGCTTCCCTCTGCCTTGCCGGTGAGGCTGTGGAGCTGGGAGCAGAAGGGTCTGTCTGTATTGCTTGGTCTTCCTAAAGGACGTTGCCTTCAGAAAAGGAGCACAGGGCCAGTGGCGCACGCCTGTAATCCCAGCACTTAGGGAGGCTGAGACAGGAGAATCGCGAGTTCAAAGCCAGCCTCAGCAATGGCGAGGTGCTAAGCAACTCAGTGAGACCCTGTCTCTACATAAAACACAAAATAGGGCTGGAGATGTGGCTCAGTGGTCGAGTGCCCCTGAGTTCAATCCTTGGTACCAAAATCCCTAGAAAAGAAAAGTAGCACAGGCCAGATGCTCATTGCTTGGGAGAGGTGAATACCAGCTTTCTTTGAAGAAATAAAGCTGAAGTTGAAGGCGTAAAGACCCAAGGCCTTGAACTAATGTGTGGATGCTGGGATTGTGGTTTTAAGAACCTATTGCTGGACTTGCTCCCATTCCCTGGGTGAGATGGGGTGGCAGGAGAAGGAATAGCAACCCACGTCTCCAGGGATGGGTTTCCACTTTCCTCTCTCCAGAGTTGCCATTTCCTGTGGATCCTGGGCAACACACTGCACTGACTCTGAGTTTATCCATTTGCAAAATACAAATAGCTGTTCCCCTTTGCCAATTTAGATGAATTACTTTGGGGGATCTCACAAAGTAGTCTGTATGCTACTGCCTCGGGGACTTTAAAGTGTGGAGCACAAGGAACCCCTTAAGGTGGATCTCCTCAATCCAGGGAAGGGTGTGGCTGGACTCCAGGGACAGTTCTGTTCTTTCTCTCCTATTTTTTCCTTTCCCTCTTCTTTTCACCTTTACTTTTGTCCTTGAAAGATGACAAGGGGGGCTGAAATATTTACAATAGAAATAAAAAATTCTGTGTGCTCCCTGCACCCCACCATCTTATTCTGCAGAGAGAGAGGACTATTTGTGGTTAGTATACCTTCCAGACTTTGAAAACCCAAAGCCCATTCAAATTTTTGTAAGTACACATTCTCAGGACACACACACATGCACTTGTTCATATAATTTTGTAAAATGCCTTCCATACCGCACCGTGCTTTTTCCTCAAACTTGTCTATGTCTGTATATTTAATGAATTATTTACCACTGTTGTTCATTTTTTAAATTAAAGTATTACCAATGGTGCATCAAAATGCTTCTAAGTTTGTACTATTGTAAACGCATTTTGAAGTGAAGTTGCTGTGGCAAAAGTTTTAATATCTGATAGATACGCCACACTGCCGACCCCACCCCACAGAGGTGTTGGGGGCTGTACTCCTCCAATGCTTGCAGCTAGAAGAGATTTTGCCCCTCGGGGAGCATTTGCCAATGCCTAGAGACAGTTGGGTTGTCGGCTCCCTAGGGGATAGCAGTGGAGGTGCTGCTGGCATCTGGAGGATGGAGAGGAGAGCAGTGCTCAGCCTGAGGCACAGGGACAGCCCCACAGCGGGGACTTACGTGAGCAGTGCCAAGGCTGAGAAGTTCTGGGCTGAACCCTTGTGGCATATTGTCATTAATTTTAATCTTGCCAATCTGGTAGTTTGGAAAATGATGCATAATTTAATTTTGTGCCTCTTTAGGATAATGGAATCATTTTTATTTGTTTATTATTTGAATTGACAATGATGAGCATGTATTCTTTTTGCAATTTATTTTTTCCCTGGTGCAGGGCCTCATGCATGCTTGGAAAGTGCTCATCCACTGAGTTACACTCCAGCCTTTTTTTTTTTCCAGATAAGATCTTTTTTTTTTTTTTTTTGGTACCAGGGATTGAACTCAGGGGCACTTGACCACTGAGCCACATCCCCAGCCCTATTTTGTGTTTTATGTAGAGACAGGGTCTCACTGAGTTGCTTAGCACCCCGCCATTGCTGAGGCTGGCTTTGAACTCGTGATTCTCCTGTCTCAGCCTCCCTAAGTGCTGGGATTACAGGCGTACGCCACCATGCCCAGCTGAATCTGCACCTCTTTAACTATTAGTATGCAGTCTGTAGTTAAGATTTAATTGTGTAAGTACTTGCTTGTTTTACCTGCTGAGGTTTAGAAAGAAGTCCTCAGTGTTAGCCTTGAAACCCCAGCAGAGCTTCAGGTTCAAGTCTCCTCTGGCCTTCAGAGTTTCTCTATTGCTTTTCCAGAGGACTTTCCTGCGTACACTCAGACCCAGGAGCCATGTCCCAGAATCATCTTAGTCCGGAGAAATTCCTCACCATAGACCACAGCTCCAAAGCAGAATGTCTCCTGCAGCTGACCTTGGGGCCCTCAGAACACCCACTACAGACTCATTTCCCCAGATACCAGAAAGGAAAAAAATCCTCATGCTCATTTCTCAGCTTTGAAACTAGAGATCCATTTACCCAGTGAGCTTCCAGGACTGTCACGGCTGAGCCAAGCCCTGTTGCCTGTGTGGAGCCTGGAGCTGCTGGCATAGGCCCTGGTGGAGCTTGGACATGTTCGCATTTCCTTGCCTCCATTAGGTTCCAACAGTGTGGGAATGGAGAGGAGCCCAGTGTCACCCCTGCCCAGCATGGCAGGGACTCCTGGAGCAGTGCCCCACTACCAGTTTGTTCAGAGCAAGTCAGAGCCTGCCTGGAGGAAGTGTCCTGGGAGGACTTGTGGGTATGATCTGGATATTCCCAAGAAAATGTCCCATGTGCGGAAATGACACAGACTTGCCTGCAGCCTTTGTGAATGGCATGAAGCAGAATCACCCACTAGCAGATTCTCAATACTTGCCCTGTGGGCAGACAGCTCCTGGCCCTGGTGCCAGAAATAGGACTTCTGCTAACAGCAGTGTGTTTTTGATCTGCAGCCCAGTGGGTTTTCCCAGCAAGCCGGGTCTGATGGCTCTCTCTACTCTCTCACTCCACACCAGTCAGGCCAGGGGAATGGAGCTGAGGGGCCAGGGAGGTCTGGGGCCCCCAGCATTGTGAACTTAGTGAGAGAGCAAGCAGCAAGTAGCTTCTGAGGGCCAGGGATGCCAGGGAAAGAGCCTGAGTTCTGGTCCTGCCCTACTGCCTGCCCCAGGCCACCACACCCTTCTTGGGCCTCAATTTCCTCATTAACTGGTTATTGGAAGCATTTGCTATTTTTGAATCTGTACTTTTCTCAAAATCAGTACCAATTAGATAAATCTGGGTACATGAATTTGCGATTTAAAATAGAGTTTGGAATAAATCCAGTTTTTTTTTTTTGTTTTTTTTTTTGGTACCGAGGATTGAACTCAGGGGCACTCAACCACTGTGCCACATCCCCAGCCCTATTTTGTGTTTTATGTGGAGACAGGGTCTCACTGAGTTGCTTAGTGTCTTACTGTTGCTGAGGCTGGCTTTGAACTTGCAATTCTCCTGTCTCAGGTTCCCAAAGTACTGGGATTACAGGCATGTGCCACCATGCCCAGCTTAAATCCAATTCTTGTTTGTTAGTTTTTCTTTTTTTCTTTTTTTTTTTCTGGTACTGGGGATTGAACTCAGGGGTACTCGACCACTGAGCCACATCCCCAGCCCTATTTTGTGTTTTATATAGAGACAGGGTCTCACTGAGTTACTTAGCACCTCACCATTGCTGAGGCTGGCTTTGAACTCGGGATTCTCCTGTCTCAGCCTCCCTAAATGCTGGGATTATGTAAAATCCACACTCAAAATGGAGTCACTCTGGCTCAGGCCTGCATGTATCTGCTGACCTGCTCTTTGTGCTTCTGTGATTAATGCTTTGCTATGCTTGCTTCTCACGGATGAGGGGGGAGCAAAACCACAGGCTGCCAGAACCCCTGGCCAGTTACCTAAAGTTCCAGGAACTGAAAGGGAACATAGGAGGCACTGTTATGGTTGAACTGTAAATAACTATAGGTTAAATACCTGCCAAATCATGTTTTCCTGAGTCATGTAGCTAGCCCACCCTATAATAACCTCTGAAACCCTCACTTCGGGGTCACTCTCTGAAGGAAAGGAGAGCTGACCCCAATCAATTGGCCTGGGTGCCTATTTCCTCAATAAACTTTGCTGCTTCTGCAGAGTTGTCTGGGCTGCACTTCTTGGGAAGAGGTGCGGGTTGGATGCAACCATTACAGGCTTGAGCCACCGGTGCCCGGCTTGTTAGTTTTTCTTATCTGTAAGTGATAGATGCTCAGAACTTGGGGGAGGGGGAGAAGATACTGCTAAGCCAGAGGCAGTTCTTTGAGAACACTCATAATCCTTCCCACACAGACACCGTGCAGCTGGTACATTGGCTGGATCCTTCCAGATAGATAATCAACCTAGATTGGTGGATAAGATTTGGGGGAAGGGAACCCCTATACCCACTAAAATTTTGGGCTTGGATTGGAGTTTCTACTTCTCATTCAGTTTGCCTAGAGGTTCCTGATTCTTCTCTAACCAGTAAAAACTGTCACGGGGATTTCCTCGGTGTACCTATTAAACATTTTTTAATGGGTCTTACCATAAGGTGACTTTGCAACCTGCTTACCAATGCATGAGCCTTTTTATTTTTCTTTCTCCCCCCACTCCCACTGGGATTGAACCCAGGGATGCTTTACCACTGAGCTACATCACCAGTCCTTTTTTATTGAGACAGGGTCTCACTTTGATGATAAGGCTAGCCTCAAACTTGCAATCCTCCTGCCTCAGCTTCCCAGGTCACTAGGATTACAGCAACATCACACCTGGCTACAGGCTTTTTTCTTAATAGTCTTTGACAATATCTGCTCCATTGCTTAACTAAGCTTGGTTTGACAACCTGCCTTTGTAGTCCATTAGGATATTTTAGTCATTTTGCTGTTATAAGGAAAGTTATGCAGATACAAACTGGATGGAGAATAACATAATGAGAAAACAAGAGGATCAACAAGAAAATGTGAATCCCTGACAAAAATGCTTTAAAGGCCCCAAAAGGATGCCAGATTACCCCTTCAGAGCACAAGAATTACCAACCAGCAAGATATGAACAAGGCACTGATACTCATTTTCAATCAATTACATTTAAATCAACAAATATATACCAGGTACCTGCTGTTATATGCTGGACCCCACGCCAGATGCTGCAGACAACAGGTGGTCCAGTCACTGACCTCACAAACCTAACAAATAAGGAGAGTCCAGCCCAGAGACAATTTTCTACACCAGTACAGCCCAGCATTATCTGACTCCCCATGCTGTTCTTGCCAAGCGACCCGTCTCCCTACCTTTGAGGAGGCTGTGTGCTTCAGCCTTGAGCAGAGGCCTGTCCCAGGCTCCCAGCCACCCCAGAGGTTGCTCCTGGGTACCCCTGAATGAAGACCATTAGACTTCCGCTTGTTCTCTCCTGGGGACAGAGCCCACTGCTCTCTGACTGGGCCTCTTCCTGCTTCTTTGAAACTTTTTTCCTTATCCCTCCCTCTGGCTTCCTCTGATTGGTCCAGAACATCAAAACAAGCCTGTCATTTTCTCCAGCCTGAGGATTGAAAGGCCTTTAGATCTGTAGGTGAAGAAATCAGGTTCCTTGGGTCTGCACCTCCAGTCTGTGATGTCCTTCCCTGGCAGGAAGGACCTGGGAGCCCCCCTGTTGCCCTCTGTTGATTCATCAAATCCAGCACATGCCCAGCCCAGAAGCCCTGAGCAGATGGTCACAGCATGTAGGCAGTAAGGCCCAGAACTTTGAGGACAGACACTAGATAAGACTCTTCAGCTTCAAGAGGTGGGTGGAATTGAAGAGAAAGTGGGCCAATCTTGGTTAGGGACTTTATCTGCAGTCCTTCCAAAAGAAGCCTGTGTGCCTTAGAGCAGGACTTCTCACACTTAAAGTGCATGCTGGCCTCCTGGGAGTCTGGCTAACCTGTGGGTTTTGAGCTAGCAGGCTGGGGAAGGGCCTGAGACTGTGCCTAAACAGTGAATTCCTCAGAGGTCAAATACTGTAGCATATTTTAAAGACATTCGTTATATTCTGCTAAATTTTACTCTTAAAAGCCTAGGCAAGTCCACATTTTCTTATCTGAAATGAATTTTGGAATTCAGATTTATGTTATTTTTGAATTTTAATATAGGGCTATACTGTATATTATGTGGCCTTCCCAGCGGGGGCCAGGGCAGCACCTCACAATCAAACACATTCGTGTTCTTAAGGGAAATTGGGAAACAAAAAACAAAAAATAGCCTCGTGTCAGTTCTGGGCCACTGTTTACATGAAAAAAGTTTGTCTCGCATTTATAGCAGAGATAGAGAAGGGAGACTTTGGTCTTGTAACTTGCTAGATTTTAGAATTGAAGGTGGAGAATGATCCACTCTTATTAAGTCCACAGCGGGCAGGGGCTTTAGGATGGCTTAAAGTAGCAATTCAATGGTTTCCTCCAGAGCCCACTTTCTTCCACCCCGACACCCTGTCATCCGGAGTCAGCTGACTCCCTCAAGGATGGCTGCCAGGAGCAGTTGAGGCTCCAAGTTTCCACCCTCCCCCCATACCTAGCAAGAGCAGTCTCCCCCACAGCAAGGCAGAAAACCTGAGCTTTGCTCTAACAGGACCCTGAGGCCACCCAGGGAACGTTCTGGGCTGACTGGCTCAGGTGTTAGACCAATCACTGGAGCAAGGGAGAGTGGATCACCCTGATTGGCTCTGACCACTGGGGGCAGGCGGAAGTGAAGCCCTGACCCACTGGGGGTGACGCCATGGGAAGTAGAGGAGGGAAGTGGGGCAGGATAGTGATGGGGCGACCACAGCATTTACACTGCTGGTTTGGTTATGAATTGCCTGTTTACATCCTTTGTCTTTTCAAAAAAAGTTGACTACTTTCATTGGTTTGTATGAGCTTTTTATATATGATGGCTGTTTCTGTCAGTTGTATATGTGTGGACATTTCTCCTGTCTATTGCTTATCTTTTAACTTTGTTTCATATTAATTTTTGTGCAACCAAATTTGTTAAGCTCTGTATCAGATCTGCCATCCCTGGCCCCACTCAGTCCTAGCAGGATTTGAAGTGTTTGGTGGTGTGAGTGAAAGTGGTAGAGGACAGCAGTGTTCTGCAAGATGCTGGAAGTACCACCACCCTGAGAACCGGGACTCACCCGATGAGCAGAATTAGTGTCTGGAACGGGAATCAAGAGACTATCTAAAAGTGTAGGAGGGAGACTTCGGAGAGGTGGAGAATTTATCTTAATTGTCTCAGCCCTCTTCTTGCCTTGTAAAAAATGAGTCTGTTTTCTTGGGAAACTTTGGGTCTTGGGAGGCACTGCATGTTTTACACCCTGATTGGGGTCTACTCTTGTGACCACGATTAGGTCATAGAAGGCATATAGATTTGGAATGGGAGGATTTGGAAATTTGGATTTTATATCTAAATCTAATTTTTTAGAACACTCTTAACCTAAACACCTGTCCTGTTGGAGCCCAAGGGAAGTTTTGACTTAAAAAGAGAAAGCAGGGGCTTTTATAAGTAAGCTTTCACTGGATAAAGACACTGCCCTGTTCCTCCATCTGCTCCCCCTCACCTCTCCCAGAGCCCCTTCCCTGCCCAGGTCACAGCACTTAGCACACTGTGTTAGTAGGCTTTCCAGCTTTTCCTGACTGTGACAGAACACCTGAGAAAAACAACTCAAAGGAGGAAAGATTGGTTTGGTTCATGGTTTCAGAGGATGCAGTCCATTGCCTGCTGGCCCCACTGCTGTGAGCTTGAGGTGAGGCAGAATATCACGGCAGAGCAGTGTGGTGGAGGACAGCTGCCCACCTTAAGGGACTTAGGCAGCCAGCAAGCAGGGAGGGAGGGAGCGAGTGGGAGGAGAGGAGAGGGGAGGAGAGGAGAGGGAGAAGGAGGAGGAGGGAGCCTGGTGAGACGTGGTCTACAAGGGCACCCCTGCCGCCCCCAGGACTCGCTCTCTTCCACTAGACCCCAGCTCCTCCTAGCAGTCCATTCACTGGTGAATCCATCAGTGGATCTATCCACCGATGAGGTCAGAACTCTCATGATCTAAATCACTTCCCAAAGACCCTACTCTGAACATTGCTGCATTGGGGACCAAGCCTTCAACACATGAGCCTTTGGGGAACATTCCACAGTCAAACTCTAACACCAGATGCACCATAATTGCCCAGGTCCCAAGGGAAACACAGACAATTCCCTATGAAAGAAATTAAAATGGCTTTTAAACATTTGAAAGGATGGTCAACTTCACTCATATTTAATGAAATTCCAGTGAAGAATGCACACTGAGACACGCAGATGAAAGGACAGAATCAGAAAAATCCTCCTTTACAGTCCCTGCTAAGTGACTCAATCGAAGTCCTCAATGGATGAGCAGGTCTGGTGCTAGCCGGAAGAGGAGAAATGGACCCTTACTATGGAGGGATGTGGTCGCCACCTTAACCTGTGACCACATTCAGCATCATAGTGGGACAACATGAGATTGTAACTACTGGTGGAGGCACAGTGAAGCAGCCTGCACCTCACAGGAAGTATTGATCAAATCCTTGCCCCTAAAATGTCTAGGCTAATTCTAATCCATCCTTTGGGTCCAGACACTACTGTATAAGAAATGCAGGGGAGAGTACAGGAAACTAACGGACATGACAGTGAGACAATCATAAAATTCCCAGGGAGGGACATTGTACAAGGCAACTGGCACTTGTAAGCCAGTTCCCTGGGGAAGAGAGCAGGGACCACTCTAGATTAAGACACCTAAGAGAGGCAGCCACAGACCCTGTTGCTTGTCCTTGACTGGCTCTGGCTCAGAGCTGACTGCTAAGACACTGCAAAGATGTTTCTGGAAAAACTGGTGAAATTCAAATATGAACTAGAATATTAAGGGCTTGTTAAATGTTTAAGGGTGAAATTTGTGTTTTGCATAAGGAAATGTTAAATATAAAGTCTCTAATACTTTATGTAGTATCCAGGACTGAAGTATGTAGTCGGAGAAATATCACGATGCATATAATTTATTTCCAAATACTCCACCTCCAATTAAACAAATATGGCAATTTTTAAACAATGATTATTCTAGGTGATGGATATAAAAGCATTCATTGAGCTATTTGCTTTTTCATGTTTTAAAAGTAAAAAAAATTAAAGTGAAATATTAAAGACAAGATCCCATTTTTCACCTGTAAATCAGAAAGAAAAAAATGTTGAAAAATATGCTGCCAGGAACAGTGGTACACACCTGTAATCCTAGCTACTTGGGAGGCTGAGGCAGGAGGATGGAAAGTTCAAGGTCAGCCTCAACAATTTAGTAAAGGACATGTCCTTTGGCCAGTTATGCCATTTCCAGGAATTTAACATGCAGTGTATACTCTGATGTGCACAAATGTATATGAATAAATCATTGCAGCTTTTTCTCTCTCTCTCTCTCTCTTTCATTTTATTTTATTTTATTATTTTATTTTATTTTCAGTGCTGAGGATTAAACCCAGGGATGCTTCCCATGGGGCTACATCCCCAGCCTTTTTAAAAAAATTTTTATTTTGAGACAGGGTCTTATTTAGTTACCAAGGCCAGCCTCAAACTTGTGATTTTCCCTCTTCGGCCTCCTAAGAAGCCGGAATTACAGATGTGGGCCATTATGCTCACTCTGCAGCTTTATTTTTATAACAAAAGGTTAGAAAACAAAAGGTTAGTATATATATGCATCAATAGAAGTTGTCAAATTTTTTATGGTCCGACCATGTAGTGGAGAGTGTTATAAAATATGGGCTAGACCTTTTGTGCTGTTAGATGTATTGCTGGGTGTATAATGCATAGGACAGGCCAGCCTCTGTCTTCTTTATCATTACGTGTCTGGGCCTAGTAAAGTGTCTGGCACATGTGGGTCCTTGGTTAATATTAGTAGAGGGACTAAATACACATCTGGACATGGCAGCTGTGAATCAGTCTCTCTGGATGGATGCGATCAGGTTCAGGATATAGAAAGGGGCCAGATTTTCTAACTCCCTCAAATACCTTCCCTGAATTCACGGATACTTGAATTTCCTCTCAAAATGCACCATATCTTTCTCTGCAAAATCAGTGAACAAGACACTCTAAGGAGGAAAAAGAAAAAAATCATAAAAGAGTGACAATGGGAATTGCTGAGCCAGGGGGGCTAAGGTAGCAACTGAGAATTAATAGAGAATGTAGCTCCTGACAGCCTGGCAAAAAGGGAAACCCATGGGCCACAGAATTTTTGTTACATGGTAGAAGAAAGGACACTGAGTCCTTATGAGCCATGCTTATAGTCGAGGAGGAGTCCCCAGTAGCAAACTGAGAAGTTTACCTTCCTAGTTACATTTACAGCCATGCACCCCATAAGGACATAGGCCAACCACAGACCACATATAGGATGGTGGTCCCATAAGATTACATCACCTAGTGATACTGTAGTCATCTTAGTTCTTGTAAATACACTGTGATGTTTACATAATAACATTGCCTAAGGACACGTGTCAGCTTATCCCCCTTGTTAAGAGAGGACTGTATTTGTGTCTATTGTATCAAGATCTGCTTTGTATTTGCTCAATGGTAAAACAATGTTTCAGGAAGGGAGACATGGTGTGTTAAAGAGCTTTATGTAAAGTTCCCATGAATGTTTAGGATAACTGATGGCAAAATGGTTTCCTCTACTTTTGTCTCATTCTCCTGGGTGGAGGTATGACCTTGGACCAATGGCATCTCCGAGCCTCACCTTCCTCATCTGGGGAAAAAGATTATTGTGCAGATAAAATGAGATGCTGCATGAGAAGTGCCTGAGTTGATAAATGCTTGCTGTGCTGTGTACATTATCATCATGCCAGGACTTTCTGGCTCAAAGCACAGACTGCCTGGATTTGAATCTCAGCTCCACCACTTAGTGGGGAAGTGACCTTCGGCAAGGTCACTTGGCTTCTTTGTGCCTTAATTTTCCCTCCATAAAACGAGGCTAACCAGATTATCAGGGCGCTAAATGGGTTGATGGCTGTAAAGTGCCTGTTTGTTAAACAACTCCTCGTTGATTCCCTTCTGCTCTTTCAGGCCCTTCAGGAAAGAAGTTAGAAAACAGCAAAGAGACACAAGCTCTCTCGGGACACTAATTTGAAAAAGGAGCAGATCTCTGTGACACCAGTTATCCTAAGAGGCATTTCCTTCCTAAACTCAAAGACGTTTATCATGGTGGAGCCTTCGGCAGGTGCCTGGCCAGATTCGAGCCATCTGGGGGACACGGCCCCCTCCCTGTGGCTGCTCGCGCCCTTCCACGGAGACCACGAGGACCGGTGGCTCTTCCGCGCCGGCCAGAGGCGGGCCACCGGGAGGGGGACGGAGCTCCCGGGATCCCCGCCCCTCCCCCGCCCGGTGAGTAATGCCGCTCGCGGGGAAGGGAGGGGGAGGGAGGCTCGGCGAGGGGCAGGCTCGGGAGGCCATGTGATGCTGGGCGAGAGAGCCGCCGCCGCCGGAGCCGCCTGCCTTCCTCCTCGGATCCCGGGCCGCCATGGCGACCCCCAACAACCTGACCCCCACCAACTGCAGCTGGTGGCCCATCTCGGCGCTGGAGAGCGACGCGGCCAAGCCGGCCAAGGCCCCCGACGCGCCCGAGGCGGCCAGCCCCGCCCATTGGCCGCGGGAGAGCCTGGTGCTGTACCACTGGACGCAGTCCTTCAGCTCGCAGAAGGTAGGCGCGGGGAGGGACGGCGGCCCCGCTGCGGGCAGCAGCCAGAAAGACCGGTGCTCGGGGCGCCGCGGAGACAAAGGCCAGGGCCGGGGAACGGGAGGCGGCCTGGGGGCTGCAGCGGGGACAGCTGCCACCGCGCCGAACCCGCAGCCTGCGCTCCATGCTGCCGCCCCGGACGCTGCAGGCCCAGGTCGCAGCGCCGCGGCCCCTCTGTGCGGCGGGGGCCTGCCCGGCCGCGTTCGGAGGCCTGTCCCCGCTGCGCCCCTCCTCTGGAGCCGGGAAGGCAGGAGTTAAGCCAGCCCCGCAGAGCAGCCCGCCGGCTCTTCAGATCGGTTTTGCTCTTAAAGGCACAGACTGGCTCCAGCCCCTTAGACCCTTCTCAGACCCGGGGGGTTTGGGGGAGGTTGGAAATCCAGCCTGGGGCTGAGTGATCAGGGTTCCCGCTTCCCGGGACTGAGGCCAGAAACTGCACCCCTATGACCCCGGCGCCGCCCAGGGACGCAATCTCCCGGCCCCGACCGCCGTCCTTTCTCCGGGGCATGGGTTCAGCACCATGGCCAGAGCCCAGAGGCCGGTCCTGCCGGGGCCTCAGCGGCACCGCGGCTGACCCCGACTCCTGGGGAGAATCTTTTGTTCCTTTCACTCATTTCCCGCAAGGAAAAACAGATTTCGCGAAGCAGAAGTGCTTTCCAACCCAAAGACTTGGCTTTGTGTCTTGGTCCAGGCTGGGGTTCATTGTCTGGAAAATGGGATAATGATAATAATAGCTGCCTCTAATTCCAGCCCCTTCCCAGGGAGGCCGCCAGGGCTGCTGAAGGGGTGGCATAACTTAGCGCTCTAGAGCGGCACTACTCACGCTCCAGTGAGCCAAAGAGCCACTAGGTAAGACAGCCTGCCAGATTCTGCCCCAGAGGTCTGGTTCAGTTCAGTGGAGGGCCCAGACACTGCATTTCCAAAAGGCTCGCAGGTGCCGCTGAGGAAGCTGGGCCACCCATCACCCTTGAGGAGCCCCAGCTTAGATCTAGGCTCTGAGGCCAGTCAGACCTCAGTGGGAGAGCCATCTTCCCCACGCACTCACTGTGAGCTTTGGATAAGTCACTTTGCCTCTTTAAGTGCTCAATGTTATAATCTGCAGAATGGGCCTACAACAGTCACTTCCTCAGAGGGCTATTATGAGGACAAAATGAGATGATGCACAAAAAGTGCTGATGGCTGGGCACAGTGACGGACACCTGTATTCCCAGCTACTTGGGAAGCTAAGATAGGAGGGTCACAAGTTCAAGGCCAATCTGGGCAACATAGCAAGACCCTGTCTCAAAATAAAATATAAAAAAGACTGAGGGGAGGGGTGTAGCTCAGTAGGAACGTGCTTGCCTAACATGCGAGACCCTGGGTTCAGTCTCCAGCACTGCAAGAAAAATAAAGTGCTGACGATAATGCCTGGTGATGGGTCAAGGCTCCGTTAATAACGAGTGCTCCTGTAGTTCAGTGGTACAGCTCCTGTTTAGCATGCGCAAGGCCCTGGGTTCACCTCCCAGCACACACATACACACAAACAAAACGAAAAACAAAGATGTAAGCACAGGAGAGCCAAAGTTGTTCAAGGTCATTCTGGGACTCATCCATAAATTCTACATGTGCTTGCTGAGCACCTACTGCATGCCAAGCCCTGTTTAAGAGGCTAGGAGTTTGGAGATGAATCAGACTGTCTTCCAGATTCCTTCCACTCAGATCCTCAGGAATCAGGCCCCAATGGCTGGCACTAGACAGAGGGCAGGAGGAAGGCATTCCCATCCCCATCCCCTAGGGAGCCTCTGACTCTTCCCTCATAGAGTATTTCCTGTCCGTCCTGAGCTCAGGGCTTAGGTGGCCCTGCAGTCAGGGATGGGACCACCCACTACAACTCCACTTCTGACTGAGTTGCTGACCAAGCTAGCCTGGACACCATCCTTCCTCCCCTGCTGAGGGTCTCCCCACTGCCCAGGGCCCATGGTGGATTCCAGGGGCAGGACAGCCTGACATAAAGGGCATGGGCCCAGCAGTCAGATGACTCTGGGTTCCAGTCTCATCCTGGCTGAGTGACCTTGGAAAAGTGGCTTTGCCTCTCTGTACCTCAACATACCCATCTGGAAGGAGGGACTTTCCATCTTCTCCTGCAGAATCCATGGGAATTTTACAGGACGTGGAGACATAGTGCCTGGCACAGAGCAGGAGCCCTGCAGGCTCCTGCCTTCCCTCCAGCCCTCTGCCTGCAGAGGCCCCCATCATGGAGCATCTGAGAAGCCTGTCCCTAATGGCACATGAGCTATTAATAGCAGAAAATAGCCCACCTCCAGGAGTGAGGGCAGCTGCACTGGGTGCTGGGGGCTGTTCCAGACCCAGAGTTTGGAGACTAGGCCCTGGGATCAGACGGCCCAGGCGTGGCGCTCAGCTCTGCCACCAGCCAGCAGGGTGATCCCCTATAGGTGCTGACCTCTTTGCCCCAGTTACCCAACCTGCACCTCGAGAGCCTCCTCCACAAGTCATTGCAAGTTGCAGGCGGACCCCTGCAAATCACCTGGGATAGCACGTAGGGGGAGCTCACCCACTGCTGGCCGCGGTTATAAGACATGGGCCAGGCCCAACCCCAACCCCGCCACTTCCCAGCGACACCACCCTCTGCAGGCGTCCCTCCTCTCTAGGTCACTTTGCTCATTTTTGTGCAGATAATGGCAGTACCCCCTCAGCACACTGTGAGGATGGAATAATGTCACCTCTGGTCACACGCTTAGCACCATGCCTTACACAATTGCACACCGATGGTACACTTCCAAGCTCCACCATACATGATGGTTCAGGGCCAAGGGGTTTGGAGGAGGCTCTGAATGTGTGGTGTCAATGTGAGCGGCTTCTGAGGGCGTCCCTGACACAGCCTCCCTTGCCTTTCAGAGCAGAAGTGAGTTAAGAGGGGCAGACACTGAGCATAGTGCTGGCAGCCCCACTAACAGCTGTGTGACCTGACCCTCTCTGGTCTTCAGCTTCCGCAAGGGAAAAAGGAGTAGATGGGCGGTACAGCCTGCCTTGCTCCCTCCTCCCCAAGAAGGAAGAACAACCCTTCATCTCCATGTGCCCTGCCTTTGTGCATCTGTCCAACCTCACTCAAGCTTGCTGGCTTGTGAAAAACCAAGATTGCACCTTGTTAGCTGTGTGTCTTTGGGCAAATTACATACTGTCTCTGTGCCTGTTTCATCTTCTGTAAACCGAGGATATCAGTAGGTGTTAGTGCCCACCTTGCTGGGGGTTTGTAGGGATTAAAGGAGTTAATACATGTGATGCTTTTAGAACAGTGCGTGGCTGGGCAGAAGGGCTACATGAGAGTTAGCTAGAGATACCGCTGTTATTTCCACCATAGCGAGTTTCTGAGGACCTTTTCTGGTTCCTGCCTCAAGCCTGGTTAAGGGTCCCTTACCCCATCCTCTCAGGCGCTGCCATTGTCTGGATGGGCCTGGGAAGCCCCTAGCCCAGCCTTTGTTCCTGGAGTAAGAGACCCAGCTTCCTACCAGGAACTAGCCCTGACACCAGGCAGGGAAGGTGGCCTCCACCTCCCCCACTGGCCTCGCCATTCAAACTCCTCAGCACAGTGGGCCATTCACTGTTCTGCCCTGCCACCAAGAAGGGGCTCACGGGTGAGAACTGATGGGGCCAGGCGTGTGGCACATTTCACTCCTCTCCTGCTCAGAGGCCTGCTATGGCTCCCTAGTCCCTCCAACAAAGACCCAGAGTCCTCACAGTGGGCTCAGGCCCTGCTGCAGGCTCCTCACCTTGCCTGAGTCAGGATGAAGTCAGGGGAAGCCTGTGAACCCTTCTCAGCTACTATTTTTAATTGAATAAAATAAAACACATAAGATTTATAGAGTAGAAAGGAAACCAATCATATTGAAGTACAGCTATCGAAATATTTTTGAAACAGACGCATTATGTAATGATATGTGTGTTTCTGCATTAACCCATTATGTAATGCAGCCTGGTGGCAGGCCTACCCCCTGCTGTCATGTTGAAGTTACCATGAGTGTGCGTGATATTCCCAGGTAACTGCAACAACTGTGAAGTGAGGTGGTACTGCGGGACTGTACCGCCCACATCCCTAGAAGAAGGGCAGGCTCTGTGTGGGTTTCCCATCGCGGTTCATACTCTCCCTGAATTTACTCATGGCCCCTTGGTGAAAAGCCCCTGCCCTGGATCCTTCCTCGCTTCCTCATCTCCCCGCCCACCCTGCTCCAGCCATCCTGCTCCCGTCCTCCTTGCTGGCTCCCAAACACATCCACCTGCTCCTGCCTCAGGGCCTTTGCACTGGCCATTTCCTCTGCCTGGAACTCCCTTCCCAGGTCCCAGTGTGGACTGTTTCTTCCTCTCATTCAGGCTTTTGCTCAAGTGTCTCCTCCTCAGAGAGGCCTACCCTGCTGGACCACTTTGTTTATTTATTGTGAGACTGGGGATTGATCCAGGGGCACTCCAGTGAGCCACCTCCCCAGCCCTTTTTATATTTTTATTTTGAGACAGGGTCTCACTAAATTACTCAGGCTGGCCTCAAACTTGTGATCCTCCTGCCTCAACCTCCCAAGCTGCTGGGATTACAGGCGTGCACCACCGTGCCCTGCATGGACCTTCCTATTTAAAATTGCAACCCACTCCCTGACATGCTTGTGTTCCCATAGCCCTTGCCCTGTTCCATTGCTTCAGCACTTTAACTGCTGGTCATCTGCCCTCTAGAGCATCAGCCACCTTAGAAAAGGGATCTTGGTTTCGTTCCCTTCAAAGTCTCTAGCACTTGGAACAAGTCCTGGCACATACTAGGCACTCAATGAACAACTTTTGAAAAGTGATGTATTTGTAATCCATAAGTGTTACCTAAAGGTGTTTGATTCTGTCAATCTATAATTGCTTTTTTAAAAGATCTGGCTTTTTTGGGGGAAAGGTATTTGAGATAAATAAACTAAGGCTCTGAGACTCTGAGTGCCTTTTAGAAAGTCACACAGCAACTAAATGCTGAGGTAGAGATGCCAACTCAGTGCACTACGTAAACAGGGCCTGGCTGAGGAGGGACAGTGTCTGACCCGTCACAATGAAGCACGGATGGGCAATGGTTGAAGTCTTGTCACATGGCATGGTGACCACCTATGTCTGGTGGAGCATCCAGGGGACAGAGAGGGCAGATGGCCTTGGTGGCTGCATGCCCCTCCCTTGGGCTTGCAGGCTGGCACAGGGCTCTGCCTGCAGCTCGGCTGAAGGTGAACATCTCCTTGGCCACCTGCCAGGGTGACCCTGAGGCAGCTCCAGGCGGGGTTACTGTGCCTCTAAAGAGAATCCCCTCCCAGGCGGCAGCCACCTGGGACACCCTCACTGGAGCCCAGGGCAGAGGTGAAGGAGCAGTCCGGGGCAGAGGCCCTGCGGGGACGGAAGGCCAGCTGCACCTGCGGGCAAGGCCTGATTTGGTCACCATATCCATCCATTTGGAGGCTGGGCAGTTGGGGAGGGCCCCGACTGCCAGGGGCAGAGGATGCCAGGAGGGACGGGGAGAAGAGAGTGGGTGGTGCCACCTCCGAGCTCTGCCCATATCCGCACACACCTACCAACACGCACCCAGGACTTGAGTACACACTCGGCTGTACACTCAGCCGTGCACACGCACCTGCTCACTGATATGCACCCGCTCACTCATGCCCAGACCCAAAGGACATGGCCGCGCTGCTCACTGCAGCAGTGCTGGGACAGACTGCAGTCTCCACCCACCGCTACGAGGGCAGCAGAGCCGCAGCCGCCCTCCTGCCCTCGTGGTCAGCTCCCAGCAGGGTTTCCGGGCACATGAAAAGGAGGTTCAGAAAGGGGCAGCGAGAGCTCTAAAGTCACACAGCATTAGGTGGCAGAGCCAGGATGACAAACAGGATCCCTGCCTCCCAGCCCCGGGGGCTCCGCTTTGGCTAACAGAGCAGATGCTTCTGTGTGTGAGTGCTGGGTGTCCAGGGGGACGTTACCTCTCCTGCCACACACCCCACCAAGTGAGGGAGAGTGTTAGCTGACAGGACAGGGCAGGGGGTGCTCTAGGGTGCAGGGAAGTCATGCACATGCGTGTGTGTGGAAATGGCAAGGTTAGCGCCCACAGGTTAGCCTCCTATGCTGGGACCTCACCCACATCCCTCCCAGCCTTACACCAGCCTTGAAGGAACAGATCACAGTCCTCACTTCACAGAAACCACAGAGCAAAGAGGCTGTGTGACTTGTCCAGGGTCACACAGCAAATATGCCGTACAGCTAGGCTTCAAGTCCTGCCTGCCTCCAAAACTTGGTCTAACACTGGGAACCTAGACGCAGCACCCACGCCTTGGGCCAGGCACCACAGCACTCCGAGGGAGTTGCCATAGGACTCCCCACAGCAGGAGGCACATGGAAGTAAAGTCTCAGTAAAGCCACTTGGCCATGCAGCAAGCTCTGGAGCAGGGATTTGAACCCACACCGTCCAAAGCCCCGACCCTGGCACCATGCTGCCTCTGCTGGCACTGGCTCCTGGCCTCTGAGAGGGAAGTCAAGGGTGCCCGGGCCCAGGACACCCACCTTGGGTGTGTGGGGGAACGTGGATGCTCAGGGAGAACCTGCCTTTGCCTCTCTGGGGGATGCCCCACCTCCCCTGAACTGGAGCAGAATATGGGGAGGAGAGTGTGGGAGGGGATCCCTTGCCTTCCCCAGGCAGGGGATCGGACGAGTCCCTCCTTCTTTCTGAGTCTCAGTCCACAGGTAAGGGGCAATTGGACTAGGTGATCTCTACGCAGTCTTGATTTCTTCCAGCTCAGAAATATTGGGCTGGGTCAGGAGCATGCCCAGCCTCAAGGCTGTTGGCCTCTACCAGTTCCCGTATGGGTCTGGGACTCCCTAGAAACAAAGACTCAGGGGAGCGCAAGCTTAGGACTCCAGGAGGAAGGGGCAGTCACTGGTCTGAGAGTCACAAACAATTGTTGCTAGCTTTAAGTCTGCTGTGTGATTTGGGGTATGTGGCTTGCCCTTTTGAGGCTTTAGTTTTCTCATCAAGGAAAATAGGGAAACATTCCCTGTTCTGCCCTCCCCTGGGGGGCTGTTGTGAGCATCCAACCATGCAGCCAGATGAGAAGGCACTTACTTGTTCAGAGCCAATAAAACTTCAACTCATGTTGGCAAATCATTTTCACCTCACTTTGTTCCAAATTAATCTGAAAAATTTAGCTCTTATGACGATGATTAGAATTTCTGTTTATCCTGGGACAACAGACCTACCCCCAGAGACCAGAGTAAGTGTCAGTAAGTGATCATGATAACAATAATCATGAATTGCCATCTACGTGCCAGACACATGCTGGCCCAGTGTGCCCCGACTGCTGATACCCCCATTCTGCAAATAGGGAACCTGAGGCTTGGAACATTTAAGGAGTGTGCCCCCAAACCCAGCCAGGAGTCCTGTCCCGGGTGTGTCCAGCTGTAAAACGCAGCCCTTGACAGCAGCAGCATGGCCTCCGGGCCCCTGGCAGGCCCACGTTCCCCCCACTGCCAAATACATGCCCCTGAGACATCCCCCGGCCCCAGTGCCCAAGACCAGGCTGAAAGCAAGTGTCCCCTCCTGTGTGTGACCTCTGACCTCCCTCCCCGCACGCCCCGCCCTGCCTGGGCAGTGTCCCCGGTGTCCGCCGCCTTCCCCGCTCTGACCCTGGCACCTGCAGGTGCGACTGGTGATCGCGGAGAAGGGCCTGGCATGTGAGGAGCGGGACGTGAGCCTGCCCCAGAGCGAGCACAAGGAGCCCTGGTTCATGCGGCTCAACCTGGGCGAGGAGGTGCCTGTCATCATCCACCGCGACAACATCATCAGTGACTACGACCAGATCATCGACTACGTGGAGCGCACCTTCACCGGAGGTATGGCTGCCACGGCTGCCACTCTCCTCAGGGGCCCTGCAGGCTCAGATAGGGTCCCAGGGCCTTAGCAAGCCCCGGGAAGTCCACTGGGGTCACGGGCAGGTCCAGGCGCCCCTCCAGGAGCCACAGAGCCATGACATGGACACAGGTCTTCAGGGTCCCCGAGGCCTGCTCCTCCAGTACTCCAGGGAAGGGCCTGCCCAGGCACCCCTGGAGCACTGGGGCCACAGTCCCCTTCCCTGGGGACTCTGGAATCACAGGCACAGACCCAGACCATTAGGAGTCCCTCAGGTCCCCAAGACAGGATCCAGATTTCCCAGGTCCCAGTCTCAGGCCAGACTCCTCAGGAACCCCATAGACACAACAGAGTCCTGACACCCCAGACCCTGCAGGGCTCTATGTCCTCCCTCCCTATGGCCATCCTCAGGCTCTGGAGATCGCTGCCCAGGCAGAGGCGCAGGCGGCCACTGAGAGGGGATCAGAGACCAGGAGGTACTCTTTAAAAGGAATGAGCGGTGAGGTTCGGTGGTAGAGGCCCTGGGTTCCACCCCCAGCACAAAGAGAAAAAACACACACACACGAATATTTTAATTACTGGCAAGTAATTTATACATATAATATATAATTTAATTTTGTAGAGATAGATACATATATATTTCAATGAACTCGCCAGTGGTTAAAAATCAAGGAGACTTGAACTTTAAACACCCAGGTTTGCAGTCCCTCTTGAAATCAGGCAGCACAGGCTGAGGCTCCCCCTGGCCACAGTCAGGCTGGGAGATGCTGCCCCTGCAGGGACAGCCTGGCAGAGCCCGGTGAGGAGAGGCCCCGCAGGACCCCGGAGATCCTGGGGTCCTGGGTGGGCGGCAGAGCCCTGGAAGTGGGTGCTTGGGCCCCCTGGGTGTGACGTTACCACTTCTAGGATGCTGGGGCAGGGGGGCTGAGTTAGGGTCAGTCGCTGACCCCAGCCTGGCCCTTGGCGATGCCCGCAGAGCACGTGGTGGCCCTGATGCCTGAGGCGGGCAGCCCGCAGCACGCGCGGGTGCTGCAGTACCGGGAGCTGCTGGACGCGCTGCCCATGGACGCCTACACGCACGGCTGCATCCTGCACCCCGAGCTCACCACCGACTCCATGATCCCCAAGTACGCCACGGCCGAGATCCGCAGTGAGTGCCCGGCTGCGCGGGAGCGTCGCCACAGCCTTGCGCGCCCGCTCTTTGGACAGGAGTCCCTCGCGGGCACCCTGTTGCCTTGGCCGGTCTCTTTCTCCTGCCCTCCGCGCTACCTCTCCCTTCCTCTCTCTCTCTCTCTCTGCCCCTCCGACTCTCACTGTAGGTCCCTCTCACCTCTTCTTGCGGCTCTTGCCTCTTTCTGGCCTTCCGTCTCTGGAAGCCCTGCTCTCCTGGCTTCCCAGGCAGAGGCTACAGGGCTGCCTGACCTGCAGACGCTTTTGTTACTGGTGGGAGCTGGGAAACCTCCCCCAGGAGTCCCAGCCACAGACTGTCATGGGTGGCCAAGGGCCCTGATTGATCTCAGGGTTGGGTTATGGAGGAAGGCTGCCCAGATGTGGCAAGGCCCCCAGTGGGGTCTCTGGTTGGGATTTGGACTAGGCAGATGGCCCTTTGACAGCTGCTAAAGACTTCGGTCCAGGCTCAGTGCAAACATCTTGGGGTCTTATAGTCAAGAGACAGGAGGAGCCCTAGCAGATCATAGGTACTGGGTAAATAGTCACTTCCTCCGTCTCTCACATCTTCCTCTGTCCGGCTGATGTTCAAAGCAGGGAGGGGCATCAGTCTCGTCCCTTCAGAATTCCCTTGAATAAGACTCAGAGTTTGTCTATATGATCTTCCCCATTTAGTCAACAACATTTATGAGACCATGGATGGGGGTTGGGAGAGACAGGGTTAGACACAACTCTCGCTGTCCCAGGGTCAGAGTTTCATGCAGCAGAGACAAGGATCAAGCAATTAGCATGCAAGATTAAGGAAACTTGGGTGCTCCCAGGAGGGCACTGGCCAAGCATGGAAAGCACTCACCTTGGAGACTGTCCTGAGGCCACACTTGGACACGTGCACCAACAAGCACAAAGATAGTCACCGCAGCATCATTGGTCATAGCAAGAAACACAGCTGGAAATAACCCAGCTGTCCATGGTTTGGGGACTGGGCAAATAAGTGTGGCACTTCCATATAATGGCACACTATGCTGATGTTTTACAATGTTCTCTGAGATAGACTCATGAGTGGGGAAGAGGGAAGGGGGAAATCACCAGCGTGCTGTCACTGATGTGCTTAAAAAGGAGTTAAGTGGATACAGAGGGGCTTGGAGTGTACGGAGTGTTTCTGGAAGCTGCCGAGTGCCTGCCCCAAAGGCTTGGTGTGCTCTAGTGCATTCAAGGAGTGGCGGGCATCGGAGTGGCCGACATGCACCATCAGGGACAGGGACGCTGGGGGACTCCATGAAAGATGGAGAAAGTGGGAGGGAGAGGAGGCAGGTCCCACAGTCCCTGGAGGGCAGATTGTAGCGAGGGCATCATCCTGGGGCAGTGAAGGGCCGGGGTGCTGGGGGAGAGGGGCAGAGAGGCCTAGAAGACAACCAGGCCTGGGTTTCGGGTTCCACCCATTTCTGGCATCTCCTGCCTGTCCACCAGGCACCATCTCCTCCCCAGTGAGGCCTCTTGGCCCCTGTGCCCCCACAGAATAGCATTCTGCATTCTTCATTACAGATGGATCATGTGATGTCACAGGGACTTGGTGTCTGTCTTGCCCACTGGCCTGAGCCTAGGGTGGGGTGGTGTCTCATCTGCCCCGTGTCACAGCCTGTAGTGACTCTAAATCTGGGCTGCTGCCGTTGTCACCCCACCGACCAGTGTTCGGAGGGACTGACTCCCAGTCGTGAGGGAAGGATGGGAGGCCCTGGGGGTCGGGACAGGACCCTTCCTGTTCTCTTCTCAGGACATTTAGCCAATGCCACCACGGACCTCATGAAACTGGACCATGAAGAGGAGCCCCAGCTCTCGGAGCCCTACCTTTCGAAACAGAAGAAGCTCATGGTGAGTGCCACCTGCCCACTTGCGTTCCCACCATCTGCCCGCGGGAAGGGACGACTGGAGAAGGCAGTTCTGAGGTGACCATCGGCTGGTGGTCTGGAAAGAAAACCCCCCCAGCTTGCTTTGCCAACCCTGTGTCCTCTGCCGTTTACTGACTGACCTTGAGCAAGCCACCGCCATCCCAGGGCCTATCTCCTCACATCTGAGACTCTGTCTCCAAAAGCACAACACTGAACACAGGTTCTTGGGTAAGGCGGTACCTAGGGGTGCTCTGAGGGGCGCCCAGTGAGGATGACAGAGATAGGGTAGCAGAGGGCCGGAGCCTCCTCTGGTCCCCTGGGAAGCTCTAGAACACTGGAGGCACTGCACAGCCGGTCCACCTTGTGACCAGAGCCAGCCTTTAATGCCCCCATATTGGTTGGCTCTTGGCTAGAGACCACCTGGTGGGGTGTGGGGTTGGGGACAACCCTCCACATATATCTGGGCAGGGCAGCTCCTCTATGATTGACAGTGATTCTCTGTAGAAAGGACACCTGTGTGTCACTAGCAGCCAACCCTCCCAGGGACAGGAGATCTGAGTGTCCCAGACCCATGGCTGGGATGTAGGCAAGATGGCTGTGCTCACTGGATGGTCGAGCACCAGATGACCGAGCCTGGGTTTGCAGAAGGGCTTTAGGCGAAGCCCCTCCCACCCCTGCACATCCTGACTCCACCGAGGCCACCTCAGCCTCCAACTTCTGCCTATCCTGCCGCAGGCCAAGATCCTGGAGCATGACGACGTGAGCTACCTGAAGAAGATCCTCGGAGAGCTGGCCATGGTGCTCGACCAGATCGAGGCCGAGCTGGAGAAGAGGAAGCTCGAGAACGAGGGTGGGTGCCAGCCTGCGGCGGAGGGGGCTCAGCCACCCCGCTTCTGCTACTCTTCCCTGCCCCTGCCCCTGCCCAGAGCCTTTGTTTACCCCCAAAGATCTCAAAAGACCTCCTGGATGGTTGGAATCATGGGCTCTGAAGTTGGGCAGACCTAGGTTCAAGTCTAGCTTGGTCACTTACTGGCTGAGTGACCGGCCGTGGGCAAGGTACTCACCTCTCTGGACCTCAGTTTCCCATGTATGGAGTGGGGGTAACAGAAGAACCTACCACAGAGAGACACTGAGACGCTGCATGAGATCGGACGTGCAGAGAGCTTAGACCGGGGCGTAGCACACAGCATATGCTGAATCGAGGCTGGTGGCAAGCTTGGGGGTGGCCATTACCCTCCACATTGTGTCACCTGGCCCTGCACAGGAGTGTTCTGTGGTTCCTTCCTGCTGTAGCCAGGCCTCCAGACTCTGACCTTGACTCTTCCTGCTCCTGAGCAGCTTCCTTCCCAGCCCTACACCCTCACTCCTGCAGCACAGCCTAGAGTCCCCTCTCCCTGCCACTCAGCTCCATTAGCCTGTGACACTGGCCTCGGCCCTTCTTTCAGTCTCACTCTGTACCTTTCCATGTTGTTCTTTTTTCGGAGGCCTGTTAGTCTGGTGTCCTCAACTGTGTAAATGTCTGGGGCATGCGCAACCTGTCTGCATGCATAGGAGGCTGCAAACAGTGTCAGAGCCAGGTAGATTTGAGTTAGAGTTCCAGCTTTGCTGTGTGGCCTGGGGCAAGTTGCTTTCTCTCCTGGAACTTCAGTTTCCTCATCTCTAAAATGGGATGGTAATAATACAACTTAAGACCTTAACCCCATCTTGTTGGACTCTGGGGAACATTAAAAGCACTCAGCACTGTTCCTGGTACAGTTGAATAAACAAGCAGCTAAAGGTGGGCTCCTTCTCTGGATGAGAAAACTGAGGCTCAGAGAGATGAAGTAACTTGCTCAAGGTCACACAGCTCACAGGTGTTAGAGCAAGAACAGGTTCCCTCTCAAAGGGTTCAGTGTTCTTTGCAGCACTTCGCAACTGACGGCTCAAGACACACAGAGACTTAAAGTCCTCAGCAGGGACACGGTCATACACACCGAGGCTGCTGCCTCAGCTCTTTCTGGATAAAAGCATAGGCTGGCTGGGTAAACAATAACACAGACCTCGAGGAGGAACTGTCCAGTTTCCACCAGAGAAGGTGTTCAGAGGGGTTAATATAGAAGAGCTTTTAGGGGCCCAAAACATGGTGAGTCCAAGGCTGGCCTTTGGGGTTGGATAATCCTAGCTCTGCCATTCTCTGTCTGGGTGACCTTGAGTCCCAGGCACATGGTGCCTAGGTATTAGTTTGTTAGGGCTGCCAAAACACCACAGACCTGGTGACTTAAGTGGAAAACTACTGCCTCCCTGTCCTGGAGGCTGGCCATCCAATCAGTAGGTCAGTAGGGCGGGTTCCTTCTGAGCCCCTCCTGGTTGAAGATGGTGCCTTCCCAACGCGTCCTGTATGCTTGTTTCTCTGCTGTGCAGCCCCAGTGTCTCTGCAGGTCCAGACTTGGCCTTACGAGGAGGTCGGTGAGACTGCAGTAGGGCCACACTAACATCCTAATTTTGACTCGCTCACCTCCTTAAAGCCCCGTTTCCAAATGCAGTCATGTTCTGTGATATTGGGAGTTACATAAATGTGAAGCTGGGAGGGACAGAATTCAGCCAGGATCATGTACGTATGAACAGCACTCGCTGTGTGTGGAACACTGTTCTAAGAGGTTCATGGAGTTCAGCTCACTCAATCCCCATGACAGCCCTGGGAGGTAGAGACTATTCTCATTTAATAGATGAAGCAACTAAGGCACAGAGACATTCAGCAACTTCCCCAAGGTCACAGAGTGTGGATTTAAACTCTGGCTCCAAGTTCTTAGGCACTAGCTCTGGTTCCTGTTCTGAGCTGATGAAATAAGTTTCTACATTTCAGAGATGTTGTGAGGACTGATGAAGAAAACGCATGTGCAGTTAGCATGTTGGGGCCTGGCACACAGGATACAAGCTTCCACACATGTTAGCTGCTGTTGTGATCAAGGGGGACTCAGGATCTGACCCTCACGGGGACTATGGGGGTGACTCTAGAGGACAGCTCTGGATGAATGTTCTTTGAGGGATTCCCAGACGGAGACCCTGCTGCCTGCCTGTCTTTTGGCCCGGAGGTCTTCTGAGAGGAGGGGGCACTGCATTGCCCCCAGGTGAGGTGACCAGGCTGTTCAAGGTGAGAGGTGTGGACAGTCCTTGTGCCCCTCAGGGCTGAGGGGCAGCAGAGGCCCAGGGAAGTCTGGGTTTTAGAGCTCTGACTGGCTGTGTCCACGTGGCATCTGTCACTCATTCACCCACCGGGGCACCGCTGAACCTGCCCTGGGGGAAACTTAGGTGGTACCCTTCTCCCCTGGTGGGCTAAGCCCAGAGTCAGGAGGTATTGTAATGTCATAGTGAAGAGCCCTAGCATGGAGCCACATGACATCAGTGCAGATTCCCGACCAACCAGCTCCTTGCTCTGTGACCTTGTGGAATTCACTCCTCCTCCCTGAGGTCATATGCAAAATGAGAGTAATAACAGAAAGTAACTCACAGCAGGTTTGGGAAGACTCTAGGCACTTTGGACAGTGCCAGACTCAAAGCAAATTGTTCTAGAAAGAGTAGTTTTAAAAATCATTATTACCAGGCCAGGGATATAGCTCGGTTGGTAGAGGAAGAGCAAAATGGGCAGGGATGGGTGGAGCTCAGTGGAGGACTCCTTGCCTAGCATGCTTGAGGCTCTTAGTTCAATCCCCAGCACCACCAGGAAAAAAAAAGGAAAATGGGAAGGATAAAATTTTTTGGTTTTTTGTACCGGGGATTGAACTCAGAGGTACTTGACCACTGAGCCACATCTCCAACCCTATTTTGTGTTTTATTTAGAAACAGGGTCTCACTGAGTTACTTAGCACCTTGCTTTTGCTGAGGCTGGCTTTGAACTCGCGATTCTCCTGTCTCGGCCTCCCGAGCTGCTGGGATTACAGGCATACGCCACCGTGCCTGGCAGGACAAATTTGATAATGTGAGACCTGAAGGATGAAAAGAAACCTAGAGAAGAAGGAGGGGAGCTGCCTCCCAGACTGAGGGGATGCCATGGAGATGGAAGAGATTGGGGACTTCTCAAGTAGTTGTATGGTGCATTGTGGAGTGAGTGATATGAGTGAGGCCAGAGACAGCTGGAGAGGACAAGGGAGAATCATACACTCAGGGCCAAGTTGACATTTACAAGGTTAGATTTTACACTGAGTGCATTGGGGAAATTCTTTTTTTTTTTTTTTTGGTACTGGGGATTGAACTCAGGGGTACTCGACCACTGAGCCACATCCCCAGCCCTATTTTGTGTTTTATGTAGAGACAGGGTCTCACTGAGTTGCTTAGTGCCTCGCCGTTGCTGAGGCTGGCTTTGAACTCGCGATTCTCCTGTCTCAGCCTCCCTAAGTGCTGGGATTACAGGCTTGAGCC
>CM053401.1:166360243-166379477 GCA_028644305.1 Xerus rutilus
TTTGGTACTGGGGATTGAACTCAGGGGTACTCGACCACTGAGCCACATCCCCAGCCCTATTTTGTGTTTTATGTAGAGACAGGGTCTCACTGAGTTGCTTAGTGCCTCGCCGTTGCTGAGGCTGGCTTTGAACTCGCGATTCTCCTGTCTCAGCCTCCCTAAGTGCTGGGATTACAGGCTTGAGCCACCGCGCCCGGCTCATTGGGGAAATTCTTGAAGGGTTTTGAGAAAGGAAATGTATCAGTTAGCTTTGCTGCATAACAAACAGTCCCAAATCTCAGTGATTTGGAAAAAACCTTTCATTTGTTCATGACTTGTGGCTTAGCAGTATGGGCTGGGCCCAGCTGAGAGGCTTGTCTCTGTCCCACACAGGGATAGCTGGCTTCATGCCTGCAAGTAATCAGCCAACAGTCACCAGCCTCACTGGCATGTCTGCTGTTGGCCGATCCAGTGGGCCAGCAGATTCATGCATGTGGTGGCAGTCACAGGGTTGCCAAGAGCAGCTTGAGAGAAAAGCATCTTCCAGCCTCCGCTTGGGTCACATTACTCAGATCCCAAGGAATGAAGCAAGTGACACTTCAAAGTCCAGATGAAGGGGGTGGAGATCTACCAGATTGGCCTCCTGGGGCACAGAGCAGCTTGGAGAAGGGAAGGAGGATCTAGAAAGGCAGACTGAAGATACGCAATTTCAGATAGGTGTGGAGGACTGCAGAGGGACTGGCCTTGGAGTGGAGGACAGAGCCTGCCGCGTCAGCATCAGTAGGGAGCAGGAGGCAGAGGCCAGAGCCTCCGGAGCCAAGCCCAGGCGCGTGGTGCTGGGGACCCAGGCCTTTCATGTCTGAAGGCAGCTCTTTTCTGAAGGAAGCTTGAAATTAAGTCATCAGCTGAGAGAGACCCGGGGCAAGTCCCAAGGGGTGTGAGGAGAGAAGGTGAAGATGGCAGTGGTGTCCCCAGGAGTGGGAACGAGCCCACTCGAGAAGAGCAGCAGGACCTGCAGCGCCGAGGCTTCACAGCTGAGTTAGAAGCGTGACTAGCCAGCTCTGCCGTGGCACTGTCTGCAGCAGAGGCGTGACTGCAGGCTCCGGGGTGCCAGCTGGGGCTCATCTGGGTCTGGGGCTTTGTGAAAGGAATGCAGAACTGGGGGAGAGGAGAGGAGAAACGAAGAGCCCCCTTCCAGAGACACCAGACGGCTGCCAAGGGGCACCACAGTTGCACAGGGTACCTGTCAGTATTTACCTACAAACAGACGCAGGAGGGCATAGCAGTTCTCAGAACATGTCTGCAGGCAAGCAGCCAGAGGACGTGGGCGTGCGCTGCCCTTACACAAGTACGCACCATGTGGACGTGATGCCCACGTGTGCAGATGTGAGCAGGAGCTGCGTGGATGTGTGCAGGCAGACAGGGGTACACGCAGACACGCAGGATGCAGATGCACGGACACATCCACACACAACCCCAGCACAGCACGTACCTAATGATGGGCTATGTGTACAGGGAGATGCATGTGTGTCCAAGCTCATGACTGACACCCGTCAACACATGGTATTGATGTTCATTTGCATGTGGCAGCATGATGTGATGGTGACAAGCAGACTCTGGAGCCAGGTGACCTGGGTTTGACTCCAGGTTCTGTTCTACCATATACCAGCTGTGCAGCTTTGACCAAGTTGCTTAACCTCTCTGTGCCTCAGCTTCCTCATCTGTAGAATGGAGATAATAATCACATCCACTTGCTAGGGTTGTTGTGAGGACTGAGGGAACTATACCATGCTCCCTGGGGCATCTCTTACCCACAGGCCCCCTGCTCCTGCCCTACTTGCTGGTTTCTCCTTATGGCCCAGTATCTGGGCTCCATCCGGGTCTCTTCTCAAATCTGTGTACGCTCACTGCCTTGCTGATATGCTCAGTCTGTTGCTGGGGTGTCCCACCCCCAATCCTGCCTCCTCTGCCTGACTCCCCCCAGCTGGCTCGCACCTTCCTGGAGCCCAGCGAGAATCCCTGGCCATCTCGGGAACACCTCCTTCTCTCACGCCACCTCCCTTGCCCCCTTCGTACTTCATCACACTGGCCAACCCTCGGACCTGCCCGCTATGCGGTGCCTGCCCTGGGCCTACACTGGCCCCAAGCATGGCTGGGAAACATGAGGGTGCTGGCGGGTGAGCACCAGCCTCAGGGACCTGCACGCCTCCCTCTGCCACACTCCCCAGGACTTCTGTGACCATCTCCTTAGCCCTCCACCCTCCACTGTTACCTGGTCCTCACTTTCTGCTGACCCTTTCTTCCCACATCCCCAAGAAAATCAAAGCATTAGGAGGCGATTCTCAGAGTGTGGTCCCCATGACTACCCACCGCAGCAGTGTCCGTCACCGGGTGTCCCCGCAGTGCGTCTTTGTCCATCACCCGAACATCTCTGGAATGGCAACGTTTGTTATGATTGATTATTCGCTCTTACTTTGGGGTGGGCGTCTTGTCTCAGTCCCCATGGTTACTTGGATTTGATGACATACGGTAGCATGCTGTCCTCGTTAGCAAGATGCACTGTCCCTGACCTAGCTGAGGCCAGCCCCTCCACATGCCCTGGACCTCACCCCTGCTTATCCGCTCAAGGACCCATGTCAGCGACTCTCTCCCTCTTCCTGTGCCCCCCCCCCCATGTTGTCACTCCACAAGCCTCTTGAGCGAAGAGGCCTGAGCACAGCCAAGCACTCCATGCTCCTTGGGACACTTCCTTAACAGCCTCCAGGACACCACATGCCCTGGTCATCTCCTACCTCAGAGGCTGTTCCTTATCGTCTCTTTGCTGGTTTCTCCCTGTTGCTCAATATCTAACCCTTGGAGAGCCTGGGGTTTGATGTTTGAGCGAAGACCCAAGGAAGTGGAGGGATGAGCCTGGGCTGTGTGGAGGAAGACTGTTCCCTGCAGAGGGACACCAAATGCAAAGGCCCCGAGGCAGGAATGCGCCTAGCAGGAAGACCCAGGAAGCAGTGTGGCTGGTGAACAGTAAAGGGGGAGACATAGAATCCAAGGTCAGGAAGGTACCTGGGGCCAGATCACACAGGGCCTGGATGGCTTGGAGGCCTTCAGCGCCTATTCTCACCAGAAGAGGGCGCTACTAGAGGGCTTTGAGTGGAGAGAAGCCACAACCTAAGTTTTCACAGGATCCCTCCCGCTGCTGTGCTGAGAATGGACTCCAGGGGCAAGGACCTCCTAAGGGACATTATGATAATTTGGGCACGAGATGATAATTGTTTGGATTAGGATAGTAAAAATGGACATCAGATTTTAAATGTATTTTGAAGGTAAAGCTGATGGAAATTGCTGACACATAGCTATGGGGGACCAGAGAAAGAATTCATGGTGGCACCCAGGCTTTTGGCCTGAGTCACCAGAAGGGTGCAGTACCACTACTGAGGCAGGGGTGACTGCCGTGGGTTTGTGGGTGACCGACAAGCCAGAATTTTCTTTTGGACATGTTGCGTTTGAAATGCAGAGTGGACCCCAAGTGGAGCTGTCGAAGAGGCAGTTGGATGCGAAGGTCTAGAGTTAAACACACACATTTGCACTTTAGAAGTTGACTTAAGCCAGGCCCAGTGTTGCGTGCCTGTGATCCTAGCATGCCAAGTTCAAGGCCAGTCTGGGCAACTTAGCAAGACCCTGTCTCAAAATAAAATAAAAAGGTCTGTGGGTGTATCCCAGTGGTAGAATATTTGTCCAGCATGCCAAGTCCCTGCAACACACACACACACACACACACACACACACACACACACACACACACGTCAGTTGAGCTGGGCATGGTGGCTTCATGCCTATAACCCCAGAAACCCAGGAGGCTAAAGCAGGAGGATTGAGGCCAGGCTCAAAATAAAAAAATAAAAAGGACTGGGGATGTAGCTCAGTGGTAGATCACCTCTGGATTCAATCCCCAGTACCAGAAAAAGAGAGAGAGAAGAAAAAGGAAAATCACAGCAGAAGCTGTACAGGAGTGAAGGGCCCTGGGAGGCCCTGGGAGGCCCTGGGAGGCCCTGGGAGGAGGCCCTGGGAGGCCCTGGGAGGCAAAGGCTGGGCCAAGGAGGGAAGTGAGTGCTTGGGTCCCCTCTCCCCCTCCAGGGCAGAAATGCGAGCTGTGGCTCTGTGGCTGTGCCTTCACCCTTGCTGACGTGCTCCTGGGCGCCACCCTGCACCGCCTCAAGTTCCTGGGACTGTCCAAGAAGTACTGGGAGGACGGCAGCCGGCCCAACCTGCAGTCCTTCTTTGAGCGGGTCCAGAGACGCTTTGCCTTCCGGAAAGTCTTGGGCGACATCCACACCACCCTGCTGTCGGCCGTCATCCCCAACGCCTTCCGGCTGGTCAAGCGGAAACCCCCGTCCTTCTTCGGGGCGTCCTTCCTCATGGGCTCCCTGGGCGGCATGGGCTACTTTGCCTACTGGTACCTCAAGAAAAAATACATCTAGAGCCGGGCCGGGGCTTGGCGTCTGACTGTCGGTGTCTCTGTGCTGTGTGATTCCCAATGACCTCCAGAAACCCACTGTCCCACGAACGCTGGACAGCACCTCCCGCCCCTTGTTCTGAGTAATTCTGTTGTCAGTGTGAAAACCTTCCATAGTTTAGAAGTAGCCGTCGCCATGCCGAGACCTGAGGCCATGGCTCTACTAGAGGAGAGAGAGAGAGGAGAGAGAAACAGAAACAGAACACGAATGCCTTTTCTTTCAATTCAAGGTCTCCAGACGGAACTGTGGGGACTGGTTAGGATCTGAGGTGAGTCCCAGGACGTGCCATCCAACAGGGCCCAGGTTCTGGGAGGTGCCAGGGGCTCCGAGAACCTGACCCCTCGCCTCCCTTCCCTCTTGCCAGGACAGAGCCAACACCAAGACTCGCCTCTGCCAACCGGCACCTGGGGCTGGCTGGGGCTGCAGAGCCAGAGACCCTGTGGAGGCCCCAGAAGATCAGAAGGGGCTTCCGTCTTCTCCTGGACATGGACTAAAGCCAACTGGCCGAGGCAGTGGCACCCCAAAACCTGGCCGTGGTTGGGACAGACACCACAAGCACCCACGCCCCGGTCCCCCTCCCGAGTGGTGTCCTGTCTGGCGTTCAGTAGCGATTCCCGTGGGCAGCAGCCACTAGCCACTCCCGACCTTGAGTTGTTCTCCCATCCTGTGAGGTGGGACTTTCAGCAAAAGCCATGTTGACCTTCTCTCAGAAGGTCAGTCCCAGCTCAAGTGCAGGGGTGGGTCCCTCTCCACCTCCTTTAATGCCCCTTTTCCCACAATTCCAGGGGCTCCCCGTGCTGCATGCAAGGGGTCTCTGCCTCCACGCTGCCCCCTTGGTCGGGTCTCACTTTCCTGTGCCTTTTGCATGTTGGGAAAGGGTCTGGGTGTCACTGCCGCTCATGCTTAGAAACCACTGAAAGCCCCAATAAAGCATCCAGGAGGAGAAGGTGACTTTCATTTCTAACCTGTTTGTCCACCCAGCTCTCATTTCTGAAGTCAGGCCAGAGGGCTGGACGTGAGGTTTCCCGATGCTGAGTTGAGGGCAGGTCTCAAGTTGCTGGTCGGAGCTGGTTTCTGGAGAGACTTTCCAAAACATGGTGCTTCCCAGTTTACAGAGCCTGTTCACAAACATTTGCCTACATTAACCTTCAGGGGATACTCAGGGCACAATCCTGACCCCAATTTCTAAATGGGAAATGCATTAAAATGCCCAAGGAATTAAGCTGAGATTATAGTTTGTGGAATATAAGGCATAGTTTTCTTCAGTTTGAAAAAAGATGGTAAGAATCAGCATGTTTTGATCAAACCAAAATGAAAAAATAGCCCAGACTAAGACAGGCCAACAGTGGAACCTGGAGACCCTGGACACTCTGTACCATGCGCCCCCTGGGCTATCCAGACACACAGAACCTCCTCGCTCACAATTAAACCTCCACTTGAGAACAACAGCAGCATACTCTCCTAGCAGGATCAACTGCCCTCATGAAATGGGGACACCTCACCCTCTCCAAAAACGAGACTCACAAGGCCCCGCCAGTCTGTCACATTGCTCTGGGTGAAGTCAAATTCTCTCATTCTCCTGGGTCTAGAGGTCACAATTGAGCTTAACTGTATTATACAGACCAAATTCAGCTGTCACTAGCATCCCCGTGACTAGGTGTGTGCACACACAAGCAAAGAAAATCCTCACAACTGCTACCCTTCTCCCTTCTGAAACCCATCCCAAGGCCATGGTTGATATTTACAATTTACCTTTTTTCCAAAGCTGTTCTATGTTCTCTTTGCCTCAAACAGTGCTTGGCTGATTGGAATAGTTTGCCTGGTGAAATGACCTCAACTTTGGTGGCCCTTGGGTTGCTGTGGTTTTCTAACTATCTTTTACTATTAGATGTGGCGGTATTATAGGGCCCCCAGAACCCTGTTTCTGTACATAGTCTCCATGCTATTCTTGTGTAGGAGATGCCCCGTGTGCCCTTGGTAATCAGGATGGAGCTCCACAGCTCAGGGAGGATACTACCTCTGCCTATAGTTTCAATGCAGGAGGGGCTCAAAACAGCCAAGCCAGAGGACCACTGCTGTGTTCCTGGACAGAAACGTTCCTTCCTTGGTACTTATCATCTCTAAGTCATCAAGGTCCACGGTTTCAGGGATGGGAAGCAGCAGGTTTGTGTGATAGTGACCTCTTCCACCCTGGCCCTGCTGGCCCTGTTACTCGGCTGGGGAGAAACGGAACCGTGGCGGGTTGCAGTGCAGTTTGTACCGCCTCCTGCAGGTCGGCGCTCCAGCCTCACAGTGTCTCGGGGCCAGCATTGGAACAGAGCCTTCAGTAGCCCATTTCAATGTCCTATGAGTCTGGCTGCTTCTGGGTATGAGAGTAAGGACACGGCAAGACCAGAAGGTTCCATCTGTATGACCCCTTGCTGGGCTTCCCTTGCTGGAACCTCAATTCTTCGGTCAGAAGCGATGTTACATGGAATACCAGCACTGGAACCAGGCATTCCTACGTCCTCACGTGCAGTGCTCAGAGAGGGCAATGGAGAGCCACTGAGGGAGGACCAGCTGCTGCTCCCTCCATAATGGAAGTCGTTCAGTGCAGCCCATCTGCCATTTAGATGAATGTGACAAATGGTGCCATATCAGAACTCCGGGCAAGCTGGGCACTCACAGTGGTATTGGCTAAATCGGTGTTGATGAGAGGAAGTCCATATTGTATCCATTTATAACCTGTGACTCAGTGACCACGGCCAGTTCTTATGAACCTATTGGACAAGCACAAGGGTAGCTGGGGAAGAGAATGACATCTACAAAACAAGGAATTCTGTCCATTGGCATGTTGACCTCTGGCCTCCTCTGCAGTGGGTACCTTTGGGGGAACCTTCTTGTAGGACACATTACCCTCCCATTCTGTTCCCTTTGTTAGAGGTCCATTCACATCCCTTCTCCCCCAGACCTCCTTGTTACCAGTCCTGCAATCTCGCTCTTTCCATGTTCCTGATCATCTAGCCAAACCATCTATCCCATGCATATGTCTGGACTTCTGTCTCCACCTTGAAAAGTGGTCAACCAGATGGTCTGCTTGGAACCGTGTTCACGGAAGCTATCTGCCTTCTGCAATGTCTTCCAGGGCACCCCTATCGTGCTGTGACCATCCACTTCCACTTGGCGCTGGGCCTGAGTTTTGTCTTCCATCAACTGACCACAAGGCCTTCACCACAAGACCTTGGGTACTGATTGAGGAACAGGCAGCAATGTGGCAGAACAGATGGCTTTATGCTATGTCACTTTCACTTGATAAAATGCTGGCGCATTAGTTTCTATCACTTGATAAAATGATTAGTATCAGACTCATCTGCACACGCATGCCCAGATTTATGGCTTGATGTGTCCCATGAGACCCAGACCGTGAGTGAGAGCTCAGCCAGGTTGCGTATCACTTGGTGTCTCGTTGTGGGCAGTATTCAGTCTCTACAGGGCCCAGAAGCAAGAAATAGCCAGATGCTATTTCTCAAAAGGACAATTATCATTTGCAGAAGAGGAAATAGTGGGGTACACTGAGATTTTCAGACTGGAGCTTGCAGGAAGCTCAGTGCCATGTGGCTGTCTCAGAGACAACTGAGGCACCGTTCATTGGATGTGCCAGGTCAAGGCTCCAGTGGCAGAGTATCTTGCACTGCTGCCTGAATTGCTTTGGGATCCATTCAAAACTGGCAGAATTCTGCATTATTCAGCAAATAGTTCAAAGAAGCACATGTGAACGGGCATGTGTCACCCCTGGTTGGACAGCCAATCAGTGAGGAAGAGACGAGACTTCAGGGACAGCTAGCAGCCTCTGACAGAAGGAGTAACTGGTAAGAAGGCGGCTGCTGGAGAGGATGGTGGAGGCATCCAGGCTGGAGGGCAGCGTGACTGCCACCTGCTGGTTCCACGTATGAGGAAACCAGGATCCTGGACAGGGTGGCACGTGGTGGTCAGGACCCCACTACCAGAGAGCTAGGACCAGGAGTCCTTTCCCTTGTCTTATTCTGTCTCCGAATATCATGGAGAAAATCTAGGGTGGCGACAGGTATTTACTCTGAATTCACGGGCTGCTGAGCCATCTGTGCAGTGTCATTGGGGGATGCAGAGGTGAAGAGGGTGGCTTTGGAGTTCAGCAGTCAGGAAGATGGGCAATGACATTCCAGGACTGTGGCAACGGGTGCTCCTGAGTTTAGTTATCTGGGTGCGGTGGTGCATACCTGAGGCCCCAGCCACTTGGAGGCTGAAAGGGGAAGACCACTTGAGCCCAGGAGCTGGAGACCAGCTTGGGCAACATAGTGAGACCCCATCCCCCAAAAAAAGAAAAAATAAAAGAAAGGCCTCTCTGATGTTCCCTGAAGAATTCCTGCTGGGGAGGATGGGAAGGCTGCTGAAGGTCATATTTTCTTCAGTTTGTTGGTTTTCTATGTGCAGACTTGATGACCCAGGTCACTCTAATTCTAATATGTCTCCAAAGACCTGTCCGGTCCTTCTCTTGCAACCTGGACCACACTGCTTAAGGGCCTCAGTTTTCTCATCTCTGAAAATGAGCCGATGACATTAACAGCTGCAACTCATTGAGTACTAATGACACTAGGAAATTTACATATTTACATACTTTCAAACCCTAGAAAGCATGGATTTTTGTTTCGTTGGTGAAACAAACACTCAGAATTCAAGTACCCATGGTCCAAGTAGTAGATTGTACCATTGGTCTTCCCAACAGCATTACATAGCCACTGCCTTTGACATGAAAATTCAGCCCCTCCCACTGTGGGTGGAGTTTATTCCCTGCCCCATCATGCCTGGTTTTTCCAGGTGACATTCTTGGGTTAGTGGAATGTTGGAAGGATATGACATGAGCAGAAGTGTCTTGTTTTTTAGGGGTTTTTTTTGGTACTGGGGATTGAACTCAGGGGTACTTGACCACTGAGCCACATCCCCAGCCCTATTTTGTGTTTTATGTAGAGACAGGGTCTGAGTTGCTTAGCACCTCGCTGTTGCTGAGGCTGGCTTTGAACTCACAATTCTCCTGTCTCAGCCTCCCTAAGTGCTGGGATTACAGGCTTGAGCCACGGCGCCTGGTTTTTGTTTTTGTTTTTTTAAACCAGGGATTGAACCCAGAGGTGCTTAACCATGGAGCCACATCCCCAGCCCTTTTTATTTTTTATTTTGAGACAAGGTCTTGCTAAGTTGCTTAAGGCCTCCCTGAGTTGCTAAGGCTGGCTTTGAACTTGAGATCCTCCTGCCTCAGCCTCCTGAGTCATTGGGATTACAGGCATGCACCACCAGTGGGCAGAGGTTTTAAATGTGCTATGTGGCTTGGCTTAGGCATGGTACCCCAGCAACCATCAGGAGGGGAGCATGCCCCTAGGTAGTTACGGCTCTTTCATTCTGGATGCCAGAATGAAACAAGTAGAACAGGACTAAGCGCCTCTTGTGGCTTGCAGCAGGCACAGCCACCCCCAACCTGCAGTAGAGCTCAACAGCTGAGGGCAGCCCATAATAGCAGAGCCACAGCTGATCTGCATTTGCTGTAAGTCAGCAAGTCTGTTGGGAGATGTGTTGTTACCAAGCAGTATTAGAGCAGTAGCTGACTGATACGCTGGCAGAACAGGGCTACGATGTCAGATGTATTCAAAGCCAAAGTCCCAGCTATTTTCTCTTGGCCTGGATTGGAGGGAACCACAGGTGAGATGATGTAGTAAAATGCCAAGTATCAGACTAAAAGAAATGAAGAACAAATACCAGTTTTTAATCTTATTCAGTGTTGTGTTTTTAAAATTAGATTGATGACAGAAATTTCGGGGTGATTGAGGACATTTTGTTGTTATAGGGTCTGGGCTTCGAAGAGAGACAGTCATTAGGCAAAGATAAATCTCTTTAATAACAAGCAGGTCTCGAGTGTCTGATATTTTAAAGATTATATTTTCCCATCTGTGACTGCATTAAGCCAATCAGTAACTAGTGAAACAGAAAGTATTGTCACTCTGTAGTCAACAAGTCAGAGAGGCTAAGTGCTTCGCCCAGGGTCACATGGCTGAGGAGCTGAACGTAGTCTTCTTCATTCCTGCTCTGAGTCAGTTTGTGGGAGCCGGGACTGCCCCGCCCCTCACCCTGCATCACTGCCCAGCAGCATGGTGCACCTGGCAGAAGCCAGGACAGGGTGCAAGGCATACAGGCGGGGACTGGCAGCAGCCGCTGGCTTGGGCAGGGCCTAGATAACTTTGTTGCAGAAATTCTGATCTAATCAGGGAGGTTCCCAGGCTCCCCCACCCACTCACCTCCTAGGCACTCAGACACCTCAGAACCACATACCCTGGGTGGCCACACCTGCCAGAGAAGGCAGCGAGTGGCAGGGCTCTGTGATGAGGCTCCCAGCCCAGGCCCCAAAGGAAGCACCCTGGGGCCAGCGGCAGGCAGCCCTTAGTGCCCTGGGTGGACAGCGCCTCAGACAACGCAGGGACCTACTTCACCTTGGCCAGAAGGACACCACCAGTTCCAGGCCCTTTCTTTCAGGTGTCCTGGAAAACAGCTCCCTCCCTCTCCAGTAGCTTTGTTAACCCTGAAATCAGAACGCAGAGTCTGAGGTGCTCCAGGGCCACACTAGAGCTCAGGGACACAGCCTTCCACGTTCAACGGCACCTCTGTGAACCTAAAACAGGCTTGTGTGTGGGTTTTCTTTTTCCTAGTAAGGTAAGTTACAGTACTGGTGACACACTCGGATCTACCATGCCCTGGAAAGACATTCTGTAGTGCCACCCACCCAAGGTCCTGTTCTAAGCACCTCACAAGTTTAATTCATTTAATCCCCACAACACTCTGTTGTAGGTACCATCCCTCATTTTACAGATGAGGAAACAGACCCAGAGAAGTAAGGAACTTGCTCAAGGGCACACAGCCAGTGTGTATGGTAGGGTTCAGATTGGAAACCAGGCAGCCTGTTCACCTCCTTGATCCTTTTACTTCTCTAAATGCTTTATATAACTGTCTCTGCCTAAGCTGTGACAAAGGGTCAGTTGGGGGAACACTCTGCTTTTGATGCTCAGCACACTCTTTGAGGTTGCTGCTTTCGTCATCTGAACCCCACTAGACTGCAACCCACAGAGGCAGGTCCAAGTCTCTGAATGAGTGCTGCGCCCCCTGCCCTCACCTGGTACAGAAACTGGTGTGCTGGGTGCTCCCCAGCTATTGGGTGGCTGCTGAGGAGAGGCACTGTGAATGTAAGGTGAACCCCACCTTACATTCCCGAAGCAGGGCTCAGAGCCTGACCTGGTTGAGGACACACAGCTGTGAGTTCTAGTCAGCACGAGCCCAGGTCTTCTGCTCCAGACTCATGCTAGCTAGGACGTCACTCATTCTTGGTAGCAACTGCATTAGATGATTCACACAATTACTATAATTTATGTAACTGACTGTCATTTGGATTTTGACAAGTTTTCACTCTTGTAGCAACTATAAGAAAAATCTTTCTCTACACATTTCCATAGTGCAAACCGCTACACTGAGATTGTTGGGTCTGCGCGTTTTCAGCTTGGATACTACCAGGTCACCATCTAAACAGGTGGCACCAGTCTTCCACCAGTTATGCCTACAGCAGGAGGGCACCTGTTCTCTGCACTGAGTGTTCAACTGTAAAACTCCCCAGGTGCTGTCAGAGGTTGCTGCGACAATCCCTAATGATGTCTAAACCATACAGGGTTTCTCTTAACAAAACTACCTTCTCAATAGTGATCAAAAATGGGGTTTTTTTGGAGAGTTTTTAAATGATCTTTGCAGCTCATCCCTTTGGGAATTAGGTTTGGTTCCCCAAGTGCAAGAAGCCTGTATGAACCCATGGGACCAGGCCTGAACTACACTAGGGCGTCACAAGGAGATGGAAGAGCAGGGCAGTGACACACTGCACCCAGTGTGCTCTCCTGTCACTCATCAGGAAATGAGCTGCCACCTCAGCCCCAAGGGGAGGGTGGCTTCTTTCTTGTTGTTTCCTAAAATAAAAGCCATAACCAGCTTTAAAAGAGGTTTTCATCATGCAGAACAGAGAAATGGAGTGAGAGGGTTGGAAGGGTGGATGAGATTGTCCAGATCACCCAGAGCTCACCAGATGAGGAAACCAAGTCCCAGAGCTCCCAAGAGACTAGTTCAAGGTCACACAAAACAGCAGAAAAAGCCGTAGCAGAATCCAGCCCACGCCAGGTATTCTAACTTCTGGCTGAGAGTTCTTTAGATCACCACGGGGCACATCTGTAGCCTCCACTGACAGGCCAGTCAGCCTGTCTTCCTTCAATCTCAGGGGCTTTTGAAAATGACAAGAAAGTTGGGTTCCCCTTTGGAAAGGGAACAAAACCCACAGACTATGGGAGTGTCCTGTGTGTTCTGTCCCCACCGCCTTGCCCAACTCTCCAACTCCTCTTTATTCTTTAAGACCCAAAAGAATCACTACCTTCTGTGGAAATATTCCCTGATTTCTGGGTCAGCTGGCTATTTCCTGCTCTGTGTTCCCAGGCCCTGACCTTGCTCCAGTGCGCAGAGCAGTCTACAGTGGGGCTGAGTCTTCTCTGTGAGAGTGACAATTCCTTAAATGCAGATGTATCCAATCCACCTTTGCAACCCCAGCACACAGCTGAAGCTACAAAGGAATAAACTTTAGAGCACTAACTCCACCAAGCAGGGAGTTAACCATCCTGCCCCGGCTCCTAGCTCACAGCATGAACTCAAGAAGGCTTTGTTAGCAGGGCATGATGGCGCACACCTAGAATCTCAGTGACTTGGAAGGCTGAAGCAGGAGGATCGCAAGTTGGAGGCCAGCCTGGGAAAATTAGTAAGACCGTGTCTCAAAATAAAAAATCCAAAGAGCTGAGGGTAGTTCAGTGGTAGTGCACTCCTGGGTTCAATCCCTAATACTGAAAACAAAACCACAAAAGCCCTTCTGAGCCGGGCGTGGTGGCTCAAGCCTGTAATCCCAGCACTTAGGGAGACTGAGACAGGAGAATCGTGAGTTCAAAGTCAGCCTCAGCAATGGCGAGGCGCTAAGCAACTCAGTGAGACCCTGTCTCTACATAAAACACAAAATAGGGCTGGGGATGTGGCTCAGTGGTCGAGTACCTCTGAGTTCAATCCCCAGTACCAAAAAATAAAAATAAAAACAACCTTCTGCAGAGTTGCTGAAGGAACGTGAGGTTCTGCAGGGTGAGGAGACTCTGATCCTGAAGGCACTGAACTTTCAACATACACTGGCTGGAAGTGCCAAGCAGGTCAGGCTGATAAGGGAGGTGAGTGGGCCCTAAAAGGCGCAAGAAACTCTCACCTGTGCGGAGGCCTCCCTTCAGTGCCACAGAGCACCTGCAAAGACAACCTCACCCACGTGAACTTTGTAACTGCTCTTCAGCCCTCTTCCTGCGAGGCTTCTCTCTCCTTTGCAAGGGGACAGCTCCCAAGTGCAGCTGACACAAAATTCAGGACTGTAAGACACAAGAAAGGGGTAAGGCAGGCTAAGAAACACACGCGCACGCACGCGTGCGCTACAGGATTAGGTGGAAAAAATGATATATGTATATACATACATGTATCTATATACACACACAGAGGGTGGGGAGGGAGAGGTAAGTAGAGACAGAGAGAGCAAAGAATCACTGATGCTCAACAAGGTGACCCAAAACTGTAATCCAAGTGACCTGGGAGGCTGAGGCAGGAGGATCCCAAGTTTGAGGCCAGCCTCAGCAACTTAGTGAGACCCATCTTGAAATGAAAATCAAAAGTGGCTGCATATATAGCTCAGAGGGAGGGCATCGCTGGGTTCAATCAAGGAAGGAAGGAAGGAAGGAAGGAAGGGAGGGAGGGAGGGAGGGAAGGAGGGAGGGAGAAAGGAACGGATGGAGGGAGGGAAGAAAGAAAAAAAAGAGACAGACTGTCTTTCATACAGTGCTCTGAGGTTTGCTGGGCTGCAGGCTTCTGTAGGGACATTAGAAAGTAACACACAAAACACTGGAATGAGGGATTTCATTATCTCCAGTTTACTTTAATTTGCTTGTTTACACAGAGATCTGTGTGTACATAACAGTGGCAAGAGCCATTCTCTAAATACAATCTGGTACCCAGACATGACAGATGCATGCAGAAATGAGGTGCCAGGGAACGAACCTCCAGAGACGCAAAATAAACATGGCAGTGCAGCTGACACCACCACAGATGCCCCCAAAGCCTCTTGTTCAGCACCTGGGGACAACAGACACTTCTCAAAAGACATGAGATGTTCAATCTGAGACCCAGAGTTCAAGTCACTCCCCAAAGATGGCAGTTCCTCTGCCTTCCCTAGAGGAACCAGAACATTCTAAAGGCTGTCAAGAAAAAGGAGGATGGAGATGATCAACTACCAAGTACAGATGCTCAGCACTTTACAGGCATCATTTCCCATAATCCCAACAGTATCATCTCTGCTTTCCCGACAGGGAAGGCAAGGCTTGCCCACAGTCACAGCCCCTGGGGGTGGTGCCAAGATCTGAGCCCACATCTCGTTTGCCTGAGCTCAAACTCTAGTGCCGTGGCGTGTCACACGGGGACAATGCATGCTCCCAAGGAAAAGGCAAGGGGCTAAGGGGGACAGGGCGCAGCACAGAGGCAGAGCACTCGCCTAGCATGTGCGAGGCTCTGGGCTCCATCCCTGGCACTACAGAAAAAAGAAAAAAGCACTAAGAATGAATAAATGGTGGGAGCCGGATGCACACAGCAAGCCAGGTAACCGACAGCTCCCTGTGTGATTAATTTAGTGTTAGGTTTGCACAGAGCTCGTGCGAAAAATGAACTTCTGGAGTCGCCCTCCACCTATCCCCCTTTGGTGCTGAGCATGAAACTTAGGAAAGACTCAACCCTCGACCCGCGCCTGCCACCAACCTCAGGCCCACTCTACCCCTGGTTTGTAGATGGAAACCCCAGGGTGGAAAGTCCTCTGGTCGGTCCATCTAGCCAAAGCACCATGGTGACGCCTCACTGCGCGTTCCTTCCCCTTTGGGGACAACATAATACATCTCACATTTTGATCAATAAAGCTGACCCACAGCAAAATGGGACATGAAAGACATATTTTAAATATCTTTATATAAAAAGATTTACCCTGAAGATCGACCAAGCTCCTTACTACCTAAGCCTGAGCTGCGCCAGGCGCGAGAGCTTACGCTAATGCTATTATCTGGCTCCACTGGGGAGGGGCCCCCGAAGCTGCCCCAGGCCTCCTCAGCCCATCAACCAAAAGGCAGGGCTTGTTTTGAAAGGCCTGAGGAGACAGTTTGGAAGAGAGGACGTCTTGTCGGTGTGGACCTGCAGGTGAGATGGGATGACAGGTGCTCCGACCCTTCCCGGCACTGTCACAGTGAAGGCCACGGAAAGACAAGGCTGGAACCCGAGAAGAGAGGAAAGGTCGGCTGATCGGAGGCCCCTGGAATGAGCCCAGGGTTTGTGTTTTGTGCAAGGAAGAGGAGGCGGGGCCGACATCAGGCCACCGAGGATAGAGATGTCTTTGCCAACAGCCTGGCTGCTAGCCATCGGAGGCAGAGTTTTATTTCACTTTTGAACAATCTCAATCTTATCCAAAGGTAAAAGTGCCCCGGGCACAGCACAGGGACCAGTGCTCTTATGCATGAGTCTGAAGCACACTCCTCGGTCTAAACCTGATGCGTGGTCAGGAAAGTTTCAGGACAAATACGCATTTTGCAAAACTATTCTGACTCAGCTGAAAATCCATCAGATTACTAAAATGCCAGCTTTCCGGTTTCATTCTTAACGGAAGAAACAGCCCCACGAGGTGGAATTACTCTAAAGCCAAGAATTTGGTTTATAAAAAGTAAATTAGTGTTCTAAAAAGATCCCTCAAACAATCTACAGGTACTAAAAGCACAGCACTGAACTGTGAGTTGTTTTCAGGAGTTTTGTTGGTAAAGAACAAATGCCATGGTTGTTATTAAAAACTATAAAACATTCACTCTTAAGAGAAGAGAAAAAAAAGGCAACCTTATTGCTCCAAAAACCAACGTATAACAATAGACAATAGACAGAAAATTATCATTGTTCGTGACATAAAAATCACCCGGTACTCGGTGGCAGAGGCACTGTGTTTTAAGGGACTGGCTGTGGTGGCTGAGCACAGCCAGCTGCAATATTCGACATTCCAAGCAGGAAACAAACAGCTACCATCAGAGTGTCTTTCAGGTACTGGAGTGTTTTAGGAAGAACCTGCTGGAAGGAGATGCTTCTGCAAAATCAACAGGGAGGAACACTGTTGAAACGACTGCTCTAACAGCCACTCGAGTCAAAGGACAATTTGACTCTGGGAGATAGCAGCACAGGAGGCGGAGCTCTGGCCTCCAGGGAGCCCATGCCAGGGAGGCTGTCCTGATTCTGTCTTTTCACTGGGCCTTAGCTGTCCCCTCAGGGACAAAAAGGGTGTTTCAGATTAAAGTCAAATCTTTCCAGGGGTGAAAAGTACCTGATGGGAACGTTGGTGTTTGTGACATAGGCTACATCACCAAGAGGAGTCTGAGGACTAAACTCACTCCGCAGACTCATCCACCTCTCCACCCCCAACTGCCCGGCAAGCATCCTGTCTGAAGTGGGATCCAGAATTCAGCCCATAACTAAACAAAATAAGTGGAAAATATATTATCCATCGTCCGGCTGTCTCCTCTTTTGTTTCTCTTCTATTTCTTGTAACTGTCTTGCTTCAAATTCAAGCTAGAGCTCTGGGGAGGAAGTCCAGGGGAGAAGGATTTCAGATACCAAAATCCGTACGTACCATACCAGCTCAGCAAACCAAACAAGGTGCCAAACACTTTCTGAGACAAATCATGGAAATAGACAGCCGTGCACAGAAACATCCACACCCAAATGAAGGTCAAGAAGCCGAGGGCGACCACCAGAGTGGTGATGGCCGCGTGCAGGCAGTGGCTTCGGTCCGTCTTCACCTCATGCAGCACGGCCATCTCCTCCACGATCATGAGGGCACAGAAGGTCAGCAGAAAGGAGTGGCCTGAGATGTCAAAGCCGTGCCAGAAGCCTCCTCCCCTGTGGCACTGCTGCTTGCTCCGGTGCTCCTCACGGACCCCCTCCAGGGCTGGCGACTGGTAGCAGCTGCCTGTGTAGTGCTCGATGTTGGAGAACAGGGTTGTGCAGACATACCAGATGGCTGTGCCCACGAGCAGGGTGCTCAGTCGCCGCAAGACCAGGCCGGCCTTGCCTGTTAGGTGGTAGTTGGTAAGGGCAATGAAAGGCAGGAGGAGACAGAATGTCCAGGCCCAGGCCACCTTGACAAAATACCTGACAGAGGAAAGTGGAGATGAAGATGGGACATGGCAGGGAGGAAACAGTCATGACGAAGGCACCCGTACTCCCAAAGGAGGGTGAGGGAGAAAATGTGATCAAAGCTCCAGACCCTAACAGCTACCATGTTTCCAGTGCTTCCTGTGTGCCCCGCTTACTAAGGACTTTTAGCTATTTAAGTCTTAACTCTGTGAAGTAGGTATTATTAGAGGTTCCATTTTACAGTTAAAGAAACTGAGGCACAGGGAAGTGTCATTCCAAAGTGGAGATTGTAAATCAGGCATAGTGGTGCACATCTGTAATCCCAGCGACTTGGGAGGCTGATGCAAGATTGCAAATTTGAGACCAGACTCGGCAACTTAGCAAGCTTGCATCTCAAGAAAAATAAATAAATAAGTAAAGGGCTGGGATGTAACTCAGTGGTAGAGCACCCCTGAATCCAATCCCCAGTACCGCACAGTGGAGGTTGTAACTGATGAAGTGGAGTCTGAGCAGCTTGTAGTGGCAGATGCCAATAATTCCAGGGACTCAGGATGTCTGAGGAAGAAGAATTTCAGTTCAAGGCCAGCCTGAGCAACACAGTGAGACCCTGTCTTAAAAAACCACAAAAAAAGGAAAAAAGAAAAAAGAACAGGGCTGGGAATGTAGCTCAGTGGTAGAATGCTTGTCTAGAATGTTCAAGGCTGTGGGTTTGAACCTCAGTAGAGCTAAGAAAAGAAAGAAAAAAAAAGATTTGGGGTCTATGGTTTTAGCATTTTGTTATTTGCTCATGAAAGCAATAATAATTGAGCATCTACCAAATGCCAGGAGCTTTCACACACATTCACTCTCTTTCCTCCCCACCCCATGGTGCTGGGATGAAACCAGGTTCTCACACAAGCTAGGCAGGTGTTCTACCACTAAGCTACACCCCTAACGCTCACATTCACTTTCTACAGAAGACTCACGATCACCCTGGAAGGAAGACGTCATTTGTCTCATTTTACAAACAAAACAGCACAGCTTGAACAGTACTTTGCCAGTCTGAAAGCCCATGCTTCCCTGCCACATGGCTGTTCCTTCCTGCACCACAGAAAAACTCCTGGAACAAAGAGCTTTACTTCAAGCCAGAAGACCTGGGTTCAAATCCTGACTGACTTCACTGGTTACTACAACTTTCTAGGCCTCAGTTTCCTTGGCTGTTAAGCAAAGCTGAGGGCATCAAATGGTTTTCAAGCCAGGTGCGGTGGCTCACGCTTGTAATCCCAGCACTTAGGGAGGCTGAGACAGGAGAATCGCGAGTTCAAAGCCAGCCTCAGCAACGGCGAGGCACTAAGCAACTCAGTGAGACCCTGTCTCTACATAAAACATGAAATTGGCCTGGGGATGTGGCTCAGTGGTCAAGTGCCCCTGAGTTCAATCCCCAGTACCAAAAAAAAAAA
>CM053401.1:166379577-166395676 GCA_028644305.1 Xerus rutilus
TGGTTTTCAAGATTGCTTCCAGATCCAATGATTCAACACGGGCTCCCCTAGCTTTCAACACTAATTCCAAGCAGTGTCTTGGAACAAGACACCAGAATCCATGGCTACCCCCAAACAACAGGGACTCACGTGCCAGGCTGCTTGGCTCCCAGCTCACCCGAGCCAGATAAAGCAGCAGCTGCCTTGTCTGTCTCTCCTGTGCCCATGAAAGGGGACAGACCTGAGGACCATCTGCAGAAACACACGAATGAGACTGGAGGCTACTACCACTCTCACAATCTATTCTTAGCCCAGCCACCAAGAATGGGTGAGGACGGAAGGTGGGCCAAGGACAGCATGCCTCTTTCCTAGGTTCCAGTGGTTTCTCACACACACAACGGCCTGTCACTAAAATCTTCACTGGCACTGATACCGAGGGATTCACCAGAGCCAAGACCTGTCAGGCATTTGAAGCTGCCTGGAAAGGAAACCAGAGTTTGAAGTGGACAAAGTAGGGGTGAGTCTCAGGGAATGCCAGAGACAATTCTGAAGACTTAGGCTCACGTTCAGGGAGAAATTTCTTCTTTCATTTTCCTTTTGTTAATTACTCCACCACGTTTTTGTGCAATAAACTTACATTCTAGTTGTCTTTTTTAAAAAGTAAAGAAGTGAGCGGGTGGACTTAAGGAGATGTCCCCAACAGCCCAGCTGGGATAGCTTTCCTGGGCCACTGGCCATCCACTCTGGGTGGCTGAGACAGTCCAAGGAGATCCAGGACAAAGGTCATAGACCAGAGGATTCCTCTGCCCGGCCAGCATCTTGGAGTGGGAATTCGGTTGCAGGCTGGGGAGAGGTTCTCAAAGGGCAGGCAGGGGCGCGTCTTTAAAACAATGGTGACAGGATTTTGTCACAGGGGAGATCTGACCCAGGGTGGAGTAGCAGGGTCTGACATACAGGCAGGCAGGAGGGAGCTGGCATCTCCCAAACAGGGCGGTGGACAGCTCCCAACGCCAAGAGGAGGTGGGGGCAAGAGCGACAGGGGCTGGTCCCTCGCGCCATCCCACCCGACACCCCTACAAACACACGACACACTCACCCCTGGCCGTCCCTGCCTGCCCCGTCAGACTCTGGCTGTCTATCTGAATCTGCAAACACGAAATGCTAGCGACACTAGCTATTCCGGGGTCCCTGAGTCGCGACACGCGCGCAGGGCTGCTGTCGCGATGGTAAGGTCTTGTCTTCCCACGACCGGTCCGCAAGGCCCGCTAACCCCGGCTTCTCGGGCGCCGGCTGGCGGATATGGCGCGGCCAGGAGGACCCAGGGTGCACTCACACGTTGAGGACGTTGCGTTTGTTGCTAAGGAAACTCTCGGGCAGCGGGGAGAGCTCCTTGAGGAGGGAGCCCACCAGCATGGAGGCCACCAGCGCCCACGGCAGGTAGCGCCGCACCGCAGCCCGCACCAGCGTCCCGCGGAGGAACCACGCGCAGCGCTCCAGGTGCTCCATGCCGGACCTCGTCGGCCACCGTCCACCTCTCGGTGCCCTCTCGGCCACCGTCTTGCCCTTCGCCAGGGCCGGCGCCGCCACCTCCTTTGGAGCGCATGCGCGCCGCCCGTGGGTTTCACCCCTTGAGGAGCCCGCGCGCTCCCCCTGGTGGCCGCTGGCGGCCTCTGCAGCGTGTGGGTCTGCGGGGCCGTGCGCCTTCCTCTTTGTCCCTGTCCGCTTCCAGGCGACGCGCTTCAGGTCATTTAGTCTCTCTTGGAGACTTGGAAACATCTCTTCCATCCGAACTTCAGTTTTTCATCTGTCACATGGAGGAGAAAAGATCTATCTTTCCTTAAAACTAGTTTATGAACTCAGGAGTTCTTTTTGCTGGTCCAGGTATGGAGACATGAGATGACACTTTATTGGAAAGTAAATCCATAAAATAATTACTCAATTTGAAATTTAAGTTATTAAATGTATTTTCATTTAAAATAGCTGTGTGTACTGAATGAAAATACTGGATGGTGAGAGTTAATGGAGATCACATAAGAGTTTTGGAGACTCCATCACTCAGTCCCCTGTCAAGCTGGGTATCTATGAAAGGGTTTCCCAATCTTGAGTCCTTCCTTGGCCACTGTATTAGTCGCCTGTGGCACCCATATAAGTTACCATGAATGTGTTTGTTTAAAACAACAGACATTTATTCTTTCACGTTCCTGGAAGCCAGAAGTCAAGGTGTGGGTAGGGCTGATTCCTCCTGGAGGCAGCAGGGGAGAACCCCGTGCCTCTCTCTTAGCTGCTGGTGACTGTAGAAGTCCTTGGCATTCCTGGCTTGCAACTACATCTCTACTGTCTTGGCCTCCAGCTTCCTGGCACTTCTCCCCTGTGTGTCTCCTCTGTTGTCACTGATGAGGCCTCACCCTAAATCCAGAATAGTCTCATACTGAGATCCTTAATTTACTTACATCTGCAATGGCTGTTTGCAAGTAAGATCACATTCCTAGGCACCAGGTTTAGGACTAGGACATACCTTTTGTGTGTGAGGAATCATCATTTGACCTATTCCTGCCAACTTAACTACTTTTACTATGTCTATATACCACAAATTCTATTATTTGCATAATTTTTTAAGCAACACACATTTAAAATGTGCATACCTACTGAATACCCTCCCCAAAAAATTCTATGCAGTCGTGGATTCAATGTTATATTTCTTCCATTTAAATAAAACCAGTTATATTTCCAGTTATATTTCTTCCATTTAAATAAAACATTTCTCTTGAAATATCATTGTTAGCTGGGCACAGTGGTGCACGCCTATAATGTCAGTGGCTCAGGAGGCTGAAGCAGGAGGATTCTGAGTTCAAAACCAGCCTCAGCCACTTAGCAAGGCCCTAAGCAACTCAGTGAGACCCTGTCTCTAAATAAAATACAAAAAAGGGTTGGAGCTATGGCTCAGTTCAATCCTCAGTACCAGAGAGAGAGAGAGAGAGAGAGAGAGAGAGAGAGAAGAAAAGAAAGAAAGAAAGAAAGAAAGAAAGAAAGAGAAAGAAAGAAAGAAAGAAAGCAGAAATATTATCATTGCTAACAGACTAAAATTATCTCATGTCCATATGCCAAGGACAGCTACCACACTTTGGGGAATAATGTCTGATTTATGCCTATCATGGACTGATAGTAAGGTCAGATTGGAGGTAAAGACCACGACCACTAGCCGAAAAGGTAAAAGCACAGCTTTATTGGGGTTTGCTCTCATGCGAGATTCACCAGTCCGCCAGTATGGGCCGGGGAAGTTGCACCCGAGACTGGGAGAGGCCATTTTATGGGTAGGCTGAGGGAGAGGGATTCTCACAAAGAGAGTCTCTTCTTGGTTGGCTGAGGCCCATTGACAGGTATGGGCCGATTTCAGAGGTCGGCGCATTCATTGCTGATTGACATCAGAGTGGTGAGCAGTTGTGTGGCATGCTCCTGTATAACTCTTTCCCTTTGTGGTGTCACGTTGGTAACTTGAAATCAGCCTTAGTGGGAGTATATACACTAAAGAAATTGGCAAGCCCACAAATTAAGGCTTTAATGCATACATTGATTGTTTACATTGGGCTGCAACTCCATTTGTCAAAACATGGTTGAACTGAAACCATAGGTTGGCTATAGACACAAGAGTCCAGCAAAAATCAATAAAAGCATTCTGTGAAATCAATTAATTATATTTGCAACAGAGTATTATATATTCATTCATTGTAAATCATGTGCTACACATTCTTTATATTGAGAAAAATTTATAATAAACCAATATATATATACTTATATGTTCCCCTAAAGAGCTAGTTATTCAAGATTTACCACCAGACCATTGTTGGTGATGTAGTACACACGTAAAAACATGCAGCATATAAGTAATTATATATATTAATAGATATTTAGGTATAAGCATAGATAGAGCTTCATGACAGAATATGCCTCTATCATGTGTAAAGCACTTTGATAATTTCTACCCAATCATAAACTCAATTTAATTTTTTAAAATGCTGGTCATGACTTAATGAATTGATTTTATATATTCATAGTATAATTTGAAAAATAGATTAGGAAATTTTAAGTCATTAGAGAATGATACTCTTTCCCTTCCCCACCAGAGGGAGATGGAAGACCACAAATACTGTGGTTCTGCCCTGCCTGAGACCTCAGTGGTATCACCTAATTGTTGACTTTTCATCCTTCATTTGTATATTCTACAAATACTTGTTAGAAGATTGTCTTTCCAGCCGGGCGCGGTGGCTCACGCTTGTAATCCCAGCACTTAGGGAGGCTGAGACAGGAGAATCACGAGTTCAAAGCCAGCCTCAGCAATGGTGAGGTGCTAAGCAACTCAGTGAGACCCTGTCTCTACATAAAACACAAAATAGGGCTGGGGATGTGGCTCAGTGGTCGAGTGCCCCTGAGTTCAATCCCCGGTACCAAAAAAAAAAAAAAAAAAAAAAAAAAAGATTGTCTTTCCACAAATAAATGGAAAGATATCCCATGTTCATGGATTGGAACAATTAATATTGTTGAAATATTTATACTACACAAAGTGATCTACAAATTCAATGTAATCCCTATCAAAATTCCAATGTCTTTTTTCATAGAAATATTTTTAAATTCTAGAATCTATGTGGAACCATTTAAAAAACCCTAAATAGCCAAGGCAATCATGAGTCAAATGAACAAAGCTGGAGGCATCACCCTACCTGATTTTAAACTGTACAAAGTGGTAGTAGCTAAAATAGCACAGTACTGACATAAAAATAAACACATTGACCAAAAGAACAGAATAAAGAGCTCAGAAATGAACCCATATATGTACCATCAATTGAACATCAACAAAGGTACCAAGAAAACAGTGAAAAGAACAATTTTTTCAATAATGATGTTGGAAAATCTGGATGTCCATATGCAGTAGAATAAAATTGGACCCTTACCTCTTACTATAAACAAAAATCAACTCAAAATTGATTAAAAACTTAAAATAAGACCTGAAACTGTAAAGCTCTTAGAGGAAAATAAAGGGTAAAACTATATGCCATCAGTCTGGGCAGTAATTTTCAAGATTTGATCTTAAAAGTACAAGCAACAAAAGCAAAAATAAACAAATAGAATTACTTCAAACTAAAAAGCTTCTGCACAGCAAAGTAAACAGCAGAGTGAAGAAACAACCTGAAGAAGGGGAGAAAATATTTGTAAGTCACGCATCTGATAAGGGGTTAATACCCTAAATATGTAAGGAACTCAAACAACTCTACAGAAAGGAAACAGTAAAATTTGAAAATAAACAATGGAACTGAATAAACATTTTTTCAAGTGCAGACATACACATGTCCACAGATATATGTAAAGATACTCAGTACCACCATTCATTGTTGAAATGCAAATTATAACCACAAGGAAATATTACCTCATATATGTCAGAATGACTGTCATCAAAAAGATAAGACATGGGTGTTGGTGTAAATAAAAGAGAATCCTTGTACAAAATTGATAGAAATGTAAGTTAGTAGAGCCATTATGGAAAAAGTTTGTATTTTACTAAAAATAAAATTACCATGTGATTCAGTAACCCCATTTGTACCCAGAAGTTGTGAAATCAGTGTAAGATGTTTACTCTCCTGTGCTCATGACATCATTATTCACAATAGCCAAGTTGTGGAATCAACCTAAGTGTCCATGAAGAGCTAGAGAAAATGTCGCATATCTACACAGTGGAATATTATTCAGCCTTTAAAAAGAGATTCTGGCCTTTGTGACAACTTGGATAGAATTGGAGAATATCATGCTAAGTGAAGTAAGCTAGGCACAGAAAGACAAATCCCACATGTTCTTACTTATTTGTGGAATCTAAAACAAACAACTAAACTCAGGAAAGGTTGCATGGAAATCACCTAAGGTTATGATTGCATTTTAGCCAGGTTAGACATGAAAAAAAATAACATATATGTGATATATATATATATATAAAAGCCAAAGGATATTAAGTTTATGTTGTCTTCTCTTTTTTTTGTTTTTGGTTTTTTTTTTTTTTGGTACCAGGGATTGAACTCAGGGGTACTCGACCACTGAGCCACATCCCCAGCCCTATTTTGTGTATTATGTAGAGACAGGGTCTCACTGAGTTGCTTAGCGCCTCACCATTGCTGAGGCTGGCTTTGAACTCATGATTCTCCTGTCTCAGCCTCCCTAAGTGCTGGGATTACAGGCTTGAGCCACCACGCCCGGCTGTTGTCTTCTCTTAAAGAATTTTTTTTAACCAAAAATATACCTGCCTCAGAAAAGTGGCCTTTTCGGGGTTGAAGATTTTGCTCAGTGACAGCGCTTGCCTAGCACACTCAAGATCCTGAGTTTGGTCCTTGGCCCTGGGGGAAAAAAAGGTAGGTTTCGTGCCAGAGTTCCTGCCAAATAGCTGGAGCACAGGCCAAGGCCCAGGACCACCTTCAGGGACCACCACGGGAGCCCAGCCAAGGGCAGACCCGAGACTACTAGCTGACAGTCAGAGGGGAACCCATACCTAGGGGAAGGACTGCCTCTAAGGATCCCTGCAGGAGACGGGGTCTAAGTGAGGCCCAGGACTGCCCCCAGTCCCATGCCAGACCCCCTGCCAAACAGTGGGAGGACAGGCCAAAGTCCAGGACCACCTTCAGGGACCTCCACGGGAGCCCAGCCAAGGTCAGGCCTGAGATTGCTATCCACCAATTCAGCAACCTCATATACATGTCATTTTTGTTCCAAGAGTTTGGCGATTATAGAATTTATCTTGAAATATGAGTCTCTCTTGGGCAAATAAGCTCTCTCTCTTTCTTTTCTCTTTTCTTTCTTTCTTTTTTTTTTTTTTTTTGAAAGTCACTATTACTTGACTTTCAGGTTGATAGAAGTTTGAGGGGCTTTGTTATTGTGCTTGTTGTTGTTTTGTTTTCTGGTTCTGGGGATTGAACCCACTGGTGCTTTACCACTGAGCTACATCCCTAATCCTTTTTATATTTTTTAATTTTTTTTTTTTTTTTTTTGGCACCAGGGACTGAGTTCAATCCCTGGTACAAAAAAAAAAAAAAAAAAAAAACTACAAAATTATTATTTCCTTAATCTTAAGGAATTCCCAAGGTTACAAATGGCTGTGAAAGGTGTATCTGGACTCTGACCTTGGAAGATGGGGTGTTGGGATGCTAATGGTTTAGTAGAAGATGCTTGGGGCCATGGAGGGGAGGAAGACTCAGGGAAGAGCTCCTGGTTTGAAGGACTGGCAGGGGGATCAGCCAGAGGACCAGTAGGAAGCATCATTCCAGGAAAAGCAACCAGCAGGTGGGTTTTGTTGGCTGGAGCTATGAAATAATTCACTACAGGCTGGGAGAGGGAGAGGCAGCCCAGTAATTGTCCCAGCAGGCAGCTCATAGCTACTGGCCAGCAAGCGGGATTCTTCCTCCCAGTGCCAAGTCCTTCCCTCTGAGGTCTCCTCTGCAATGCCTCCCTCATTGTCAACCTCTGACCACCACTATTTCTGGCGCAAGGGGACGACGACCCACTCCCTAGAGTGAGGCAGCTGAGCAAAGCTGCTGTCTGCCAAAGGCCAGGCTGGCTGCCTGCCTCATTGGAGAGGGTGCAGCCACAGGCTGTGCCTCTAACACACACAACCCCAGGGTCCCATCATCTGAGCCCACGTGGGCACAGGGTCAGGTCAGGTCACTGGCGCTGCAAGGCAGGGACCCAGCTTTGCTCATCTGCGGGGTTCACCAACACCGGCAGGAGGGCTTCCCAGGCCCTTGCTGCTTCCTCCTCTGGCGTGTCTTCTGCAGACCCCAAACTGTCCTATCTCAGGCAGTCACAGGGCCAAGGCCTGGGAAGAGACAACTTCTGTTGCCTGGAAGAGTGTTGGTGAGATGCGAGACACAAGGAAAGGCGGGACACGCCCCAGCCTTGGGATGATGGCTACCTGCAGGTTAGAAGGAGGACACTGGGACAGAGGGCTTTTGGTGGTGTGGAGGATGTTCTGCTTCTTTGCCTAGGGAAATCACATAGGTGTGTGCTTTAAAAATAGCCATTAAACTGGGCGTGGTGGCCCACGCCTGTAATCCCAGTGATTTAGGAGGCTGAGGCTGGAGGATCACCAGTTCCAGGCCAACCTCAGCAATTTAGCAAGAACCTGTTTCAAAATTTAAAAAAGAAAGAGGAGGCAGGTAAGAGAGGGAGGGAGGGAGGCAGAGGAAGGGAGGAAGGAAGGAAGGAAGGAAGGGAGGGAGGGAGGAAGGGAGGAAGGAAAATAAAGGGGCTGGGGACATTCCTCAGTGTTACAGCACCTCTGGGTTCAATTCCCAGTATAGCAAATAAATAAAGCCATTAAACTATACACTTGTATTTTATAAATTTTGTGTTTGTTATGTTTCACAAAAGTAGCATTAAAACAAACAAGCAGCCGGGCGCGGTGGCTCACGCTTGTAATCCCAGCACTCAGGGAGGCTGAGACAGGAGAATCGCGAGTTCAAAGCCAGCCTCAGCAACGGCGAGGCGCTAAGCAACTCAGTGAGACCCTGTCTCTACATAAAACACAAAATAGGGCTGGGGATGTGGCTCAGTGGTCGAGTGCCCCTGAGTTCAATCTCCAGTACCCAAAAAAAAAAAAAAAACAAGCAAGTAATAACCACAAAACAAGGAGTACCAGACTGGGAATAAAATTCCTAGGTTCTTGGAATAGTGATTATTAGATTGAGCCCAGTGGCTTGGTATTTTGCGTCTCACAAGGACCCCACAGGTAGGTACAGTCATTGCTCCTTTCTACAAATGAAATACTGAGGCAAAGAAAGGCTGAGTCGGTCAGACAAGGTCACATAAACAGCAATCCAGCAGAGCTGGGAGTTAAGCTAAGGTCAGTGTGCCCCAGGGACAGAATGCCTAACCTCTACTCGCACTGCCTCCTGGGTCTAGAAGAGGCCACTCTGACCTCATCTGCCCAACCACAGGGTCCCAGCACTTTGCCAAGTTTGCCAAGTCACAGTTGATAGGGTTTGGAGACCGTGTACATAGTTAAGAACATAGACCTGAGTTCAAGTCTAGACTTGGTGTTTATTATTGGCCGACCTGGGCCAAGTCATTTAATCTGTTTCTTCGCTTGAAAAAGAACAGCAAAGCTGGGCTGTGGCTCAGTGGCAGAGCGCTTGCCTGGCGTTTGTGAGACACTGGGTTCCACCCTCAGCACCGCATAAAAATACATAAGTAAAATCAAGGTATTGTGTCCGTCTACAACTAAAGAATTTAAAATAAAAATAATAGTATGTCAACTTCGCTGTCTGGATATGTATGTGAAACCTCATTTTTCTGAGTGTTAGGGACACAATAAATGGTCACCTCTAAAATAAACATTCTTTTTAGGTACCTCTTAAGACAGGCGAAGTGTCACTGTCCTGACAACCAGATGGGAAGGGTGTGACTCAGTTCTCAAACTAGAGGCAGTTGGCCCAAGGGTCCCACGGTCCCCTGCGCCCCGCCTTCTGCATTCTCAGGGTCCGCAGGAATGTGCGCCGGGGGCGAGGCCGGGGCGCTGTCACCCAGGCTTTTCCCCTCCAGCTGCGGCCGAGGACACAGCAAATTCCGCGGCCACACCTGGCTGTACAGCGGTCCCGGCTGGATCTCGGCAAGGATTTCCTAGACCTCGGGCCAGGCCCCGGCCGCCGAGGGCATAGCCTTGATCAGGACTGCTGCGCCAGGGCGCAGCCCGGAGCTCCGGGTTGGGCTCAGCCGCCAAAAGCGCTGCCCACACCTCCCCTGGGCGCCGCGGGCGGGGGCGGCTGTGCCTCGTGGGCTGGGCCTGGCCCACGTGACCCGGCCGCCCTCCTCCTCCGCTGCCCCTTTCCATTTTTGGAAGATGGTTGGCCTCGTCTGATCCTAGGTGGGTAGGCTGCTCTCTGGCTCAGTCCCTGCAAACACTCTGCCGACATCCCTCTGCGCACGCGGGGGTGCTTGCTCCTTCTCAGCTGAGTTATCCTTAATAGGAGGGACACGGCAGGTCACGCTCCTGGCTGCATCCTGGGGGTCTGCAGGGAATCAGTTGCCAGCAGGTTGGACAGAAAGGAGATGCCCTTTCTCTGAAGGGCTGAACCTTTCTTTCCTCCCTCCCCATCTCCCACTCCTCAACTGGAGCCCAAGGAGACCCGGGGCTACTTACCTCCGCTTACTTTCCAGCAGTCTCGCTCTTGCTCTCTACCCACAAAGCCCTCCCTAATCTATCCTTTCTTGGTTCCTCAAATGCGCCCAGTTCTCTCCCGCTTCCGGGGTCTCTACCCTAGCTGTCCCCTCCCTATACTGTGGGCGACTCCCCCATGTCCCAGCTTCCCCTGTGGCTCAGCCAACCTCCGCCCAGTTTGTTTTTTAGAGTCATACATATTACTAATATTATCATTAATGAAGTGTCTTGAAAGTTCTTGGGCCATAGCTTCCACAGCAGTTTACAATCAGCCATTTAACTTCCTCCAGGAATTTTGATGGAGTTTTGATTGGGATTGTGAGGCCCTGAAGATATGGAGACAAATTAGACACAGCTCCTTCCCTGGAAGAGCTAATTTGCTTATGATCTTCCTCTTTCTTTTTTATTGGTGCATTATAGTTGTACATAATAGCGAGGTTTGTTGTTACTTATTTGTACATGAACACAATGTAACAATATAATTTGGCCAATATCCCTCCCTTTCTCTTTTTCATTTTATTTCATGAGAGATCTTATTGGGCCCATCCTACTGGTGAGGACCAGAGGCTCACAGCTGATGTGGTGACTTGCCCTAGGTCCCATAGTAAGGAAGTGGTGAGGCTAAGACTTCCAACCAGATCTGTCTGACTCAAGAATTTGACTCAAGACCACCCAGACTGACACCTATAACCTCAGCTACTGAGGAGACTGAAGCAGGAGGATCACAAATTTGAGGCCAGCCTTGGCAACTTAGACCCTGTCTAAAATAAATAGATGAATAAATAAATTAATTAATTGCTGGAGGTGTTGCTCAGAGGTAGATCACCTCTGGGTTCAATCTCCAGTACGGGGGGGGGAATACCCCTTCAGTCAATTTAGCTCCTAGGTTTGGCTTGCATGTGTCTCTGTGCACGTCTGCAGGGTGCTTCATGTACCCAGAGTTGGAAAAGCATCTGTATTTGAAGATGGTCGTGCTGTGGGTTGAGTGGGAGTGCAGAGGGCCCGCTCCATGGGGTGGTGCCTTCTATTTGTGTTGGTGTTGGGGGTCTTTGGCTTTGTGTGTACATTGTTGGGGGTTCTGGCATGTATTGGGAAGGCGTGTAGTTGCATGGGCAGGAAGTGCGTGTTGGGAAGACAAGAATGAGTTATTGCTGTTGGTGTGTGTGCTTTTCCTTATGTAGGATTTTAATTTTATACTTACTGAAAGAATTCTTTTAAACAAAGATTCTTACCATATAGCACCCTCAGTTATTTTATTGAGACATAACCTCAGTTTGAAGCATCCAAATCTTGAGTGTACAACTAGAAGAACTTTTCATATAACATTCACCAGTGTAATCGCCACGCAGATCACAATAGAAAACACAAACAGATCACTTGTAAAGAACCAGAAGACAGGAGAATCGCGAGTTCAAAGCCAGCCTCAGCAATGGCGAGGCGCTAAGCAACTCAGTGAGACCCTGTCTCTACATAAAACACAAAAATAGGGCTGGGGATGTGGCTCAGTGGTCGAGCACCCCTGAGTTCAATCCCCAGTACCAAAAAAAAAAAAAAAAAAAAAAGAACCAGAAGGGAAGAGTTCAAAGGCTTTCAAAACATAGACATGATAAATGTTTGCCAGGCATGGTGGTGCACGCCAGTAATCCCAGCAACTCAGGAGGCTGAGGCCGGAGGATCACAAAGTCCCAGACCAGCTTCTGCAATTCAGCAAGACTCTGTCTCAAGATATAAAAGGGGCTGGGAATGTAGCTCAGTGCTAGAGCGCCCCTGGGTTCAATCCCCAGTACCAAAGAAGAAAAAAAAAGGAATTGATAAATGTTTGAAGAGATGGAAATGCTAATTACCCTGATTTGATCAATACGCATTATATACACATACCAAATTCTCACTCTTACCCTGTAAGTATGTACAAGTGCTAATTTAAAGATTTTAAAACTGTGTACAGGCCCCCTGAGGAGCTCACCTTCCCCCTGAATACTCCACAGAGTCACTGTTTTGTCCCGAGTATTTTGTCACTGGAATCACACAGTGCTTCTGTTGGAGGAGGCTAATATTGAACAAACTGCACTTAGTCTGCTAAGCTCTTTCCGTTCTCACTGAATCCCCCTAGTGGTTGAATAAGGCAGCACCTTCACTGATTTCCATTTTACATATGAGGAAAACAGGCACAGAGGTCACCCAGAGCCATTTGATTCCACAGTTCTGGTCCTCGTCCTTCCACTGGGCCATCCTGCCTCCCTATGGGTAATCCGCAGAAGAGGTGGCACTGCCACCTGAGAGCCTGGAGCTCAGAGGTGCTTCCGCGTGGGATTTATTTTCAGAGGAGACAGTTCCTCTGAAGCCATCGTGAGAGGATAAATAACTTGCTGATGGTCACACGGGGCTGGGCCAGGAACCAGGCTGTCAGGACCAGAGCCTGTCCCTTCACCCACCAGGCTTCACTGCCTTGGATCCTACTACTATCTGGGAGAATTTCCCTTCCCTTGCCCAAGTCCAGAGAGAATTCCCGTGGGGACAAAGGTAGGGCTTTAGCAGATTCTTTGGGCTACCCTCATTACTTCCTGTCCTCACACTTGACATCTTTTTTTTTTAAGTCATCAATGGACCTTTATTTATTTATATGTGGTGCTGAGAATTGAACCCTGTGCCTCACACATGCCAGGCAAGCGCTCTACCACTGAGCCACAGCCCCCGCCCCACACCTGACATCTTTACCCACTGTAAAACTACCATAGTGAAAGTGGGACCAGCCCATGCGGATGGGGATGCAGAGAGGGACCCACCAAGTGAGGTGGCCAGGTAGGATTTTCTGGATTTCTGTGGATGTGCAAACTCGTGGGGTAAATGATGGGGGTTGTGTTGCATGGCTCTGCGGCAGGCTGTACTTCCCTGTGTCTGTCTGTCTCTGTGGAGTGGCAATGATTGGGTGTACATCCGGTTCTGCCACCTGCTGATGAGGTGACCCTGGGCAGATGACTCGCCCTTTGTGCATCTGTTTCTTCATGCATGTCAAAATGGGATGCTAGCCGGGCGCGGTGGCTCAAGCCTGTAATCCCAGCACTTAGGGAGGCTGAGACAGGAGAATCACGAGTTCAAAGCCAGCCTCAGCAACGGCGAGGCACTAAGCAACTCAGTGAGACCCTGTCTCTACATAAAACACAAAATAGGGCTGAGAATGTGGCTCAGTGGTCGAGTGCCCCTGAGTTCAATTCCCAGTACCAAAAAAAAAAAAAAAAAAAAATGGGATGCTGCCGCTGCTGGTGTGATGGAACATGATCATGCAAAGTGCTTCAGACCGTGCTTTGTGGGACAGACACTGGTCCAGACAGCTCAGATGCATGAGATGGGATTAACCATGTAAATGGTGAGCTTTGTGTATTAATTTCCTGTACACCCTGGGTATAATAGAGAGGCTACATGGGGCTAGGGAACCAGCTCTCTGTGATTCCTGGGAGGAGGGTGTGCCCACGTAAGAGCGTGCACAGACACCCACGGGTGGGACCCTAGTTACTGCTCAAGCCCACTCCATGCCCTAGGACAAGCCACCAAAGCTCACACGTGCCTCAGTGTCTCCATCTGTACAATGGGTGGCATTACTACCTCAAAGGTAGCCAGGAAGACACACCCTCAATGGGAAGTTCTGGGCCAATGCCTCCACCAGTCACGTGGAGTGGTTCATGTCAGGCATTCTGAGAGAGTGGGTATCACTGTGTCTCCTAGGGTCCCGAGCACTAAGGCTGTTGGTGTCTGCCTGCCCTGGGCTGCAGAGCTAACCCTCGTATGCCGGGGACCCCAGCCTGCCCAAGTCAGAATAGCCCTAAGTTCACTTTTTCCAGAGGGTCATCCAAGGCCCAGAGACAGATGAGGACTTGCCTCAGGACACCCAGCACCCTGGGGACAGAGACAAGGCTGGATTGGCCAGTCTCTCGTGGTTGGAAGGTAGGAGACCACCACCCTCACTGCTCTGCCCTCCCCACTTTCCCCAGTGCTCAGCGGGGGACATCTCTGCGATGGTAAGGTGTGTACTTTGGCAGTGCGTGCTGTCTGGGCCACGGAGGTGGGGACTTGGTTGCTGCCTACGGCAGGAATTCCATGCGTCTGAGGAAGACCTGGCTTGAGTGACCAGGTCCCAGCCCCCAACCCTGTGTAGCCAGCTGGGCTAGGACTGAGATTGTCACCTCAAGACTAGGTTTAGCCAGGGGCTTCTCAGAGGTCACTAGAAGGGATTGAGAGTGGCAGATACTTCCACTCTCATTTTTTATACACCACCCTTACCAAAGGAATGCTTGTTATCTACGGAGGACACAAGTAATCAAAGAGGAGAAGTACACTCTTTCTCATGCAGAGTAGCTGAGATTTAACCACACACTTGCATGTGTGTGCGGACATCTGTCTATTCGTGTGTGCACCAGGGCACACACGTGTGACTCACAAGCACTCATGCACGTGTGCATGTAAGTGCATTTGCACACGTGATGCCCAAGTGCAGAGTCACACAAGTACAAATGGGAACACAAAAATACACGCACAGAGCATGCACTGTGTCCTTGCCACTGTTCTGGATCCGTGGACGTTAATTCATTTACTCTCACAACCACCGATGGGGCGGGTAGCACCACTTCTTCCACGTAGCAGATGAGGGACAAGATGGTCAAGGAGCCATCGCTTGAAGATACCCAGTTGGCACAAGGAATAGAAGAGATTTGAACCCAGGCCCATGGGCTTAATGAGTCGTGCTGCGCGGTGCTGAGTTTGAGTGGCTTTATGATGAAAATCCTCCTAGGCCTTTTGCCCCAGTGCATCTCTATTTGGTTTGGCCACAAAAATGATGTCCTTTCAACACGCGAACATCTTGGCTCTGTTGACCCCACTGACTTGATTTGGGCTCCTTCTTCGCCTCTCTGGTGGTCATTGTCTTCATCTGTGTGGTGGGGGTGCAGCTCCTGCCTCTGAGGGTTGGCTGAGATTGTGAGTAAATCACTCAGCCCTGGGCTTGGCACACAGTAGGTGCTCATGAGCCAGGACTGTCTTAAATGCCCACTATGAGGCTGGAAGTCTTTGTAAGGAGAACGTTCAGAAAATACCATCCTGAGGGGAAGAGGCCTTCATACATCAAGGTCTGGAAGCAGAGAGAAGCCTGGGAGGCGGGTCTGGGGTCTCTCCAGGGAGGTGGGTGCTTCCTCCCGGGATTCCTGCTATGTCTTCCCGGCAGCTCAGCTGCAGCCCTGAGCACTCTAGGGGGAAGCCGAGCAGCAGGGATGCAGGAGAGGTGGAGAGAAAAGCCCATCAGTCAGGGGGCAGAGCCTCCCTGTCCAGATCTGGCTGGGCTGGAAGGGGAGGGGGCTGTGGGCCTGGGACGTCAGATGCCGTCGGCTCCTGGGGGACTGTTAAGTTGGCTACACAGCCAGGCAGGCCGGGGTGTGTGCAGAGGTCCCCTGCACCCTCTGCCACCTCTGCCACCTTCCCGCCCGGGTATGCGCCCCTGGGAGCTGCTGCTGGTCCCTCAGACCTCTCTGCTTCTCTGCACTCTTTCCTTCTCCCTCCATCTCTTCTGTTCTCTCCCTTTTCCCCTCCCCCTTTCATTCCATTTCTCTGTGTATGCTTTCTCCTGTTGCTTTTTTTTTTTTTTTGGTACCAGGGATTGAACTCAGGGACACTCGACCACTGAGCCACATCCCCAGCCCTATTTTGTGTTTTATGTAGAGACAGGGTCTCACTGAGTTGCTTAGCGCCTCGCCATTGCTGAGGCTGGCTTGAACTCACGATTCTCCTGTCTCAGCCTCCCTAAGTGCTGGGATTACAGGCTTGCGTCACAGCACCCAGCTCCTGATGCTTTTTTGATGTCATTTTCTTTCTCTGTTTCTCAAGAGTCCTATGCCTGCCGGGCGCGGTGGCTCAAGCCTGTAATCCCAGCACTTAGGGAGGCTGAGACAG
>CM053401.1:166410715-166430925 GCA_028644305.1 Xerus rutilus
TGGAAGATGGATAGATGTCTATACCTAATACCTCATTTAATTCTTGCAACAGTTATCTCAAATAAACAATATTGTTATATCTAAGGACAGAGGAGAAAACTAAGAATCAGGATTATTTTTTAAAAGATCATCTGACCTAAAATCTGACACAGCCAGCTGTTGCTGACCCCTCAACCTGGCAACAGATATGGCTGGATATAGAAAGGAGGGATCCAAGCCGGATGCAGGAGTGCAAGCCTGTAATCCCAGCACCTAGGGAGGCTGAGACAGGAGAATCATGAGTTCAAAGCCAGCTCAGCAATGGCGAGGCGCTAAGCAACTCAGTGAGACCCTGTCTCTACATAAAACACAAAATAGGGCTGAGGATGTGGTTCAGTGGTCGAGTACCCCAAGTTCAATCTCCAGTACCAAAAAAAAAGAAAGAAAGGAGGGATCCAATGGCCAGATTCACAGCATGTATCTACCAAAAGAAAAAAGAAAAAGAGCAACTTTGCCCCAGGACACTGGGACATTTGCTCTGGCAGATGTGTGCATAATGCATGGCTATATGTTCCCCCAGAACACATGTGATTGTGGCTAAAGGACCCCTATTTTCTTTTTTTTAAAATATATATATATTTTTTTTATTTGTCAATGTACATTTATTTGATTTATTTATATGCAGTGCTGAGAATCAAACCCAAGGCCTCACACATGCTAGGCAAGCACTCTTACCACTTAGGTACAACCCCAGCCCAAGAACACCTATTTTCTGATAAAATGAATCTGGGTTAGCCTTTTCTTCCCTTTTAAAGCCATGTGACCTTGGGCAAGTAACTACCCCTCTCTGAGCCTCAGATGTTTCATTTGTAAAAAGAAGTGAGGAAGTCTTCTGGGAAGTTCTTGGGGGGGGGGGATTCACTTTCTTATCTAACAAAGTAAACAAGTGCTTTGAGGAAAAGGAACCAAAACCCTCTCCTGAAGAAAACAATGCCATCGCCTCAGATTCGTCTATCAGAGGTGAACTGCTGGGTAGGGACAGTGGACAGGAGAGCCTCCATTAGAGGCACTGGCAGCCACGGTGGGTGTGAGGCTTGCGTGAATCATCAGAAGTGCTCGCGATGGTGCTGGACACAGAAGGAGCCCTCTATAAGCACTAGTTGTTTCTTGTTTTGAGCCTTGGTATGGCAGTCCCCGGTGAGCTGGACTTTGGTGTGGTGGCGCTGGGTGGACGTGGCCTCCCCTGGACTCCAGTGTCTCCACGGCACGTTCCCATCATTGCTCTGATGGGCAGCTGTGGGTGTCCCCTCCCCCAGACTATAAACTCCACAGAGTCAGGGACACTGGTAGTCTGTCTGGCCTGGTTGTTCTCAAGGTCTCCACAGTGACTGGCACAGAATGGAGGGACAGCTCGGTAGTCACCGCGTCAGCCCGCTCCACGCTCTTCTTTCTCTCCGCCACCCTCAATGTCTTGGCTTGTAGGCCTTGTATTTGTCCCATTTTAGACCCAAGGTAACTGTCCCAACATCAGGCATCATGTTGGCACTTAAGTGTCTGAAACTGGAGGGAAGAGGAGTTTTTTTTCAATGCACATGTTGGTTTGGCAGCTTTCTTTTTTTTTTCTGTCAAAAAGCAAATTTGCTCCAGACACCTCCTAGCCGCAGACTTCCCTAGATTGTGAAAAGCCAGCCATCAAATATCCAGTGGGAATAAAAACCAGAAAAGCCACGCTTGGCCTAGAGCAGTGATGTTCCTTTCTTGGGGTCCGGCTGCTCTGTGGTCGTGGGCTTCTGGACCTCAGCACTGGCAGTATGGGCCATTCTTTATTTATCCTGGGGACTGTCCTGTGCATGGTAGGTGTCATGCAGCCTCCTTGTCCTCAGTTCACCAGAGGCCAGTAACATCTGTCTCCATCAGCTGTGCCAACCAAAAATCTCCCCAGCTAGTCAATTGTCCCCCAGAACACATGACCGCAGGGAGTGAGTGACACAGGAGCAGGAGGAGCTGTTGCATCATCTGCCACCATTGAGTACCCTGGGTCTCATGTCTGGTGATGTTTGCTTTGGGTGCCAGGATCTAGCCCAGAGCCAGGTGTGGGGCTTCCTTGAGCAGAAGATGCCATGGGGTGTGTTCTGCATACCAGCCTGACTCCTGGGTGTATTATTTTCTTGCCCATATTTTCCTTGCTTATTTATTTTGGCCCTTTGGTAGATGATCATTTCTATAAGTGCCTCAGATCTCCGTGACAGCCATATCTGTAGTGGTCCTTTTGTCACAGGTTTCTACGGGTTCTGGCCCTATGTCGGCTTTGATGAGGTTAACTGAGTGGATGAATGAGGGAAAGGATGGATGATGTGTTAGTCAGCTTTTCGTTGCTGTAGGCAAATACCAGAGAAAAACTATTTGGAAGAGGAAACATTTATTTTGGCTTATAGTTCCAGAAGCTTCAGGTCATGGTTGGCTGGCTCTATTGCTTTGGGCCTGAGGAGAAGTGGGACGTCATGGTGGAAGGGCATGACAGAGGAAAGGTGGTCAGCTCATGGCAGCCGGGAAACAGAGAAAGAGAGATAAAAGGGAACAGAACCAAATACACCCTTCCAAAGAAAGGCCCAGTGACCTCCTTCCTCCAATGAGGCCCCATCTCCTAGTCTTCACCATCTCTCAGTAATCCATTTAAATGATTAATCATCAGATGGATCCACCTACCCATGAGGTCAGAGCCCTCATTTAATCATGATCTAATCATTTTCTAAAAGTCCCACCTCTGAACACATGAAACTTTGGGGACATCCCAGATCCAAATCACAAATGGATACATGAATAGATGCCAAGGGGGATGGGTAGGGAGATGGATGAATGGGTGTGAGGGCTGGGGGGATGGGGAGATGGGGAGAAGAGATGGAGCATCAGATGCACAGGACAAAGGAATGACTGACTGGGAAGACGAAGGGGTAGGTAGATCAGCAGATGGATTAATAAGCAGACAGGTGGGTGGGTGGTTATGGAGGATGATGGGTGGATGAGTAAGTGAACGAATGGGATGGATGGAGAGAGATGTGGACACGTGTGAAAACTCTAAGAATAGGCAGCTGGATAGATGGTGGTTAGAGGGTGGATGGTTGGGGATAGGTGAAAAGATGGATGGAAGGGTGGGTGGGTGGGTGGGTGGTTGAGCTGAGATGGCCTGGAACAGTAGCTCTTTTAAGAGCTCAGGACAGGATGATTTCGCCACGGGGCAACAATCCTCTGTCAAGGGAGTTTATCTATTACTTTTCCTTTATCCATCTTCTGTGTGTGTGTGTGTGTGTGTGTGTTACTAGGGATTGAATCCTGTACCACTGAGCTACATCCCCAGCCCTTTTATTTCATTTCAAGACAGACTCTCACTAAGTTGCCCAACCTGGTCTCAAACTTGCAATCCTCCTGTCTTAGCCTCCCAAGTCACTGGGGTTATAGGTGTGCACCACCATGCCTGGCGGGAGTTTATCTGTTTGTAAGTGCCAGAGGAGGCTGGTTTTCAGAGGTGTAAAGACCTAGTTCCTTTGCCCTACAGCATCAACTTCAGGCCAGAGCAGAGGTTGTCAGAGGCCATCTGGTCAGTGACTCTCTGACATAGCTGGGTGACCGTGGGTTCTTTGAGTTAGGACTCCATTTCTCAATTTCTTCATCCATCAAATAAACCTGTTTGTTATGAGGATTCCATGAGCTGCTGAGGGAGAGTGAGTATGCTTCGTCCCTGTGAAGGGTGGTAGACCTAGAGTTGAACAGGACCGCAGGTGCTGGCCGGCTGCAGGGCCATATCCCATCTCAGGCCATGGATGTACCAACCCTTCATTCCCCAAGCATCCTCTCCCTGCTCCTCCCGCTTCTCCCGCCCCACATCATGTTTCCATCTTGCCTAACTCAGTCTTCTTCTTCTGTGGTTCAGTGGTTCACAAATCTAGTTGCTCTTGGGAAACATTCTTCAACCAACCCATGCTGGAGCTCTGCTCTGGACCTGGTGAATCAGAATTCCTGGGATTTCTAAGCATCTGTAATTCTGTGTAGAGTTCCACCTATGATTTCAGGTACTCAGGTCAGCTGGAATATGGAAATGATTGGCTTTCTTTGTAGAGAGAGGAATGGACCCTCAGAGTACATCCTGTCTGCACCCAGAGCCTCCCGTGCTGACTAACTCATCGTTCCCTTGTTCGTTTCTTCGACAACTGTCCACTGGGGTGAGAATATTCAAGACATTCGGGAAGGCCCTAGGGCAGCATAGGAGAAAAAAGTTTGCCTTTGAATCTGGTACTGTGCTCATTTTGGTGGGATCACAGACAAGCTGGCAACCACCAAGGCAGAGGACCCTGAGAGGGACAGCTAAGGCACTGTGGGAACAGAAGAGGGACCTTGAGGAGGAGAAAGATTGGGGACCGCTTGTCCCTGGAGGAGCAGACTGATCTCTAAGCTGAAACCTGAAGGTTTAGCAAAAGTCATTCAGGAGAAGAAAGGAAGAACAAGAGTGTCCCCACCTGAGCAAACGGGTTGCGAAGGCTGCCTGGCCATACACCACATGGACTTTATTGAAACTTGAATGCAATTAATTCCATCCTCTACGGAAAGTATCTGGGGACTGTTCTGGTTATTTCATGATTGATTTACTTTGTTCCTATAAACATTCTGAGACACTCAAGTCCAAGAACCGTGCTGCCCCCATTTTTTCTGATGCGCGGGCCTCCCGTGTAAGGAGGGGCTTGCAAAGAAGAGAGATGTATGTCTCCTTAGGAGCCTTTCTGTGTCACACCAGGCTGCTGGCGATTTTATATACTTTGTCCCTCAAGATAGGAAGTTTTATCCCCATTTTATACACAAGAAAATCGAGACTCAGAGTTGCAAAGTGAGTACTCCTGCGTCACACAGTGAAAGACTGATTAAAACCTAGTTCAACCCAATAGTCATTCTTCCGGCTACACATCGACACAGTGCTGGACCTCAGAGTCTGGTGTCGGCTGGGTTCTGACTGCCACCTCCTAGCTGTGCGGCCGTGAGTAGGTCCTTAGTTTTTTGTGGCTTGTGCTCTTCCTCTGCTGACTTGGGGGACACTGCCAGCATCTCCTGCCTAGGGTACTAGCAAGGGTTAATACAGCTCATACCTGGAAAGTGCTGAGTGTCTGCATATAGAAAGTGCCACATACGCCAGGCACACCTGTCAACCCAGCTACTTGGGAGCCTGAGGCAGGAGGATTGCAAGTTCAAGGCCAGCCTGGGCAATGTAATGAGACTCTGCCTCAAAATAAAATTTAGTAAAGGGCTGGGGTTGGAGCTTAGTGCTTGCCTAGCACATGCAGACCCTGGGTTTGATCCATAGTAATTGCAAGAAGAAAGAAGGTACCATGTACATTTGAACTTCTGCATTATTATTACCTCCATAGAGAGTGCACCTGCTGTGTACAAGCATGCCTGCTGTATGCAAGCATCTTTTTTCAGTGTTGGGCAAATATATGAAGGAGCAATAGGCAACTGATTCTAGGTTACAACTGTCTGAGTGCAGAGTCAGGACAATGCTTAGCTCCAAGCCTTCAGATGCTCTGTGACATGCAATTTTTAGATTAAATGCTTTAATAAAAAAGAACATAGATAGCGACAAAAAAAATGTGATAGAATACTACCAATTGGAGCCGGGCGCGGTGGCTCACGCTTGTAATCCCAGCACTTAGGGAGGCTGAGACAGGAGGATCGCGAGTTCAAAGCCAGCCTCAGCAATGGCGAGGCACTAAGCAACTCAGTGAGACCCTGTCTCTACATAAAACACAAAATAGGGCTGGGGATGTGGCTCAGGGATCGAGTGCCCCTGAGTTCAATCCCCGGTACCAAAAAAAAAAAAAAAAAAGAATACTACCAATTGGTGAATCTGTGTGAAAGTATACATCAGTGCTCACTGTACTAGTCTTTCAATCTTTAGAAGGTTTGAAATTTTTCAAAGTAATTTGTTTTGGAAGATGAAATTGTTCAAAGTTACTAAACCTGAGTTGGGCACAGTGGCACATGCCTGTAATCCAGCTACTCAGGAGGCTGAAGCAGGAGGTTCATAAGCTCAAGGCCAGCCTCAGTCACTTAGCAAGACCCTGTCTCAAATACATTATTTTTTTAGTAGGGGAAGGGATGTAGTTCAGGGGTAAAGCGCTTGCCTAGCATGCAGGAGGCCCTGGATTCCATACTAAGCACAACAAAAAACAATGAAAGAAAAGAAATAATAGAAATTTGTTTCAAACTTAAAAATAGCATACTTTCCGGTAGGTGTACCCACAGGGTACAGGGGCTGATTCTAAGTAGTAAGTGCACACCTGCTTTTAAATCTTCATGTATGTTAGAAAAATTCACAGCGAGCATATGAAGGCATTAGTATGAAATATCCTTCAAAAATTAACAAATGTGTTTAAGGAAAGAAAAGTACCAAGTAATAGTTATTGGTGAAGAGAATACGGGCGTGGCACTTCTGGGCAGAACCATGACAAGGAGACAGAGTTGGACCTGGGGCCAGACCCTGGACTTGGCATCCGACTCCTGGCTCCTCCATTCCCCAGGTTTTGGGTTTTATTTGTTTGTTTGTTTTGGTTACATGTGTTTTCCTTTTTCTCTCATTTCTCACTTTTTAAAAAATCACTTATACAGCTCTCCAGTACTTACTCTGGCCAAGCACCGTTCTAAGCACCTTCTAAACAACTCTTTTAGGCCCCACCACTGCTCATGGAGACTGTCATTGTACCATTTCTCAGGAGAGAGAACAAGCTCAGAGAGGTTAAATAGCTTACCCTAAATCACACAGCCTACTCAAGGCTAGGATTCAAGCCTGTCCTGGTAAGGGCGACCCTAACTGCTTTAACAGACAAGCCTGCACTACGAGATGAGCGCCTCTCTCCTCCACACAGCTGTCCAGGGCCCGAACGCCTTCCTCCCGAGTTAGAAGGTGGGTTTTGTTTGAATCTCTGCATTACTCTGTGATAGGTGGGATTTTCTTTACAGTTCTGGGCTCTGTTTTCTTTCCCTGAAAATGGGGTAAATCATGCCAGTTCTGCCAAACCTCGGGGCAGCTCTGTGATGAGGGTGTTTGAGTCTTCTGCAGACCTCTAAGAGGCTCGCTGGACGCGGGGCGCGAACACTCGCACATAGCCATGGTGAGGATGAGTTGAGGTGATGTGTGGAAAGCCCTTGCTTCCAAGAAAATGGTGACAAGCTTTCGTAACAGTGAGGATAAGGAAAATAAAAACAGGGAACACTGATTTATCACCAGATTGGGATATACTTATACAGGAGCCTCCCTAATGGTAAGCTAATGCAGTCCATCTAAAACCAAAAAACTAGGAAGGAGGGGGGACAACCATGATCTTTGGAGGTGCAGAGGAAAACACACGGGAAAGAGCCAAAAGCCCTGGCCCTGGGTGGTGCAGGCTCAGGGGACAGCAGGTGCCTGATTGCTGTCAGAAGCCTGGGAGAATCTCTCTTTGCCAATTGTGCACACACATGGCTTCCGTTAAAAAGGGAAACATGAAACAGTATTTCAAACACCTTGGAATGCACTTGGAAATAAGAGCCTGGACAGGAAGCCATGGGCAGAGTTGGAGAACTTGAGGGTTTGACTGTTCCAAGCCCCTGCTGAAGACACCCAGGCTGTTTCGCACTCCAAATAAGGACGGGCTCTTTCCTTCCACCAAAAAGGCCCCTGGGCTCCCTTGTTTTTCTCCCTATTGCTCCCTCCCTTCAGCCACCCTCGCCTGCTCCCCGGCTCTTCCCAGGGATGAGTTCTTCTCATTCTTTGGGTCTGAGCTCTGATGTCCCCCACTCAGAGGCCACCCACATCTAAGACTCCCCGCCTCATCCGTGACCATCGACCCCATTATCCTGCAGCTTCGAAAATTTCCATTCCGCCATCTGCTCACCCTCTCTGTCTCTTTCACCACAACTGGGGGACGGGTCGGGGACGCTGGAGCAAGGGATCAGGTTGTCTTGTTCCCTGCCGCATTCCCAGCATGGAGAACAGTGTTCCGCACACAGTAGGTGCTCCATAAATATTTGTGGACTGAGCAAATGCAGTCGAGGGGACAGTTGAGTCAGGCTGCTGCCCAACTGGATGGCCAGTGGTCTGGGGAGGAAGCGGCGGCCTCTGCCTGGGCCCTGCCCTGAGTAAACAGGCCTCCCTCCGCCCAGACAGCCACTGTTTGACAACTGTCTGCCATGGGACTGCCCAAGCCTGGCCACATTGCCAAGGCCCCAGGATTCCCTGGGACAAGCAGCAGAGGCAGCCACACCTCAGGGAGGGCTTGTGAAGGAACAGGTCGGAAAGTTATCCAAACAGGCCTGAGGAAGGGTGGAGAAGGAGGGGAGAGCCAGGCGCAGCCCCAGAGGAGATGCCCGAGGCTGTGGCCTAGCCTTGAGCAGCTCCCAGGCAGGACCCAGGGCCCGCGTGCTCAGCACCAGGAGCTAGGAGCCCCAGGTTTAAAGGACAGTTGTGGTTTTGTTTATTTTTCATTTTTAAATAAAATTTAAATTGACTGTTAACTTCTAAAAATTCCAGCTTCCAGTGTCTTTCAAAAATTGGAAGCTCTAGTACACTGATTCCCCATACCCATGAGACAAGGGTCTATGGAACTAATTTCGATTAGGTGCTCTTTCTCTCTCTTTTTTGGGGGATGAGTGTTACTGGAGATTGAACCCAGGGTCGCTTAACCATTGAGCCACATCCCTAGCCCTTTTTGTTTCTCATTTTGAGACCGTGTCTCAGCCTTTTGAGTTGCTGGGATTACAGATGTGTGCACCACACCTGGTAGAGGTGCACTTTCTCAAATGGGCCACAGTCTCCACTCTTCTTTAGTGTCCCTACACTGAAGGTATATTAGTGAATGCAAACCATTATGTTTGCATTGTTTTTCTTACCAGGAAGTGTGAATATTGCTTATACCCTTCTGGTCTACATGTTTCAGTCACCTATCTGCACTGAGGACTCTTGGCTTTGGGACTGCTGATTGAAACACCAAGGGAAGCTCATATTATTTCATATACATATATTTATTTTTTGTACCAAAAATTTTTTTGGTGCCAGGGACTGAACCCAGGGTCACTTTACCACTGAGCTACATCCCCAGCCCTTTTTATTTTTTATTTTGAGACAAGGTCTTGCTAAATTGCTCGGGGCCTGACCTAGTTGCTGAGGCTGGCTTTGAACTCTCAATCCTCCTGTCTCAGACTCCCAAGCCACTGGGATTATAGGAGTGCGCCACTGTGCCCAGTGGAAGCTCATTCTTTGTGAGAGCAATGTCCTGCTTCATAGAGCCACTTTTTTTTTTTTTTTTTTTAGTGTGGCTACTAGAACATTTAAAGCTACATTTGTGGCTCACTGTTTCTGCTGGACAGCACTAGTCTAGTCCCTTGGATTCCATGGCTGTGACCACTGACCTGGACTTCCCTCTTCTATTCTGGAATGGACCGGTCCCAGCCAAACCCCTGGGGCTTGTGTCTCCAGCTGGATCTCTCCACCCCACACTTATCTCTGGTGTCTCCACCCTTATTGCCTGGCCACCTATTATCGGGAGGATCCAGGCTCCAGAACTCCAGGCATGTCTTCTAGAATTCTCCATGGTGGGACATCTCACTCCCAGGTCCCATCTGGCAGCCTTTGTGTTTTCCTTATCAGATATTCACATAAAACAATGGTCCATTTGAAACTTAATTACACATCCATTCTTCTGTCTCCAGCCTGTGGAATTAATCCCAAATCCAGTGACTTGGGGGTGGAGTTGGGATGGAGAGAGGATGATTTTTTTCCTCTCCTCCAGGGCAGGTCAGGGTTTTCCTGGAGACTAGCTAGATTGACTTTGGGGGAGGAACTCTGGTCCTTCAAGGCATTGACTCTGTTTACAAAAGAAGACAATGTTGTAGCTTCTCTGAGGAGATGGTTTAGGAAGGAGAAAGGGAAAGGAATCTTGGGAGTGGTGGGAACACTTCAAAAGAGAAGGCCCACAGTAAGGGTCGGGAGCTTATGCTGCAGAGTCAGGAAGACCTGGTGTCCTCAGCGAGCAGCACAATTAATAATTACTCAGAGGCAGATTGTCTATAAATGCAAGTGTATATTCAATCATACCAATCATCAAACATAAACAATTAATGCAAAAAGTATTGAGTGTGCTGGAGCACCTCAACTAGCATTCAATGTGCACTAATTAAACACTATGTGTAAGTCACACTGTCCTAGGGCAACTAAACACTACAAACAATTCACACTATCCTAGGGCAACTGCGAGCCCCAAAATAACCTCCGGTGCCAAAGTGCAGATGTTGTCTTTGTCTAGTGGTTCTCCTCAGCCCATGGCTGGACATCAGGGAATGGTGGAGTTGATCCAGCGATAGACAGCAAGGTGGCTAGTCTCACTGATGTCCTTGGAGCAAAAGCCCCCAATGTGGCAGGACAAGCAATTTAAATACAGTTCCAAGCTGATGGTGTGAGCTGGTGATTGGTTACACCCAATGAAAGTCAATGTCCATTGGTATGTCCAGTGAGATGATGTAATTGCAACTGGGCATATTCTTTGCGCATGTCCATGGAGCTGTGCTTCCTATTGATTGTAACCAGTCCTTGCTAAGCATGCCTATGGCTAGTGCGCCTTACAGCCCCTTATAGATTGCAAGCAGGCATGACTAAGCATGTCAATGGCTGCTGTTCCTTATGGCCCGCAACTTAGTGAGTCCCCAGCATGTCCAGGCACGTCTATGGCATATGCTCCTTACACCTGGGTTAAAGCTACACCAGCTCTGTGAGCTCCCATAGGCGACTTTACCTCTCTGACCCTCAGTTTCCTCATCTGTAAAGGATGTTTCTCTGAATTTTTGGAACTATTCTATCATGAACCTGCTTTAGTTAATAAAAAAAAAAATAGTTAAGTTCTGGGGCTGTAACTTGGTAGCAGAGTGTTTGCCTAGCATGTGGGAGGCCCTGAGCTCAATTCCCAGAAAGTGATAATAACAACAACAATAATAACAAACAGCAAAACACTTCTTTTCTTAAAAAGTTATTTAAGGAGGAGGAATAAAATTAAGTGGATATGGCATCTCGTATCGATTATACTTTCATTTTTTTATGACTAAGCAAAGAATTCCCAGTCCCTCCCCATCAGTGCTGGGGATCCAACCCAGGGCCACGTATGAGCTAGGCAAGTGCTCTACCATTGAGCTACACCCAAGCCCTAGGTTGTTTTTGTTTTTTGTTTTTTTTTGTACCAGGTATTGAACTCAGGGGCACTCAACCACTGAGCCACATCCCCAGCCATATTTTGTATTTTATTTAGAGACAGGGTCTCATTGAGTTGCTCAGCACCTTGCTTTGGCTGAGGCTGGCTTTGAACTTGAGATCCTCCTGACTCAGCCTGCTGAGCTGCTGGGATTACAGGCATGAGCCACTACGCCTGGCCCTAGTAAGTTTTTAAAATTTTATTTATTTATTTTGGCACTGAGGATTGAACCTAGGGCCTCTTGGATGCTAGGCAAGTTCTCTGAGCTATGTCCCCAGACCCTGGATTTGGCATCTTAGTGTTGGGTTCCAAACTGGGGACCTAATGGTGGGAATAGGTGAGGATTCTTGTGGTATCCACTTTGCATGCCCATTTAATAACTCAATAAACTGAGGATCCAAGGGGAAAGGTGGTTGGGCAAAACCAGACATCAAGTTAGTGGCAGAGCCAAGACTAGGAAGGCAAGTTTTTCCCAAGTGACCCACTCAAATGGAAGGAATTCTATTGTGAGTTGCTTGGAAAATGCTGAGTTATGGAAAGTGGGGAGAACCTCCCCCACATAGAACTTCTCAGAGCCATGAACTCATGAGCAGGCCTTAGGCATTGCAGGAGAAGCCCCCAGTCCTTCCCCACAGTCCAAAACATAACACCCGATAAAGCTCTCCCTGCCTCAAACGGAGAAATGCTTTATCTTCTATATATTCCTGGTTATTTTTTTTAAAGTTGTCCAGATATTTTAAATCATAGGATTTAAAAAATTATATTACTGAATTGTATGTTGCTGGTATCTTGGAAGATGATTGATTTTCCTGTGAATGTTGATGTACCTGCCACTCGGTTCTGTCAAATCCTGCTAGAGGGTCACACTTTTTTTGGCTTTATTTACTTATTTATTTCTGTCTTAATGAGAAAGGACATGTGACAGAGAATGGAAGCCTCTGTCCCCACCCTGATCCTGTCACCCTGCCACTCAGTTCAAAGGCGGCTGCTGTCAAGGTCTGGTGATCATCGTTACCAGACACGTTTTTGGACTTTTACCCTACATGCTGTGCATGAGCAATAAAAGTATCATTTTGCATGTTTGAGAAATGTATTCAAAGAGTGTGTTGTGGACAGCCTTCAGCAATGTCCTGTGAGTCACACCATGTAATAGGTTTTGGGTCTTCCTTTACTGATCCACATAGTGCAGTCACTCATTTAAAGTGCCATGCATGCTTCTTTCTTTTTTTTTTTTTTAAACATTTTTTTTCAGTTGTAGGCAGACAGAATATCTTTATTTTATTTTTATGTGGTGCTGAGGATCGAACCCAGTGCCTCACGCGTGCGAGGTGAGCACGCTACCGCTGCGCCATAACTCCAGCCCCATGCTTATTTCATTTTGTGGCTAAGGAGTTGTTTCCAGTTTGTCACTATCTTTTTTTTTTTTTTAAACTGGGGATTGAACCCAGGGGTGCTTAACCATTGAGTCACAACCCCAGCTCTTTTTTATATTTTATTTACAGCCAGGGTCTCACTGAATTGCTTAGGCCCTCCTTAGGTTTCTGAGGCTGGCTTTGAACGTGCCATCTTCTTCAGTGGCTGGGATTACAGGTGGGCGCCACCAGGCCCGGCCAGTTCGTCACTATCTTAAAGCCACAAAGAACATTCTTCTGTCTGCAAATGAAAGTTTCTCTAGGGTGTCGCGCAGAAGTGGGGCCTCTGGCTCTCAGGCAGCGGGCATCTTCCCTCTCTGAGGTACAAAGCCCTCTTGCCCACACCCAGGCCGATCAGCAGTGTTGGGGATTCTCCTTGCTCCACATCCTCGCAGGCGAGATGAGGAAGGTAAAATGGTGTTTCACTTTTTCATTTGCATATTGGCTATTGCTTGAGAGGGAAGGAGGGGTTCATTCTGTCTTTCTGTTTCCTCCATGCTGCAATATTTCTATCTTTTCCCATTTCCTTATCACATTATTCACCTCTTCCTTTTTGGTACCAGGGATTGAACTCAGGGGTACTCGACCACTGAGCCACATCCCCAGCCCTATTTTGTGTTTTATGTAGAGACAGGGTCTCACTGAGTTGCTTAGCACCTCGCCATTGCTCAGGCTGGCTTTGAACTCATGATTCTCCTGTCTCAGCCTCCCTAAGTGCTGGGATTACAGGTGTGCGCCACCACACCTGGTTATTATTTACCTTTTCTTATCAATTTGTAATTATTTTTATTATTTTGGCTACTGGGGATTGAACTCAAGAGTGTTTTACCGCTGAACTATATGCCTAGTCCTTTTAATTTCTATTATGAGGTAAGATCTCACTAAGCTGCTGATGCTGGCCTCCAGTTTGTGGTCCTCCTGCCTCAGCCTCCTAAGTCACTGGGATTACAGGCCTGCGCCACTACATTCAGACAAGAAATGCTTTTTCTAAACGTTTTTAAATAACATGCTACGTGTACTTCAGTATGGTCAACACGTTATTCACTCAAATAACACTGTTCTCAACACTGTTCACTCAAATAACACTGTGTATGTTCAATAACATACACTGTTTAATAGTGTATGTTATTGACTCTTGATACTAATCTTTTTTTGGTTATGTTAATGGCAACCACCATTGAACGTCTGTAGCTAATCTTTCCACTCCATTTATTTGCTTATTTATATGTTTATTTTAAAAAATATTTTTTAGTTGTCAGTGGACCTTTATTTTATTTTTTTATATGCGGTGCTGAGAATCAAACCCAGTGCCTCACACATGCTAGACAAGCGCTCTACCCCTGAGCTCAACCCCGGCCCCTATTTATCTATTTATTAATTTGCCATACTGGAGACTGAACCCAGGAGGCACTAAACTAATGAACTATACCCTCAGTCCTTTTTTATTTATTATTTTGAGAAAGGGTCTTTCTTTATATATATATATATATAGTTGTAGATGGACACAGATATCTTTATTTATTTACTTTTATGTGGTGCTGAAGACTGAACCCAGGGCCTCACACATGTGAGACAAGCGTACTACCACTGAGCCACAACCACAGCCCTGAGAAAGGGTCTTTCTAAACAGCTGAAGTTGGTTTCAAACTAGCAATCCTCCTGCCTCAGCCTCCTGAGTGGCTGAGATTACAGGTGTGTGGCACTGAGCCTGACTAGATGCTCATAATTTTAACATAGTTATATTTTAGTTAAATATAATATTTTCCCGTATGGTTTGTGCTTTTTGTATCTTGTCCATCCACTCTTACAGTGCTCTGAGATCAAGAAGGTGCTATCCTAAATATTTGCTGTAGGTATATAAGCTTTATTTTTCATAATTAGGCCTTTATTCCATAGGAATCATTTTTTGTGTGTGGTATGAAGTGAGAATGTTATCTTACTGAATTTTCTGTTGCTATAACAAAATACCCAAGATTTATTATGAGTAATTTATAAAGAACAGAAGTTTAGTTGGCTCAGAGTCCTAGAGGCTGGGAACTCCAAGGGCAAGAGGCTCACATCTGCTCAGCATCTGGGAAGGGCCTCCTGGATGTGTCATAATACGACAGGGGCCATCATATGGAGGGAGAGAGCAAGTGTGCTTGCTGGCCTGTCCTGCCCTCATAAAGCAGCAGCTTAACCAGAGAGAAAGTTACTTCTTACTCTTGTAAAGTTTCAGAGGTAGGTATCCTAAGAACAATATGGCAGCTCTTCCCCATAGCAGTCCTCAGGAACCCAGGCTCCTTCCAGCCACTGCACTTCCATCCACTTGAGGTCTTCATACTCACAGTACAAGGTGGCTGCCAAAGCTCCAGCTATACATCCATGTTCAAGGCAGATAGATGGAGCAAGGGAAAAAGGAGAAAAGGGTAAAAGTCATGTTCCAGCTCTCTTAAGTTCCTGAGCCTGGCCTACTTGTAATACCAGCAACTTGGGAGGCTGAGGCAGGAGGATTGCAAATTCAAGGCCAGTCTCAGCAACTTAGCAACTCTGACTCAAAAAATGAAAAGGGCTATGGATAATGTTTCATTGTGTAGATGGACCACTTTACTTACCCAGTTGTCTGTTGGTGGACACTTAGTGGCTTCCACCTGTTGACCATTGTGAATGGTGCTCTGCGAACGTGGATGTACAAATCTCTCTTCCAGGTCCCACTCTGAGTTCCTTTGGGCACACAGACACACATGGAATTGCTGGATCACAATTCTTAACTTTTTCAGGAGCCCGTACGCTGCTTTCCACAGAGGCTGAGCTGTTTTATATTCCCAACATTAGCACACAAGAGCTCCAATGGCTTTATATACTCCCCAACACTTGTTATTTTCTGGTGTTTTTTTTTTGGTTGTTGTTTCATAATATCCGTATTAATGAGTGTAAAGTGATATCATGCTGTGTTTTTATTTGCTTTTCCCTAATGATTGGTGATGTTAAGCATCTTTTTTATGGGTCTTACTGGCCATTTGTAAATTTTTTTGAAGAAATATCTATTCAAGTCCTTTGCTCATTTTTAAACTAAGTGGTTTATTTCTTTGTTGTTGAGTTGTAGGAGCTCTTTATATATTCTGGATACTGATCCCTTATCAGACACATGACTTGCAAATATTTTTTCCCATTCTCGTCTTGCCTTTTCACTCTGCTGATTTTATGCTTTGGTACAGAAAAATTTTGTATTTTGGTGGAGTCCAATTTATCTGTTTTTTTTTTCTATTGTGGCTTGTGCTTTTGATGTCATAACCAAGAAATTGTTGCCAAAACCAATGTCATGAAGTTTTTCCTCCCATGTTTATAGTTTTAGATCTTTAATTCATTTTTAGTTAACTTTGTATATACTGTAAGGAATGAGTCTAACTTTATTCTTTTGCAAGTGGATATCCAGTTTTTCCAGCGTGGATTTGGTTTTGATCATGTTTTGTGGAAGACTTTGCATCTGGGAGAGGCTGCTTTGCTGGAATCTCCTCACCATCCTTCCAGACAGGTGGTCACTGAACTTGAGCTTAATGCTTCCAGTGACTACTTCATACAGCAGTTTTTCCCCTGGTAGAATCACAGTAACTGCTAGAAGGGTCTTCTTCGTTGTGAGCCCCTTTTCTCCTTGGCATCTATTGTCCTGGCTTGTCCTCCAGGGCCATAGGAAGCCCTGGAGAAAGCACCTTGCAGCATTCAGTAAATAGCATAACTATGTACTGAGTAACTACATGCCAGGTTATAAGGTTTATTCCATTTATTCCATGAAGCAATAAGTAATGAGGCCCCCTTACTGATCATTATTTTGTGGATGAAGCAAATAAGACTTGCAGAGCATTTATATATATTTTTTGTTGGTGGTGGTTTGTTTTTTGCATTGCTGAGGAAGGAACCCAGGGACTTGCACGTGGTGGGCAAGTGCTTTACTCCTGAGCTACATCCCCAAAAGGTGCTTATAATTTTTTTTTCTTGGGGAGGTACAGGCATTGAACTCAGGGTTGCTTAACCACTGAGCCACATCTTGAGCCCTTTTATGTTTTTTTTAAAAATTTTTTTAGTTGTAGATGGACGCAATATCTTTATTTTATTTATTTATTTTTTATGTGGTGCTGAGGATCGAACCCAGTGACTCATGCATGCGAGGCAAGCGCTCTACCACTGAGCCACAACCCCAGCCCCATTTTATGTTTTATTTTAAGACAGGGTCTCGCTAAGTTGCTGAGGCTGCTTTTGAACTTGTGATCCTCCTGCCTCAGCCTCCTGAGCTGCTGGGATTACAGGCGGGTGCCACCGCACCTGGCGAGTTTCTAATTTTAATCAGGTCAAACAGCTACGGAAATGACAACACTGCTATATTTAAATGGCAATGACTTCACCCACTCTGCTGCACTGTGTCCCTCCTCTTCCCAGGACCCAGCCCAGACCACCTTCAGATTTTTTTTTTTGGTACTGGGGATTGAACTCAGGGGCACTCGACCACTGAGCCACATCCCCAGCCCTATTCTGTGTTTTATGTAGAGACAGGGTCTCACTGAGTTGCTTAGCACCTCGCCGTTGCTGAGGCTGACTTTGAACTCACGATTCTCCTGTCTCAGCCTCCCTAAGTGCTGGGATTACAGGCGTGAGCCACCACGTCCAGCTGCCTGTAGATCTTTGTTTTTCAAAGAGCATAGCTTTCCCACCCTGTGCCATCGTAGGAAAATTTTATGTGTCTAGTTGTAAACAGAACCAAGTGCAACTGTTCCTCTCTGGTCCTTTCCAGGTAGAACGCAGGGGGCCTCAGCTCTTGTGACCTGAGCACTATGTCCTCGTCACTGATACTTGAGTTAGGGTTTGGGCAGCAGCTGCCAGGTGCAGCCTCTAGACTGCTGTCACATCACCTGCTAAGGCAGCTCTCCCTGCCACATTGTCAGATGATTTATGTTTGACCACCAAGGAGGATTTTTTTGTTCCCCTCCATCAAGTTCAAATACTCCTCTTGAGTCCCTTGGCTCTTGATCCTGCCTTGTCTCACAGCTAAGACCTCCATAGCAGTCATTGTGCGGGGCCAGTTCCAAGCCCTTTATGTAGATCAACACCTATCACACTCACACACCCAATCACACACTCATTATCATCCCTATTTTGAAAATAAGAAAACAGACACAGGGCCGGAGGTATAGCCCAGTGGTATAGTGCGTGCTTAACATGTGTGAGGCTCTGGTTTCCACACCCAGTGCCAAAAAAGAAAGAAGGAAAAATGAAGAAGACAGACACAGAAGAGTCAAGTAACTTGTTCAGGGTCACACAGCTTAGTCCATGGCAGAACCAGAATCCAAGTCCAGGAGGTCAGTTTCCAGAATTTGTGAATTCAGCTTCTACACGGTGCTGCCTCCAAACATTCTAACTATGTCAGTCAGATTTAGGGGGCTCCTGACTTTTTAACAAAGAGAGAACAGACCAAGAGCCCAGAGGCTTTGAAAAGCAAAAGATATTGTGTCAGGATATAATACAATGGTGTATTTCATTCTGTTTATTTTTCCATTGTTTTCTACTTACAATACTGATATTTCATTTGGTAATAATAACCTTTCCTCCTAAATAAGTAAAATGAAGTGAGTAGATGCGGGGAAAATGCTATGTCGGTAAGAGGATAGGTGGTTTTCGGGTTAAGACTAGTCACAGCAGACTTAGGAAAGTCCATGCAGCTTTGAGAAAACCATGTTCAGTCAGGTCAGGTAAGGCCATTCTGCAACAACAAAAAAGCCCCAAGTTGCAGTGGGTTCACAAAAGAAGAGAGCAGTTTATTGCTCTCTTACTTACATGGCCCTCTTGGGTCAGCAGCGAGGAATCTCCTCACCAGGAGGATTGCACACCTACACTTGTTTCCACAACAATTGCTGCACAGAACTCTTAAGCTGCTCTCCACATATGGTCTAGTTGAGTTTTGCTCATCTCTTTGGCCAAGACAAGGCGCATGATCACATCCAACTTTAAAGGAAGCAAAGAAGTGAAAAGTTTCCACAAGTTGGAAAGGAGACAAGTGGAATCACTAAGAATAGCCCACAGATAGACCACGAGTCAGGGGCCTGAAGGGTGGGGTGGGAAAGGTAGGCAGAGTCTTGGCTCATTGGATTTGTCCGACCTTGACCACTGCGACCAACCCCTTCTGGTGGCCTTCTGCACCTGCTCCCAGAGAGGGAGCTCCCCAGGAAGCAGACTGTCTGACCACACGATGAGATGAGCAGATCAGAAGAGCTCAGGATTCCTTTGGTTGGGGGATTGTCTTTCCACAGGTGGCTTCCACTGAACTGTGGTCAGTTTGTGGGTCTACTCTGAAGGGAGACAGGCAGTGTGGACTTGGCTGAGCTAGGATTCCGTTCTGTCTCTCCTTGGGAAAGTCATCCAGGGAACGGTTGCTGGGAAGGAGAGGAAGTTAAGGGCAGGATCCAAGTGGGCGGGGAGCCTCACACAGGTGCCTGCTTATCAGGTTATCAGAATTCTTGGAGGAGTTTTTAGATGGGGTCTGAGAACATCCTGCACCAGAAGCACCTGGAATCTCATGAAGCATCAGCTGCCTGGGCCCACTGCTGACCCCAGAGCCTGAAGGTAGGACCCCAGGTATTTAGATTTTCAATAATGGCTCCAGATGATTTCTTTGGACACTGAAATTTGAGAAGCTCTGAATTACTGGAAAAAAAAATTTCTTGGATATCTAAGAGGTTTAGCACAATGGTTCTCCATCAGGGGAAATTTTGACCCCCAAGAGATGTTTGTAAATATCTGGAGAAATTCTGTAGGGGGTGGGGTGGGGTGGGGAGGAGGGTCATGTCTGGGGGCAGGGCAGGGTGCTACTGGCATCTAATGAATTGAGGCTAGAGATGTTGCAGAGCAGCCTGCAAGTCCAGGACAGCTCCTCCATACACCCATGCATGAAGCTGATCCCGCCGAAGTCAGGAAACTCTGGTAGACCAGCAAGTGCGCCTCACCTCTTGAGCTCTCCTACAAGTAGAAGCATCAGTGATTTCAATCCCCAGCTTCCAGAACTTCTACTATAAACATGAACTCCTTTCTGTTGATTTCCTACTGTACACCAAGCATGTCATGCACGTGATTAGCGGTTTTTCCTCAAAAATCTTTTTAGACATATGCCCAACAAATATCTATGAAGTACCAATTATGTGTTTAATTCTAACTTGTTCAGGTTGTGGTATCTACCGTGGGGGAATACAACACATCAGGGTCATCTCTTGAACAGAAGATGAAGAAACGGGGAGAGATAGGAGGCGGCACACGAGGATAGTGACTCCCAGTATTTGCCCTCGAATTACTGAGATGGGGAAGGGTGACAGGTATTTCGTGCAGATATTACTATTGTCCTCTTTTTTTTTTTTTTTTTTTTTTGGTACTGGGGATTGAACTCAGGGGCACTCGACCACTGAGCCACATCCCCAGCCCTATTTTGTGTTTTATGTAGAGACAGGGTCTCACTGAGTTGCTTAGTGCCTCGCCATTGCTGAGGCTGGCTTTGAACTCACGATTCTCCTGTCTCAGCCTCCCTAAGTGCTGGGATTACAAG
>CM053401.1:166431025-166448020 GCA_028644305.1 Xerus rutilus
CTATTGTCCTCTTAACAGCTGAGGAAGGGGAAGCAGAAGGCCTGCTACACAAAGCTTCAGTGTATCTAACTCAAAGGTCCTAGTTTTTCCACTCCCCATACCCGCCGATTTCCATAATGGGGGGGGTGGTATTTAATGACAGCCATATATCATTAAATATGCCTCTGAATGCAAACGTGGGCTTTTGCAGGGAGCCAGTATAAAGCCTGTGACCTTCCTCAAATGCGCCTGCGCACTGTCACGAGGTGTCAGGAACTCAAGAGCAGCGCGGAGGCATCCTGGGGAACCGGTTTTTAAGTCTTGCAACCTGATTGGTGCAGTAGCAACGAGCTGTGATTGGTGGTTGTGTCGAGAGGGCTTCCGCGGGTTTGGAGAGACTGGGCCTGTGGTTGGTGGGTCTGCGGCGCGGCTCCGCTGGGATGGGTGAAGGCTCTGTGACAGCTACGAGCTACCTACGAGGAATTCTGAGCGCCAGTTCCCGCGCGGGCCACTAGGGGGAGTCCGGGAAGTGCAAAGCGCGGCCGAGGCGCTTCGCGACCGCCTCCTCCCGGACGCCCTCCGGCTCAGGGCGCCCAGCTGGTTTGGCTGCGCCGGGGGTGGGTCGGCCCGGGAGGGGAAAGTGTGTCAGGGCCTCCAGCTCTGGCCATGTGGCCACGCTTCTCTGCACAGCGCCTTTGGCCTTTCCCCTGGCTCCCAGCCCCGCCGAGGACATTGGCTGACCCGAGGGGTGGGGCTGCGGGTTCGCGCAGGTTGGCGAAGGCCTGGGTCCAAGCTGCGGAACCACGGAGTCCAAGTGGCATTCGGCAGCCCCTTTCCCTAGCTGCACCCTCTGTCCGCCTCGGCGTCTCCCCCATGCCTTTTAAGATCCCCAAAGGGCTTTTCTTAAGCAACACCTCATGGGGATTAAAAGTGTCTCCTGCAATCAGATCGCCGTCCAAAGACGCCCCCTACCTGTCCCGGTGTGCTGTCGCATCATGCTGTGTCATTGTTTAACCACTATCTGAAATGCACTTGTCGTGTGTTTACTTGCTTGCCGTCTCCACCCGCCCTTCCACCAGGACCTAAGCCGGGTGCCGGGGGGGGAGGGGAGCAGGGCTTCCAGATGCAATCCGGAACTCTCATTTGGGTTTGAGATAAACCACAAACTTTTAAAGTATGAGTATGTCCCATGCATTACTCAGGACATACTTATACTTTTAAAAAAAATCATTCGGTTTATCTGAAATTGCAGTTTGCCCGGGCAGTCTTGATCTGGTTTGCTCGCTGCAGCCCCGAGAGGCAGGGCTCTCGGGCTCCGTCTTGGCTGCGGCCTCTCCAGCAACGCAATCTCACACGTGGGAGGTGCTGAATTATTTCTTAGTTCCTTCACTCTTCCAACCGGTGGAATGAAAAGTACCAGCTGAGTCCTGGTAACGCAGTGGTAGAGGGGACATTGTCTAGAGGACGAGGCAGAGGAGCACCGTTTGGTTAAACTGTGGTGATGTAAAGCTCTGGGGACTGTAGGAGGATGGTTGGCAGGACTTCCTAGAGGAAGATGACCAAGATGGGACTTGGAGGAAGGACGAGGGTGACAGCTCTCTGCCAGGGAGGAGGGTGAAGTGTGGGGTCTGCAGGTGATTGGGGAGGGGCAGCAGAAAGAGGTGTGGACACTCACATTTGCTGAGTCTCACTACCCACCACACAGACCCAAGAGTGACACCAGGGTGGCATTTTGGTGCCAATTCTAAAAATGGGGAAGCCAACTCAGAGAAGCACAGTGCCTAGCCTGGGGCAGCCTAGAGGGAAAAGCTGAGTGTCAAATTCAGGCCTAACAGACTCCAAAAGGGGCACTCTTCTAGAAAAACTGACTGAGGCTCAGACCCCCAAATGGAGGATGAAGAACCTGACTCAGAAAGGTGACAGGGGTCCCACGAATGTGCCTCACCTGTTCAGGAGAACACAGAGAGCAGGAGGACCAGGCCCAGGCCTGTAGGCCCCGGTGTCTCCCACTGTTTGGGTTGGGTCTCTAGGGGGCCCCTTGCCGAGGACCGGGGCTAATTCGTTGCGTGGGTCCTGGACAGGTCTTCAGTTTCCATGGAGACCGCCTCCCACCATCCCTGAAATCTCATTGTGACCAGTATTAAGGGATTAACTCTGCCCAGCAGTCCTCACAGGGTCTAGGGTGCCAGGGTGGCAGCAGGGGCTGACTCAAGGACCCCATAGCACCGGGAGGAGGATGTCGGACGGGGGCCAGGGCTTCCCCCAGGACCCACCAGGTAGGGTCCTGCCTCTGCATTTGCCTGGAAGGAGCATGGGGCGGCAGGAGGGAGACACAGAACTGGGGGGAGGAGGCTGGACTTTGGAGCAGTGTGGAAACCTTTATCCCCAGCCCCCCTCCAGGAAGGCCAAGGGCCCTGATAGGTAAATGATGTTCTGGTCAAAACAGGATCCAGATCCCCTCAACAAGGAGAGGGTGCCCCACGGACTCCTTTAAGGGTACTTTAAGGCTGCCCACAGACTAGCTGTCCAATATTCATTTTGCAGCTGAGGCACAGACAGTGAACTTGCCTTGCCCAGACAGTGCTCGGAGCAGGTCAAGAATCCAGGGAGACTCTGCGCTTGCCTTACAGAAAATGCTGGCTAAACTCTCCTCGCCACTTCTGTCTTGAATTCCAAATCCTGCCCTCCAGGAGTGGGTCCCCCAGGGCTCTGCCTTGGCTGTCCCATTGGCCAGGCTTCCCCTCCTCCCTGCCCCTCCTCCTCTGGACCTTGCTGCTGCCATCACACTCTGAGCTGGCAGGCTCCACGATGCTGGATGGCAGGGCCACCAGGCCCTGACGTCCCATCCAGGGGACACTCCTCACTAGGTCCCTATTTGGATGATTTATTCCATACTTCAGCTTCTCTTTGGGGCTTCAGGGCCCAGAAACAGGATGCCGCCTGAGGCCCACTGCACCCTACCCTCCCTCGTGCCTGGGAAGGCCAGGCCTGCGCTGCACAGGTTTATGCCTGGCTCCAGAGCTCTTTTTTTAAAAAAATTAATTTATTTATGTTACAGTAGAATGCATTTTGACATATTGTACACAAGTGGAGCACAACTTCTCATTCCTCTGGCTGTACATGGTGCAGTCACTCCAGTAGTGTAATCATACATGTATACAGGGCAATAATGTCTGTCTCAGTCTACCGTCCTTCCCATCCCCACAGCCCCATCCCCCCCCACTCCCCTATACAGAAACCAAAGTTTCTCCATTCTTCCCTATCCCCCCACCCCACTGCGGATCAGCATTCGCTTATCAGAGAAAACATTCGGCTTTGCTCCAGAGCTCTTGAAGCTTGGTTTCCTGGAAGGCCACATCAGTGCAGGGGACGGACATGGGCTCTGGAGCCAAGGGAGAGAGAGTTCAGACACCACTGACTTGGCTTACTGGGAAAACAATGCTCCCTCCCAGAGCCTGTTTCCTCCTGGTCAAAGCTAGCTGTCAATCGCTGTGGGAAAATCTGCAGGCCCTAATGGTGAAGGAAACAGGCATGAGGCAGGGCGGTGTGATAGGGGGATGATGTCCTGAGATCTTACAGGTGCTTGTACTTCTGTGAAAAGGTTTTCAAGAAAGATGGAAAAATCCATTGAGAAAGTAAGGAAAATGAGTAGGGGTGGTAAAAAGGTGGGGAGTGCAGGCAAGCTACAGGCAGAGAGGAACGGGCTTCTCAACAGGACACTTTTCCACATCTGATTCTGGGCCGTGTGAATGGCGTAATGATTCAGAAATAAATGTAAAATGTTTAACAAATCAGATCATCATCACCATCATCACCACACATACTTCCATCATAGGACAGGTGTGCAGAGAAGATGGGGACCCAAAGAAAGCCTGAGAATGCCTGGCTCCAAGTCACTGAACTCTTGGCCTGGAAGGGCCTTGTACTTTATGCCAATATTTTATTGACAGTAACAATAACAGCCATTGGCATCAAAAATCGGGAACATCTCAGGATGTCATCCACTGACTCAGCATTCTGACATTGTGAGGGAGTTGTGGGTCCATTTTACAGATGCGGAAATTCAACGTCTGTGAAGTTCTGACTAGTAAGCTGCACCCACTTGGAAAACTTGGACCCGCGGCAAAGTCTCTCTCCACCTCCAAATTCAAGCCTTCTGTGATGGGGGTCTAAATTGTGGCTGCACATCAGAATTATCCAGGGATTTCGAAAAATACTGAAACCCAGCACCACTCACTGCTACCCTAAGATTTTATCGCTGATGTATCACATAGCCTGGATGTCAGTGTTTTGCTTTAGGGCCAGGAATGGAACCAAGGACCCTCTGCTCTACTATTGAGCTACCCAAGCAGCCAAGCATCTAAATATATTTTTTTAAGATCCCAGATGATTCTGTTTCAGTACCTGGATTGAATCTCTGCTTTATGCTAGACAAAAGTTCCCAAATGGGAAACCAAGGCCAGAGAGGGAATTGACTTTGTCCAAGGTCACACAGTGGCTGGAACCAGAGCTGGGGCAGAGCTCCCAGTAGCTTACATGGATTCTTTGTGCAAATAAGAAAAAGACAACCCCCTCCAGGCAGGCAAAGTTCATGGGCTTTGGAGCAAGGGCTGGATTTCTACCCCCACTCAACCATCTTGGCTAGAGAACATTTGTGCAGTGAGCAACTTGTACAACTGTACACAATGATCCTGGCCTAAGTCTCAGGACTTCTAAATCTTTCACCTCAGTAACCTCCAGACAAATCCCTAGGGCCCCTCAGGACAGGGACACAGGGAGGTGACTTCTGAGTTTCAGATTCATCCTTTATCCCTAAGACCCAGCCCAGGGCCAAGCAGAGGCTCCCCATCACCCTTCAGGCCCCATGAGGGCAGGATAGGCCCCATCTAATTCCCAAGGTCATCCTTGCAGATAAAGTCAGGAACATAAACAGGAGAGATGAACATAAACAGGAGAACAGCAACGCCCACCTGGCATCAGGCAGGCAACCCACAAGGTGACTCCGCCCATGTAGGCCAAGTCCTCCTGGCTTTCTTCCTGATTGCTGTCCTGCCATCCTCTCTACTGACCTCTCCTGCCTCAAAGTCAACAGCTCCCACAATGCCCTGCTCTCTGACCAGAGCGACTTCCATACCCCTCTACTGACCAGCTTTCCTTGAGCACTTATTCTGTACATTCCTGGAAAGGCCGGGGAGCCTTAGGGTTAGAGCACAGATTCTGCAATCGGTTTGGACTTGAATCCTAACTTCTTTCTTATCAGCTATGTGGGCTTGAGCGCATGACTCAATCATTCTGTGACTGTGCCCCATAAAATGGTGATAAAAACACTGCCTATGTCAGAGTGTGTAAGAATTCATGAGCTAACACACAGACAGCTCCCGAGCAGCCGCATGCTCATTGGCCTCTGTTATCAATGAATGCTCTTTCCTGCATTCACCCTCATGGCAAGCCTGGGGGTTAGATATTGTTCCCAGTCTACCGGAGAAAAAACTGAGGTTCAGAGGGATTGTGAGTCAGGGTAGGGTGTGGCCAAGAAGAGCTGTGACAGGGAGTCTGGTTTGCAGCCCCTACTCCTGGCCCCTGTCCTCAGAGGGCCACAGAACACAGTTCAGGTGAAGGCCCCGCTGTGGGCCCTCCTAGGGCTCTCAGGAACCTCTCTGTTTACTTCCACCATTGGAGGAGAGGAGAAGAGCAAGGGAGGCTGTATGTGAAGCCACCTGTTCCCTGATGGCCTTCAACATACCATTCTGGCCCAGAGAGTGCCTGTTATCCATGTCCCAGCTGGAGACCCAGAATACCTGGGTGGCCTGCATTCTTGTCTGAGGGCTTCACCCCTCCTCTGGCCTCCGTTTTCCCTTCTGCACACTGAGGGGCTGAGGCTGCACCTTTGGTCTCCCTGCTCTCAATGGAAGCATTAAGAAAGATCACACCTAAGAGAGCATCACTTGGGGGGATCCTGGGGACACCAGAAGCTGCTTTGAAAAACAAAATAAAAATAAAAAGTCCCAGCCCACGTCCTCCCAAAGGTTCTCTTGGCTCTGACATGACAAGATTCTAAAAACCCAAGCTCAAAGCCACTGCTTCACATCCCCATTTGAAAAGTTCCCCCACCCCCATCCCCACTGTTTTTATCTCTCTTTGGTAACAGAGCAAATTTGCTCAGGACCCGGCTGGGGGACAAGCAGACTGTTGACTCTTGAGCAAAACTCCCTTTGGAGGACGGCAGAGGAGGCCGCGGGATGCGCGTGGGGAGGCCAGCGTCCTCTTGCATAACCCAGGAGGCCTCCTGCCCACCCAGGCCTTTTCAGGGTTAGGGGTGAGGCAAACCGCAAACTCATGCCCAGTTAATTTTTTAAGGCAAAATCAACAGTCTCAGCAATGATTAGCAGGCAGGTAAGTTCATCTTAATCATGCTGAGGAGAGGGAGGGAGGAAAGAGGCCTGTGGAGGCCAAGGGATGGGGCCCAGTTATCAGTTAACCATGTGAATGTTGTTTCCTTCCAAACCCACTGGCCTTCAGCCCCAGCTCCCTCATCTTCCTCTCGGAAATGCTCCTGGGGCAACCCACTGGCCATCAGTCATTGAATGAACAACCCCACAGGGCCATTCATGGTCTGTAGGAGAGGAAGCTGAGGGGAACTCCCTGTTCAGACCAAGCTTACCTGCCACCACTGAGTGGCCTGGAGCAAGTCCCAAGTCCCTTCCAGCCTCTGGGGCTCAGGGAGGGGTCCCAGGTCTCTGGCCCAGCTCCACTCTTCAAACTGCAGCAGCTTCCATTTGCCGACGGCCTCAGTGTCTCCATCTGCCAACGAGTGGGTCAGGGAGACAGCCCGTCCAGTGCTGAAGCTCTGTGGGGTTCCTTAGGGATTAAGCCAGGGCAGCATGAGCAGGTGGTCGGTCGGGGGGCTCCAGGAGAAGCCAAGAGGCAGGGCGCCTACCTGGCATCTGCTGTTGGGACCAACAAGTGTCAGATCCCAGCCCCTGTCAGGGAGCTGTCCCCTCAGGTGGGAGCTGGGGGTCTCTGGCAGACGTCAGCTGCCTTTGGCTTCCTACCCCAGATCTCAGGAGCTGTCAGGAAGCAGCCAGGCCAGGCCAGCCTCGGGCCAGGTGGCGGCTCAACTGGAGTTTGGTCAGCAGTTGGGGACCTATATTGTGAGATAGTTAGGACTTTGTCCACAAACTGGAATTTGAAATTTCAAAGGGGCAAAACTGAAGGGCCCTACCCCACAGGGGAGATGGCTCTTGGCTTCTTTCCCCCACGACTTTTGTTCTTTATCTTGATAAAATCCTGGTTTTCCCTGCCCCGCGCCCTGCGTGGCAGGTGGAGGAGAAAGAGTAGGAGCTGGTGGAGTGGTGAGTCCCCAGGAGAAGACGCTGGGCACCTGGAAGATGCCTCACAATCTCCAGGCACCCGGGGACTAGGCCTTGACTCCTCAGGCCCTTGGGTGCCCCGGCTGTGTCTGGAACCAGTCCTGAGCTCCAAAATTCTGAAGTTCTTCTGGGGACTCCAGGAATGGGGCGACAAGAAGAGGACAAAGCCCCCAAGCTCTAGAGCCAGGCGGTTCAAATGGCAGCCCCTCCACTGCGCTCTGTGGCCTTAGGCCAGTCACCTCACCTCTCTGAATCTCAGTTTTGCCATCCATCAGGTGAGGAAGTCTGGGGACATCAGATAAAATGAAAAGTGGAAGGTTCTCAGCACCAGGCCCAGCATATCTCTACAAACATTCACCATTAGTGTAATTTAAAAGAAAAGCGCTGCCATCTGAGTGACTCATCCTTACCTCTGTGCACAGCGGAAGCATGTGCTCCAGGACCACACGTAGCCGCCTCTCCTTCCCTTCTCAGACTCCTCGCCTGGACCTTCAGGCGAGCTCTGAAGTCCTGTCACTCCTGGGAGCTGCTGCCCTTTGGAGCTGGGTCCTGACAGCTCAAGAGGAAGGGTTAGAGATGAAGAACAACTGCCGGATGGATGGCTTCAAGGCCAAGGCTCATTCAGGGCCCAGCAGGCCACACCTGCGAGCTTTCCAGAGATAGGGTCCCAATTTCCAAAGATCCTGTGGCCAGCAGCTCAAGGAGTCCAGCACCAACGACAGTGACCCCTGCTGTTTTTCCCTACAGAAGATTGGTTCTAGGACGCCCTCCAATACCAAAATCCTCAGCGTTTCAAGTCATTAATATAAATTGCTGTAGTATTTGCACATGACCTACAGACATCCTCCCACACACTTTAAATCATCTCGAGATATACTACCTACCACGGTGTGAATGTTCTGTAAATAGTGGTCATACTGCACTGTGTAAGCAAAGAAGTAATGGCAAGAAAAAAACTTCTGTGCTATAGCTGGGCATGGTGGTATATGCCTGTGGTCCCAGGTTCTTGGGAGGCTAAGGCAGGAGGATCACTTGAGGCCAGGCCTTGAGTTCAAGGCTAGCCTGGACAACATAGCGAGACTCCATCTTAAAAATATTCTACACATGTTTTCAGTTGAGGACACAATCCCCTCCCCCCCATTATTTTCCATCTGAGGTTGGTTGAATCCTCTGATTCAGAAACTGTGGGTCCAGAGGGCTGACACTTGGCCATTTAATGGCTGCTCCATCCCCTGAAGAGGGGATCAACCCCACTTTTCTGATGCTGAAAGTAAAGCCAAGAGAAGTAGAACCTGAGGTCGCAGAATTTGATCAATTACAGCGCCTGGATTTTGACCCAGATCTGTCTGACTTTCAAGCTGTATGGTTTATGCCCCTAAAGGGAAATGGTGGGGCAGAAAAACTGCAAACCATATAGTATTTTCTCATTTAAGCTTTTTAAAAAACCCTTATAAGTTAGGCCCACTTTATGAAAGGAGAATCCAGTGATTCAGAATAACTTGCCTGAGGTGTAGAGCCAGGGGGATCTCATGGGCAAAGCGTCATTCATAGGAGGGAAGTGGTTCTGCGAGATGCTGTTCCACATTGGCTGAAGGTGAAGCAAATCGTGTTAATGCTAGAGGATGCAATCTGTAGTTGATGAGCAGGTAGACTTACTTCTGGGTCGGTTGCATGAGGCAGGACAGGGATCTGGCATGAGCCTCGCGGGCGGGCCCGCGGGTTGTGCAGTGGGTAAATCACGTCTCTCGTGGTTGGTGCACCTTATAGCTCCTGGCATCCACCTGGAGTGCCTGTGCGTGGCGTAGCCTGGTTGACCCTGCTTGATCGTAGAGCATATGTCATTGGATCTGAGTCGTCATCTCTGGGGAGATGCATGGTTATTTGGTTACCTAATTAAACTCTGACTTTCCAATGATGGCATTCCAGTATTAGAAATCTGGAAGTGTACCTCTTACAGCTGAATACGGGACATGCGGGACAAGCATCACTGGATTGTGTAAGGAGAAGCTATGCGTGGATGTCACATGTGCCAGACAGGTGGCAGGGGCCTGGAGCTGCTGTGCGTCTCTCCTGTGTTTATCCTCTAGTTGGCTCTTCTCACCTTCCCACCCAGCCCAGTGCTGCCTGGAAGGCCACTGGAGCTGGGTCCAGATGTTCCATGCTGGAGCACAGGAGGAACCCGCTAGCATCTGAATCCCGCGTGTGGGTTGGGGGGGTCCCCTCTCTCCTTCCCTCCCTCAGGATTGTGTCCTAACCAAGAAACATGGACCAGGATTGTTTCTCCATTTTACAGATGGGAAAATTGAGGTCCTGGGAGAAGATGTGATGTAAACAAAGCCATCTGAATAGTGACAGCGCTGGTTGCTAAACCCTGGTCTCCCGGCATCCAATCCTGCCTCCTACCACCTCACCTCCAGGGCTGGGAGGCAAGGGGGAGAGTGAAGCTAACCAGGGCAGAGGAAGGGCTTCTGGGGTTGAAGAACATGGAGAGGGAGCACCTCCTGCCTTTGCCCCTCATCCATTGCCCTGCCCTTGAGCTCGCTCCTCACTCCCTCACGCTTCATCCACCAGGGCTCCTGGCTGGCCCTGCCACTTGTCCTCCCACTCTTTCCCTAGGTTATTACCACACATACACCCCCCCCTTCTGGCCAGCAGAGCAGGACAGGCCCCGGCCTGTGAGTCCCTCCGTTGCAATCCCACCTCCCTAGCTGGCGTTGGAGCCCTAGAACATGTCTGCAGAGAAGGCACGGAGGGCCTCGGGGCATGCCAAGGAGGGGGCAGCCAGAAGCTAAAGACAGGGCAGGCTGCGGGATTTTGAGACCCAGTCCAAAACAGAAGTACAGGGCGCCTTGTTCAGACATCACAGAAGATGTCAAGAGCAGCGACACAGCACTGACCACGTGCAGGGCCTTTCTGACCACGTGCAGGGCCTTTCTGAATGTGACCGCACAGCGGGTACCTCCATGACACCCCCGCTGCATGGAGGAGTTGTGTGCAGAGCGATAGGGAGGCAGGAATGGGGATATAAAATGGGGACAGGGAGGAGGATGAGGGGAGGGACGTTGACCAGGCATGGCTTGCTATTTTCTTCTGCCATCTCATTTAATATTGAAACTGCCTTTTGAGGTTGATTGTACCTTTGACAGAGAAGGAAACTGAGGCTCGGCAAGGAGAATACTTTACGATTAGTAGGTGGCAGGCGCCTCAGTGAAAACTCCGGGCTGTGGGGCTGCGAGCCTTGTCTCTTGTTCTGGGAGCGGGTCCGGGCTGAGGTAAGCAGAGGAGAAGACCAGGAATCAGTGGAGCTATGTGGCTGGTGGTGGCCGTTAGGGAGCCGGGGAGGGACCTAGAGTTGAGCCCCGTCCTCCCAAAGTTTCAGTCCATTCCATTCCCAGGGCAAGTGGGAAAGTGGAAGGGAACTGGAAGGGAGCTCCCGGGATCCACAGGACTCATGCTTGGGCCTGGGGTTAGGTTTCCACTCATGGTCCATGGGGAGGTTTACCTCTGCAGGAGCACTGAGTGTTGAGGTCAATGATTTAGGAAGTGACTGAGTTAGGGCGTCCTGAAGGTGGACTATCAGTGCCTGAGCATCCCAGTCTGAATGTCCCACTTGGGGTGACAGTGACGGTGGCGTGGCTGAGTCAGGGGTCAAATGAATGCCAGCACATTTGGCTCCTGCCTTGCAGAACGGATAACTGAATACTGGTGAGTGAGAGCCCCAGCCTTGTAATTAGCACCCCAGGTGTCAGTCAGAAACCAACAAACAACCAAATCCCTGGGGCCCCGCCCAGCCTATCCACCAGCGGGGGACGATTAACCATTAACCCCTAGCCCTCCCCGGCACAGCCTCCACCCCTTCACAGAAGCTGGGCCCAGACTCCAGGCTGAGCCTCCCAGAGGACAGTTTGAAAGGAAGGAAAGCAGAGAAGGGACCTGGGAGGAGACCGGGGAGGGTGGAGGGCGGGGGCTGGGGCTCGGCCCAGAAGCTTCTGGGTGGGCATCCTGGGTAGGGCAGGTGGCCGAGGCGTGGAGGCAGGGGAGAATGCGCCTCTCCAAAACTCTCGTCGACATGGACATGGCTGACTACAGTGCCGCGCTGGACCCGGCCTACACCACCCTGGAATTTGAGAATGTGCAGGTGTTGACCATGGGCAATGGTAGGTGGGGGCAGGTGTGCCCAGGTATGGGAGCCGATCTTTGGCACTCGGCTTTGGGGTGGGAGGAGAGTGATAGAAAACGGTAGGTGGTTGCCAGGTGAAGCCCAGGTGCCACGACCAGAGGCGTTCTGGGTGAGGGGAGCCTGGCAAGGACTTCAGCCCAAGTGGATCCCAGTGTGGCCCTACCCCAGGCCCTTCCACAGTCCCTGTGAACTCAGAGCTGTCCTGCTCGGGCTGCCACTGGCAACAGAGATGTAAAGAGGAGCTCCTTTTAGTGTCCAGTTCCAATAATGCAAACCAACACGGCCCCCTGGAAGCCCTTGGCCTAGGTCAGAGAGATGGAAAGGTGCCTGTCCCTGGAGTCGGTGGCTAGAGGCATAGCTGCATTTCAGAGTGTCTTTGGGACTTCCCGGGGAATTGAAGTGTAGAAGGGAGCTCTTGGGCAAGATAAGCTGGTCGAGAGGCCCGCTCAGCTGTGTGTTGTGTGCGTGTGTTTGTGGGAGCCCCAGTTTCTATGTGGTGTATAGGTGGGGCAGATTCGTACCTTTGGAAATATATTTGCATATTTATGTTGTTGACCTGTGCGTGTTCTGCATCCGTTCCCGTGGGCATTTGTTCCTCAGGTGGGTCTGTTGGTGTCCCAGGGCTGTCTGTGTGTCTTGTTTATGTAATGTAAGCAAGCTGAGTGTGTGTGTGTGTGTGTGTGTGTGTGTGTGTGTATGTGTCTATACGCATGTTCCATATTAACTGAATACGTCGGTGGGTGTGGATATGAGTGTGTGCCCTGCGTTTTCTGCCTGTGCGTCCTGCGTGCAATTCTGCTGGGCGCCCATGTCTGCACCTGCTGTGCGTCTGGGCACATCCTCTGTGTGGGGGGTTATCACTCCCTGATGTGTGTGACCTTGCAGATCAGTTGTGCAGGTCTTTGCTGTTGCCATTTACCAAATGAGATTCACACCAGCCACATGTCTGTCTTTCTATCAGCAGGTATTATTGCCCATGTGTGGCTCTCCAGGTTTTTACATCACTGAGGACGCATCTGTAGGGGCTGGGTGGTTCTCTGCAGGAGGTGGGAGAAAGGAGGAAGCTTGAAGCAGCACGATCCTGGAGGCAAAGGGCCCTAGTGGGTCCCAGGCCAGCCTCCAAGCAGAGATGGCAGCTGGCCGAGGTCAGCCTGCCCCTGCCTTCCTCCATGGCTCTGGGCCTCTTGGTGTCAGGCTGTGGCTCTGGCTGAGGGCTGGGAAGTGCTGGTCTGTGCAGATCATCGGTACCCACTCACCCCTGCCATCCACCATTGTGAGACCTTGAACATGTCACCTCCTCTCTTAGCCTCTGCATCTTCTATGAAATGGGCTTCTCCAGCCCAGGAGAAGCCCCTCCAGCTTTTAGGAGGATCTGGGGATAATGTGAGGAGGTCAAGGGGGAAATGCTCTGGAAACAGGGTGTCTTGTGACAGTAGAGGGACAGTACATGCTGTCACACTCCCAGCCTCTGCACAGCACCATCCGGAGCCCAGGAATCATGTGCTCCTGAGGCAGAAGCCAAATCCTTTGGCTGGGTGTCCCCAAGACACGACACCTCTAGCTTTGGAGCCCAAAGGATTAGAGCTCAAATATGACAGAGATCCTTCCCACCTATGGGAACCCAGCAAGCTATTTTCCTTCCCGAGCCTCAGTTTTCTTCTCTATAGAATGGGGATAGTAGTAGCGCCTGCCTCCCAGGAGTAACCAGAAGGTAAATAAGATAAGGTTCCTGAGTGCTTAGCTCTGGCCCCAACATGGGTCATCTCAAGGACTCTGGACATCTGTAAGCAGGGTCTGTCTTTTCTACTGGAGTTTGCAGTGGTCTGGGAGCTGGGGTTATGTGAGATTGTCCACCAAAGATTTGGGGATACATCTTGAGCTAGTTGCTCAATGTCTCCAAGGATAGACCTCCTACCCTCTACCCCAATTTAGAAGCAGCAGCAGGAGGGGTCCTTGTTTCTTTTCTTTTTCCTTTTTTGCAGTACTAGAGATGGAGCCTAGGGGTGCTCTACCACTGAGCTACATCCCCAGGCCTTTTTTTTTTTTTTTTTTTAAATATTTTTTAGTTGTCAATGGACCTTTATTTTATTCATTTATTTATATGTGGTACTGAGAATCGAACCCAGTGCCTCACGCATGCTAGGCAAGCGCTCTACCACTGGGCCACATCCCAGCCCCCATCCCCAGGCCTTTTTATTTTTTTTATTTTGAGATAGGGTCTCATTAAGTTGCTGAGGCTGGCCTCCAACTTGTAGTACTCCTGCCTCAGCCTCCTGAATCACTGGGATTACAGGTGTGCACCACCACACCAGCTGGGGTCCTTCTTTCTTGAGACCCCTACAGACACCCTAGCAAGGGGAACACAGTGGAGTAGTTCAGCACACCCATACCATAAAATGGCCCCTGTACTTAGCATCAGGGTGATGATACTAGACAAATCACTTACTCCCTCTGAGCCTTCGTGCCCCCACCTGGACAATGGGGGTGGTCGGCTGACTTCAGGAGGAAGATGATCTTCCTGATGGTGCCCAGCCTATTCTGCCCAGGAGGGGGCCCCTTCCAGTCTCTGCCTGAATGTCAGGGAGTTTCAGGGTCAGCTCTCCCTGGGGGCCAGGGGAGGAGAGGCTGAGGGAGAAAGGGCACCAGACACAGCTTAACAATTATCCCCATCTCCAGGAATAATTCACCAGGTGGAGGGGCCGCACTCCTGGGCACCCTCAGGAGTCCTAGGAGATGTTCAGCCAGGCGACATCAGAATGAGATGTGGTCTGCTTGACCATGCAGGTTCCAGTCATCTGCTGTGAGAACCCCCTTCTGCAGAGACACGTTGATCTCACAGTCGCTGATACAGGGCTTCCTGTGTGCCAAGCACTTCACATGTATGGATATGTGAATCCTCAGAACAACCCTAGGGGATTTCATTATGCTCCTTGGTTTACAAGTGAGGAGACAAGGCAGCCAGCGTCCGGGGACCAAGTGGGCAAACTGGGATTTGATCCTGGACCATACAGCTTCAGAGCCTGTGCCCTTAACTACAGCATTGTGTCCCTCTCGAGTCCTTAACTGAAAGTTCCCTTAGGAACCCAAGAGTGGATTCAGACTTTCTAGGGGCACAATCCTGTATTTCCTGGGGAGGATGGTCATGGGTTTTATCATTTTCTCTGAAGGCTTTATTCTTGGTGGAAGATTTGCTTACAAAAAAGGGGGTACTCAAGGGCTGAGATGTTTTTAAAGATCTGAAAAGAGCCAGACCAGTTGTACAGCTCCCTTTTGTAATTGGGGAAACTGAAGCCAGGGGAGATTAAAGCAAGAAAAAGGAACTTGGCCAAGGCCAGCCTCAGCATGAGGGCCCGGGACCCTCTCATCACCCAAGCCCAGGTCTCCTTCACCAGCAGCCTCCAACCTCTCCCCAAGCTTTCCACACAGGTGTGGCAGCTTTTGCCTCTGGGACAGGAGGTATTTGAGAGATGCCCAGGTACTTGCTATGACCCTCCCAGGAGGCAAAGTTGTGAATGTCCTCCATGCCTGTCTCCCCTGCTCCCTGGGGAGTCTGCAGGGTACGTGGGCACCAAACTGAGATGCACCCAGCCCTGGTCACTGGTGAGGAAGAAGGACAGGACCTGTTTCTGGGGAGAAGCTGGGAGAATACTTGTCTTTTCCATGTCCCCTCTGCCCAACTAGGAGTCTCTAGAGTCAAACCCACCTCTGGAAAGGCCAGGCTTCATTGCTTCATGGAAAGCTGGACAAGCAGCTTACTTGTGGGGGACAGCAGCCTCCCACCCCCCAGATGACTCTGCAAAGTCAAAAGTCAATAGATGCGAAAAGAGGCCAAGTGACTTGCCCGAGGCCCATGACGGGTATTGGGGTGGAAATAGTCTGGCCTAGGCCGAAGCCCTGGGAAGATTCCCATGAGGCTCCTGTGGTTTCTGACTCTCCACCCCTCCTGAGGCCTCACTCCTTTTTTCTGGTGCAGACACATCCCCATCAGAAGGCACCAACCTCACCGCGCCCAACAGCCTGGGCGTCAGTGCCCTGTGTGCCATCTGCGGGGACCGGGCCACAGGCAAACATTACGGTGCCTCGAGCTGTGATGGCTGCAAAGGCTTCTTCCGGCGGAGTGTGAGGAAGAACCACATGTATTCCTGCAGGTGAGGAGCCCCTCGGCCTCCATTTCTCCAGCTGGGAAATGTGCACACTTGAGCTCATGTTCCCCAGGGTCTGGCTCCTTCCCAAGTGGGTCCCAGAGGCATCTGCCTTTGAGGCTCTTCTGGTTTCTTAGGCTTCATGGATCCACGTGGGAACATCTACTCTACCAACCCGGCTTACTAACCATAAAGAGAGGGGACCCATCCTCCAAGGTGACACTATTTCCAGGACGAATGGGGGATTGGCCCTAGGCCTTTCTGCGGTTAGGCCTTTCCCTTGGCCTAAGGGCTTCTTGAGGTTTTGGAGATCCCTCTTTCAAAAGCATCTCTCATTTTGGAAAACACAATGATAAGATCACAACCATGAGCAGATGCTGTGCCAAGACCCATCCTGGTATTAGCTCACTATCTCCTGCGGACACCCCTCTCAGGTGGTTACTATTATTTTCCCCATTTGATATATGAGGAAGCTGTGGTTTGGAGAATTTGGAATTTGCCCAAGATTAGCCAGCTTCAATCAATGATGGAACCCTTGTTGACCCTCAGGTCCTCACCCATAACGACCTCACCCTCTAACCTCAGACCTTCCCCTCAGAGATGCTTCTGTGGACCAAGGATTGACTGAGTCCTAACTGGGAGCCTGCTACGGGCTCTGGGCTCTCTCAGGATATGGAGATGCAGTGCTCTGGTACTAAGAGACTAAGGTTCCCACTCAGCTTATCTCCAACCAGCTGGGTGACCAGGGCCACATATTGCCCCCTCTGAGCCTCTGTTTCTCCATGTTTGGCAGGATAGGTGGTATTCTCAGAAAATTCACAGCATCCCTCCATGTCCTGATTGGATATCATGAGAATTCCTGAGGTACTGAGATAGAGCAAGGCTGCTGGGGTGGCCAGACGGTCAGGGTCCCCGTTCTGTCCTAAGATGGGGAAGTTGTGTCTTCTCCATCCAACCATCCCAAGTCCTCTCCAGATTTAGCCGACAGTGTGTGGTGGACAAAGACAAGAGGAACCAGTGTCGCTACTGCAGGCTCAAGAAGTGCTTCCGGGCTGGCATGAAGAAGGAAGGTGAGCCTCGGCCCTCCCCTACCCGCCACCACCCTGCCTGTGCCTGTGGCTCCCCAACTATCATTTACAACTGTAGCCACACTTTATGGCTCAGTGACAGGCCTCAGGGTGACTGGCTAATGGCTGAGAGGAGGGAGGGCCTGGAAATCTGACCATAGGGAGCGGCTGGGCTTGGTCTTGAGAAAGATTCAGAGATAAGCTCCCATTCAGGTACTTGGGCTCCCAGCAACTGCCACCCTGCCCTCCTGTGCCAC
>CM053401.1:166458166-166474548 GCA_028644305.1 Xerus rutilus
GGTACTGGGGATTGAACTCAGGGGCACTCGACCACTGAGCCACATCCCCAGCCCTATTTTGTGTTTTATGTAGAGACAGGGTCTCACTGAGTTGCTTAGTGCCTCGCCATTGCTGAGGCTGGCTTTGAACTCGCGATTCTCCTGTCTCAGCCTCCCTAAGTGCTGGGATTACAGGCTTGAGCCACCGCGCCCGGCTTCCATCTATTGACTTTTGCACCTGCTTTTTTACAGTATGAGTCACATCTTTGTGCAAGGCACCTTTGCAATGTCAAGGTGCCTCAGCCTGGAGACTTGCTTGCATCTCTCCTCTCTTACATGTTAGCGAGTTCCTACTGGGTGCTGGATCTATCTGTCTGCAGAGATCACCTCTAGTCATAGCAGCAATGAAGGGGAAAACGACCTCCATTTATTGAATGCTCACAGAAGCACAGTTTTAAACATTTTATATACATCATCTTATAACATGGTGTCTGCAAGTAAGAATTATTGCCCTCATTTGAAAATAAGAAAACTGAGACCCTGAGATCAAATGGTTTGACCAGTTAATCATTCAGTTGGTCCCCCAACCAGGAAATGGCTGATTTGAACTTTAAACTATCAATCTCTATCTCTCAAGCCCATGTTCTTACCTTCCACATGCCATTCCCCATTTCCTGGAAGGTGAGAATTCTACTTCTGATTTTGTCTGGGGCCTAGCCAGGGCTGCATGCCTGCAGGGCTTGGCCTGGGCTGGGCAAGTGGCATTTACTGGGTAACACAAGTGAGTTACTGGTGCTGAGTCAGAGTCAGCAGCCTGACTCAGAGGGCAGAGGGCCTAGTCCAGGCCTGGCATGCAGGAACTGCTGCATGAAAGTTTGTCAACTGAATAGAAAATTTTACAAACACAGGGCAGTGGAGACAGCCCACTGGAAATGTGGGCAAATTCTTTCTGCCACTCCTTTGTTCATAAGAGAGGAAGTAAATGTATTACTTCCAGGAAGGCTAAGCTTAAAGTATTGATGACTTACCTCCCCTTCTAGGATAAGGATCTAAGAATTTAATCAAGGATTTTTTTTGATTCATCTTTTCCTCCATCCATCCATCCCTTCATCCAGTTACCTAGTCAGCAAGGATTGCCTACACATGGTAGTGGGTACTGGGATGGTGGGTTAAAATTGCAAATAAGATGTATGGCTGCCTACCCGGAGCTCATGGTCTGGTGGAAGAGATGGTGACATCCTGGGTGGGCAGTAGTGGTGGAGGAGCCACAAACACTTGGGGACATGATGGACACATTATATACATCTAGGAAAGTAGGATGGAGAAGAGGTCCTGGGGGAGCTGAAACCTCAGCTGCGTCCCCAGGTGGCAGCAGGCAGGGAGGTAGAGATGACCTTAATGCAGTGGAAGCAGCATGTGCCAAGGTCTGGATGGCGGGTTCTCACCTGTGGGTCAGGAGCCCAAGTTCACATCATGGTTTTACCAACAACTGGTTGTGTGACCTGAGCCAAGTTCTTTCCTTGCTCTGTGCCTCACTTTCTCCATGTGAAGATGAGGAGGTTGCCCAAGGTTCTTCTATTGGGCCTGTTCCTGAAGTCCCACCCTCTGTCCCTTATTCCCCACTCCCACAGTATGCTCTCTTAGGAAATGTACCCTGGTTGTAGAGAACCCTGAATACTTGTCCCAAAACTGCTAAAAAGAGTCCCTGTGTGATGTTAGGTGACTAAGCCCAATCTGGGCCCTACAAGTCAGGGAACATCTGTTGCCCACCCTACCCACATCCTCCCATTGCAGATGCCAAGGGGCTGAGCGACCCCGGCAAGATCAAGCGGCTGCGTTCCCAGGTGCAGGTGAGCCTGGAGGACTACATCAACGACCGCCAGTATGACTCACGTGGCCGCTTTGGGGAGCTGCTGCTTTTGCTGCCCACGCTGCAGAGCATCACCTGGCAGATGATCGAGCAGATCCAGTTTATCAAGCTCTTCGGCATGGCCAAGATTGACAACCTGCTGCAGGAGATGCTGCTGGGAGGTCCGTACTGGGCCCAAGACGGGTAGTGCTGGGGGCACCTTTCTAGGAGACAAGCCTCAGGCAGACCTGAGCTCGACTCTGGGCTCCATTATTGACTCAGTGTGTAGCTCTGAGCAAGTTGCTTAAACTGCCGGGGCCTCCGTTTCCTCATCAGAGAAATGGGAAGAGACAGAGATCCATTTGTTCAGGCACTGAGAGCCTGGTCTTTGCCAGTCAGTGTTTGAAGTGCTGGAGACTCAACAAAGAGAAAGATCTCTGCCCTCCTAGAGGGTGTATGTGTGTGTGTGTGTGTGTGTGTGTGTGTGTGTGTGTGAGAGAGAGAGAGAGAGAGAGAGAGAGAGAGAGAGAGAGAGAGACAGAGAGAGAGCGTGTATGTGAGTATCAGCTCAGCACACAGGCATACGTATATAAAGGCTCAGGTGGACAGGCAATGACCAAGTAGATAATAAAGAAAGTAACTATAGATTTTGAAATAAACAGGTATATGATAGAGCTTAACTGAAAAGATGCTTTATAGATGGGTTGGTCAAGAGCAACCTCACTGAAGTGGTGATTTTTGTGATGCAAAAGCCCAGGGAACATTCTGGGCAGAAGCAATAGCCTCAGGCCTTGAGGCAGAGAAGGTTTGTGTGTTTGAGAAGGAAGGGCAAAGATTGTGACTGGGGAACTGTATGAGATGAAGACGGAGATTAGGCAGAAACCAAACCATAAACAGATGGTTTGTAGGCCAATCAGAAATGGGGATTTTATTCTCCTGGCACCTATTGTAAGTGGACTGAGAACGATGGTGCAGATCCGCTCTGATTGTTGAGTAGAGAGTAAATTTCTGGGCTGGAGGTGAAGCCGAAGAGAGAGACTCCTGAGAATGTTACTCTCGGCCATCGTGTGAAGGACAGTGGAGGCCTGGACTGTGCCAGCACAGCAGCAGATTTAAACTGGATCATCTATCTGGAGGAAGGACCCCAAGGACTTGCTGATGGATCAGAGATGGGGAGCCATGGGAACAGGGTCACACATGAAGCGTACGTTTTTGCTTTGAGTGGCAGAAATGCCGATGGAGTCATTTCCTGAGATGAGGAAGGCCAGCAAACGGCTGGGCCTGGGGGTGGGGGTCAGGATGACCCAAGAGATCCATCAGGACAGGAGTCAGACGTGGAAGGAATGTCATGTTTGGGTTATCAAGGAGGCAGCTGAATGTCCAAGTCTGAGGCTCAAACCCAAGATGAAAGGCAGCTGCATGGCTTCCAGCATTTAGGAAACTGGAGAGGAGGACATACCGAGGATGGCCTTAGAGGAAGACTAGCCAGAGGGGTGGGAAGAAACAAAAGGAGTTCCAGAATCCAAGACATAGTGTCTTTTCAGGAAGATGAGACATTTAATGGTCTAAAATTCTACACTGGGTTGGAGGGGGAGGGAAAAAGGGGAGGAGGGTGCGGCAGCCACTGGATGGCAACATGGGGGCTCTTGACTCTTGTACTAAAAGCAATGCTAGAGGATTCTGAGAGTAGAATCCAGATGGAGGGGTGGATGAAGAAGGGGACACAGGGTGACATGTTTTATTCTGAAGGGGTGCCAGGAGGCTGCTGAGGATGACTGAAAAGGAGTGGTTGCAATGATTGGCCATGGAATCTTGGCTGGACTGGAAGGAAAATGGGGTTGTAGGTGCGAGATTGGGAGTCAACCAATTAACAGCCTCAGTAGGGTTGAAATTTTTCAGGGATGGTACCCCAGGGAGTGAGCTGGAAGGATGAGAGGCAAAATCTCAGTGAGGATGTCTGCACTGGAGGTTTGGAAGGTGGTGCAGTTACTGGCGTTGACATTGCTATGGGCGAGATTTCTCAACCTTAGCCCCATGATGTTTGGAACTGGATAGTTTTTTTGCCGTGAGAGGCTGTCCTGTGCATGGTTGAGCTGCATCTCTAGCCTCTACCCATGATATGCCAGTAGCAATTAAAAGTGTCTTCAGATATTGTCAAATGTCTCCTGAGAGGACAAAAAGCATCCCCAGTTGAGAACCACTGCCAAATGGTAGCTCATTCCCTTCTCGAACTGATCCTGTGGGTGTGGGGTTATCATGAAGCACAAGTTACTGAGATCAGAATTAGGAGGTTGTGGTCTGTTGTGTTGGGTAAAATAATCCCTCTGGCCGCTATTTTCTCATCTGTAGATGGGAAATGATGGTGTCCAACCTCTAGGTTTGTTGTGAGGAATTAATTATGTAAAACATGAGAAGTGCTTTAAACCAGTACCAGGCACAGAGTAGGTGCTCAATAATTGTTAGTTACAGAAGAGATGTGCCTTGAAATCCAAATTAGTCACATTAATGACCATGGCCTCTTCTACCACCATACTTTATATTTTTTACTCCTTAATTCATTGTTTGAAGCAGTTACTGTGTTCCTGAAACTTCACTAGGCACTCAGAGAAAAAAGAAAAGAAAAATATATGTGTAATTGTAATGCTCATAGACAGAAGAAGTGGTTTTCCCAAAAGTTGAGTTATAGATAAATCACTGTGGATTTGGATTGCTCCCAAATTGAGTTACAGATGAATTACAGTTAAGGAGAAAAAGAAGCGTAGGGAGATTTGGAAGAGTCTTCCAGGAGGAGGAAATATCTAAACTGGGGTTTGGGCTTATGGACACTGGGGTGGAGAAGGCATCTCAGATGGAAGCTAGAATGTGAGAGAAAGCTCAGAGACAGGAAACATGGGGGACACACAGATGCTCCAAGTAGGTCAGCTTGGTTGAATCAGAGGTGTGGAAGGTGAGGCTGACAGGTGAGTTGGTACCAAATGTTGAAGGGTTTGCATGTCAAGGAGTTTCAGAGCCTTTGATTAAACCCATTCTATTACTAGGCCACCAACACACTCACTATAATATTTAAGTGATCTCAGAGGTCCTTATATGCTCCTAGTTTCTTTCAAATCACTTTTATTCTCTTGGTAGTTTGGGTCTTCTCAATCCCATATGAAGTGTGTGGATAGGAATGGTGAGCCCTGGTTTATTAACCCTGGAATACCCAAGAGGTACCATCATTGTTGGGTGGGCAGGTTGATTGGCCACACCTGAGGAGGATGGTGCCTATAGGCCTGTGGTTCTTATCCCAGACCCTCCATCCTGACTGATCCCCTCTCTGCCTGCAGGGTCCTCCAGTGATACACCCCATGCCCACCATCCCCTGCACCCTCACCTGATGCAGGAGCACATGGGTACCAATGTCATTGTTGCCAACACGATGCCCACTCATCTCAGCAACGGACAGATGTGTGAGTGGCCCCGGCCCAGGGGACAGGAAGGTGGGCAACTGGGCTCTACCCAAGGATGGGGTTAGAAAGGAGGCAGGAGAAGTTTGAGTCAGAAGGTGGAACTGGGGTGCAACCATTCTCTGTGTTCCAGAGCAGAGAATGAGGGGTGAGGTTGTCCATTCGCTTAGTCAGTGAGGTGACTGACAACCGCTGCCAAGTGAAACTGTCCTGGGAGCAAGGCAATTCACTGGATAAGGTTACCACTGGGTGAGATCTCCATAAGATAACACCGTTCACTGAAGTATGGCTGCCCAGTTGGGTAAAGCCACCATTACATAATTGGAAGAGACGGTCCATGGGGTAGGGATGTCCTCTGGGATAGACCATTTTCTGAAGGCGGGTTTGTCATTGGGTAAAGCTCTTCAAAAAATTAAATTGTCAACAGAATAAGGTGGTCCATTGCAATTAAATGGCATTTAATTAAAATTGTTCTTTGGGAAAGCTGTCCATTGAATAAAGCTAGCCACTTGGGTCAAGCTATTCTCCAACCTGTGATAGAAATGGGGCTAATTTGTTTCTGTTACCAACTCCTAAATACAAGTGGTCATTTTGAGAGTTATCCCTGGGTCTCATTGACTGTTGCTTTCTCTAAAAAGAGTATCCCTATCACACATCTCATTTTCCTTGGGGACAATGAGACCTAGTCCCTCATTTAGGAGAAGCAGCTCAACCTTCCACATCAATTGGTGGAAGAGATGGGTGCTAGGACCTTCCAGATGTCATAGAATGTGGATTTTATAGTCTGGAACCATAGAAGTGTTGAGCCATGAGACCTCAGGGATCCTCTAATTTTATTCTCTCATTTTATAGAAGAGGAAATTAAGCCTCAAAGTGAGGGAAGAACTTTCCCAGAGCTCTTCTCTTACTCCCAAAGGACTAAAATTTTGAGTAGCTTCTGTTTGTTTCTTTGTCCCTTCAGCCACCCCTGAGACTCCACAGCCCTCACCACCAGGTGGCTCAGGGTCCGAGCCCTACAAGCTCCTGCCAGGAGCCATCACCACGATTGTCAAGCCCCCCTCTGCCATCCCCCAGCCCACCATCACCAAGCAAGAAGTCATCTAGCAAGCGGCTGGGAGTCAGGGCTTCTGCTGGCTGGCCCAACCCCCCTCAGAGAGCTCCTGGCGACTACTTGATCACCACAAAGGAAGGTGTGACGGCAGGGCCAGTCCCAGAGCAGCAATGGAAAGAGCAAAGGGCCACGAATATGGGCTGAGGGCCACACTCACTGCCACCTTTGACCCCATGCTCTGGCTGACAGAGCTTTGACCTAGAGAGACCCCAGCTGGGAAGTCCTCTGCTGACCTGGATGGTATTTCTCATGCTGAAGCAGCTGCCTTCTTCATCCATATCTACCCCACTTCCTCACCTCCAAAGAATGCTGTCTGGAGATGAGTTGGGACCTTGCTTAAACACAGCTCCCTTCCCCCCACCAGGGACTTCTCTCCTGGGCTTGGTCATGGTGCCCAGACATGGAGCCCTGGGAGTCCTCCTCCCTCTTCTGCTGCCCCCACCTCAAATGTCCTCCTCTGCCCTCTGTTGTCACCTCCTGAACCACCCCATATTCTCCAAAGCCACTCTCCTGAGGTGGAGGAAGACTTGAAACCCTTCCCCCACCCATGCCAGGAACATTCTGGAAGCCTTGACTGGGGCTAGGCAGAGGGCAGGAGATTATGGGGCAGGTCTTCCTCCGACCCCACTGCACTTCCTTTCTCCAGGGACTGGCATGGGTGTTCAGAGCAATGGTCCCTATAGGCTTTCAACAACGAGAGGACAGTCTAAGGTAACAACTACAACAGGAATTAACGGGCAGTGGGCAAGTGGCCAGAGAAAGCATCCAGGAAGAGGCAGATGGACTAGGCACTCGGCCTTTGCAGAAGGGCAGGATCCTGTCTGGTAGAGTAGGAGGGACAGGACATTCCAAAAGAGAACTGCCTAGATGCAAGGAGGATGGTGTGGGAGAGAGGCACAAGGTGACTGGGCTCTCTGGAGCCAAGAGAGTGCGTTGGGGAGCATGGGACCTTGACTGCCCAACTGAGGCAGGGAGTAGCCTGGAGGGACAGGAGCACTGAGATGTCAAGAGATGAACACGGCCTCCTACAGAGGTTGGGGGGTTGGGCAGGAGCAGGGAGGTCAGACAGGAGCCCACCGTGTAATGCAGGCGAGTGCTGAGGCCTCAGATGGGGAGAAGTGACAGGAGAATCCTCAGGCCAGGTTCTGTTGAGGAACAAGTACCCTCAGGGCCTGTCTCAGATTCGCCTTACTCCCAGGCACTGTCTTAAGGCACGTGACATCCATCCTCTCATCCAATCCTCCCTATGACCTAGAGATTGTTACAGAAGACAAAATTGAGTTCTAAGAAGTTAAGGGTTTTTTTTCAACCCCCTGAAACTCACACAGCTAGTCAGTGGCTAGGTCAAGACCCAGGTCCCCCTGGATCAGACTAGGAAAGCTTAATCCACTGAAGGAACCCCCTGCCTTTCTATGATCAAACTGAGAACCCCAAAGCTCACTTTTTCCAGAAGCTCTTCCCACTCCCAGGACTAAGATTGAACCAAGACTGAACTGAAGTCTACTGAGGGTCCAGAATCCTGTTTGCTGATAATTGTTAAGGAGAGTTCATGATTCCTGACTCCTTCACTCTTTGCTCCCCAAGTCTGTGGGAGGGGCATCAGGGGTCTGGTTTCTGGGAGACAGATCCACCTGGTCTGTCAGTCTAGAAGTGGATAGTTTGGGTGACGAGGAGGGGAGGGATAAGAAACCCTGGGTTTCAGGCTTTCTCTGGGGAGCATCATTCAAGATACATTCTGGAAACCTTAAACCCCAGGATGGAGCAACCAGCACCCGCAGAATCTTGATGGTTTTGGGAAGATTCTGGAACATGTCACTGACTAGTAGGAATAAAAGGAATGTGTCCTGAGGCTGGAAGTGAGATTAGATAGGAGAGTGAACTGTTAGATGCGAACCCACCCTCCACCCAAGACTGACCCTTCTGAATGGATGGGGATGATACTCCCATGCCCAGAAATTCCACCATATGTGGTTTTTCCTGTTTGCAAGAGAAACATGAGGAATATTGGAGCCATCTGTTTAAGAGGAATCTCCACACCTCTGGGGCTGTCAGGATTGGATTTCCCCCCACCAGAAGCCACATCCCAGATCCAGGAGAGACCATCTCCTGTGCAGAGCTCTCAAGTCTTCCTCAGTCACCCTTACTCCAGTGACCCAGAAACCCCAGCCAGCTGATCCCAGCTGATCTGCACAGGGCAGTAAGGCTGGGATCATTCTGGTCATTGTCATCATTCCTGCTCTGTTCTGCCACCCTGCCATGTTGCTTAGCGCTCTATCTTGGGATAAGACGTCCCCATGAATACAGTGGGGTAATGGCAGTCTTTCATGGTAGCAGTTGGGGGGCGGGGCAGAGGATGCATCCTTTGCCCCCAATCCACACTTTTTGAAGGAGAAATCCATTCCACATACATTAATAACTTTATTGCAATGCAGGAAACACAAAATAAAGACAAGTTGACTTTCCTTATTCTAAGATGAGGACAGTATATTGGAATTTGTTTTTCTGAGTTGTGGTCCTAAAACATAAAGTCTGGTGGACTCCAGAAGGGTTCATGGGGGCCAAATATGGGCACTCTAAATTCTCCTCCAAGACACCTCTTTCAGGAGGTTCTCAGGAGCTTCCAGAATCCACACAGCTTTCCTGAGAGCGGACCCAGGAGAGGAGAGGGTTGAAATGGATGCTCCCTAGTTTATTGCAATGACCAAGCAGTTTTTTGCTAGGTTTTCCTGTGATCTGCCCCAACCAAGATGAATTGTGAAATTCACATCAAACGATCTGGAAGTGGGCTGGGTCCTATCAGACCAATCTGCATCTTCCTGTGGGTGTATGGATGTCCTTAGGTACCATGCTAATCCCCAAGTCCCTGTCACTGCTGCCTCATGGGGCAAAGAAGCAAAAAACATGTCTTATTCTGTGTGTTTTAACAAAAGTTTATAAAAATAAAAGGCACATATGTTTTCTAAGCCCTTGTGGGGTGTCCTTTTTTTTCTTCAGGTGTTTGAAATAAGAATAAGGAAATTCTCAGAAGTCTTTACAGTGGACAGCATGATTTGATATCCATTATTTTCTTTTGTTTTCATAAAAAGATGTAAGCACATTAGACCTTATGATTGCCTCCTACTGTATAAATGAGGAAACTGAGGCTCAGGGAGGTACTTTTCCTTTGAGAGACAGAGGTGGAAATCCAACCCTGGTCTCTTGACCCCAAATATTCAGTGTACAGAGAGAGTGAAAGTTGACCCCCCCCCTCCTGAAGAGGGGAGTGATAAGAGAGAGGGTGATGGAAAGATCTGGAAGAATAACAAGAGGATCCAAGGTCTGACATCTGCCCTATCATCAGGGTCCAAGATGGAGTCCTGCTCTGGGTCAGCTCAATCAGCTGGCCATAGGAGATGCATAGACATGGGGAAATTTCATAAAAGCAAGAGTTGTTTTGAAAAAAAAAGAGTAAGACAAAGAACACACCCAGCACTCTCCGGCCTTGTCTGTGACCACTTTGGTCCTTTCCCATTAGAGAGGTGGCCGTATGCTGAAACCAGCTTGTGACAGCCAATTGTTGGCTTGTCTTCTAACTCTGCGCTGGCAACATGAAATCAGCCACAACAGAAGGTTTCATACCACGACTGGCAAACAGCACAAACCAAGGCTTTTTTTCCCTAGAGGCCCTGTTGTTCTGACACACCACAGTAGCACATGGCGATGACTGCACTGTGGGATGTCTGACTAGAGTGACAGGTAAGGGTGAAGCAGAGGGACTCAGCTCTTCCCAGAGGAAGGGGACAGCTGTTCTGGTCTGGGAGTCACTGGTCAGGGTAACTTGTGCAGGCTCTCCACCTCTCCAAGTTCATCTGCCAAATGGGAATGACATTTCCCTTTACGGATGTTGCCGGACTTTGACTGAATGAGCTGATTGTAAGAGTTACCGTGATACAACCAGTGCGCATCAACTTCACGCAGCCGCTTTCTGGTGAGAGGCTAACCATTAAGCTCCCCAGCCTCAAGAGCGCCCAGTATCTGCTTGCCTGATCCCTAGGACCACTTCTGCCTTCCCTGTCCCTTCTCTCCACTCATAAGCACGAGGAAATGTTTTCCACGATGTTGCAATGGAGGCTCTGTCCATGCCCCGCCAGCATGGCACGGGGGTGGGAGCCAGAGGAGGCTATTTCAGTCCTATATTGTGCTTAATAAATCCATATCAAAACCATAAACCCTGGGCCGCCATAAATTCCCCTGACCTTGGCTCTTCCACCTCATCAGCCCTTTGCCCCAGTTAATCTCAAATCTCAGCACAGGGCGTCACGTTTAGTTTCCATTTCAGTTGCAGGACAACATCGGGGCTTCTGGGAAGGCTTCTCCTTTCAGCCCCTCTCCAAAGGCTGTTTCCTGAGCCATGCTTCTAGAAGCTGCTTCTCCCACCATCCCCAGTGGATAGGCCCAGTGCTCAGAATGGGAGCCAAAAGTAGAGGGGATCCTGGATGACAGGTTGCTAGACGAGTCAAAGAAAGTTCCACGCAGTGTGAATGATTTGTCATGCCAAATTGGTGAGGTCTCCCTGCTTCCTCATTGGAGAAGCCAGGTCACCTTTGATCAGTAGTTCTCAAATCAGTATGTCATATGTAAATCCCAAGAGGTGATCTAAGAGATCTGAGTCCCAGGGTCCCGTGCAGCTGTTGGATTATGGAACTGAACACTGAATCATGAAGCCAAGCACACTGTTTATGGAGCTCTTCCTCTTTCCCCAACACTGCTCTACATAATTTATCCCACAATAGCCTTCTGAGAAGTTGTTCTTGTTCAGTGCCACCAATGAGGGACCCAGGCTTCGTAGGAGGAGGAGGCTTGCCCAAGATCCTTAAATGGTGTGACAGCTGACCAGATGTCCCCTGCCTGATTCCAGAGGCCACCACGAGGGGATGGAGGAGGACCCTGATGGTCACTGCTGTGACGGGCACAGCAGTGAACACAGGGGAAAGTCCATCCTTTGACAAAGTTGATGGGCACAGTCCTATGAGGAGGCACCCCAGGATTACCAAGAAGCAATACCACGAGGTGCCACCTTCCTGGAGCTTATGGTTTTCACACGTGAAGGGGGAAATAGCAAGCAGATGTGCCTTGAGAGCTAAAGGAGGAAGAGTGACAGCTGGCGAGGTATCGGAAGGGAACGGCATGCCTGTGTGCCCGTGCTCTTGCTACTGAGATCCTTCAGGCAAATTAAATCAGAAGTGTGAGAGAGATTCCACATGAGGGAGACTCTTTGTCATTGGCTTTGAAGATGGAGGGGGCCCCAAGACAAGAATGTGGGAGGCCTCTCTAAGCCAGAGTGACCTGCGGCTGACAACCAGCAAGGAATTGTTGAGCTCCGTCCTCCAGCCATGAGAACTTGGATCCTTCCCTAGAGCCTTAAGGGAGGACACAGCCCAGTTTACTCCCGGATTTAAGACTGCGCAGAGAACCCAATCATGCCATGTCCAAGCTTCTGGCCCACAGAACTTTGAGATAACCAATGGTTATCTTAAGCCACTGTGTATGTGGTTATTTGTTATTGCTGCAATAGAAAACAAACATCAGGTAGTGGTGGTAAGAAGTGGTCCTATTGGGATGCTTTGGGAATAGAACTGCCAGGGAAGTGCCAAGTGTAGAAAAAAGAAAAATAATGGGGCAGGAGGTACTGTTTTTCAAGATGGAGAAGACCAGAGGGAGAATGTGAAGAGTTCCATTTTAAATATGTTGCTTGAGATGCCAGTGAAACATCTAAGGAAGCCTTGGGTATGTGAAGCTAGAGCTCAGGGAAAAGCAGTTGGGGCTGGAGATGAAAGGTCCAAGTCATGGCACAGACGAGAAACTCCAAAGTCACATGGGACCACTGCCTGGACAGGAGCAAACTACTGATAGGAGCACCAGGGATCTCAAGTGCTCTGTGCTGAATGCAAGGCGGCAGACTTGGAAGACCACCTCCCATATGAGAACATCCATAAGATATTTTGCATGTAGATACATATATATATATATATGGGGGGTACTAGAGATTGGATCCAGGGCATTTTATCAATGAGCCACGTCCCCAGCCCTTTTTATTTTTTTTATTTTGAGACAAGGTCTCACTGAGTTGCCCAGGCTGGCCTCAAAATGACAATCCTTCTGCTTCAACCTCTCAAACTGCTGAGTTTATAGGCTTGTGCCATGCCTGGTTATGAGATGCTCTAGAAAAGGCAAAACCATAGGGATAGAGCTGCAGTTGCCAGAGACTAGGGCAGGGACGTGTGGATAGGAAGGGCACAGAGGAGAGAGCTTGGAGGTGATGGCAATGTCCTGTGAAATCTTGACCATGATGTAGTCACATGACTGTATTTGTCAAAACGTGCAGAAGCACATTCTGAAAAGGGTGGATTTCAGTGTGTAGAGATGATACATTACAAAAAAAGAAAAGAGAGGAAAAAAAAGTCAACTAGTTGCTTGAGGACATTTGAAGAGAGAGCACAGAGAGCAAACTGGTTAGAAGTGAGGACTCCACTCTGGGCCAAAACACCATCGGGGCTGGAGGGAAGAGGAGGAGCCAGTAAAGAGCAAGGGGGACAAGGGAAGGTGGTGGAAAAGAGCACCAGGCCCTTCGATGTGGGCCTTCTCTGCGCTGGGTGTGCTGGTGTTCTTGCAGGCCATCGCCTCAGCGAGGCCATGCTGGGTCAAAGAAACTCTCCTAGTTTTACGCTTGGGGAAAGCGACTGGCCCTGGGTTCACAGTTCACAGGCGGCATGATAAAGGCACAGTGAGAAGATCCACGCTGGGGCATCCAGACACGTTCCCTGTTTGCCAAAGGCATGAATGTCACTGAGCTCCAGGTGCTGAGGCTTCACCTGCAGAACCAAGCTGAGGATGTGAGAATGTGGCATTTTTAGAGAAGTTGGAGCCATAAAACTTGTTCCAGTCCCCAACTCATACAACGCCCAGACCCATCCCCTGGGTGCTGAGATTGCTCCTGGCCTTGGGAAGGGCTCCCTGGGCTTATCTCAGGGAGAGTGAAACTGTAAAAGGCATTTACGACTTTGAGCTCATGTCTGGCAGGGGCAGCGATTGTTGCCATAAACCCGAGCCTGCTCTGCAACAAGGGCGATGCCTCGGCTGAAAGGAATTGGAACATTTGAGTAATACCAAGGGAGTGGCCGCTGCTGGGCTGGCATTTGGGGCCTGTGGTCAGAGCCTGTCACAGACTTATTCTTATTTCGTTCTCATATAAACCCTGCGCACGTGAGAGAGAGAGACAGAGAGCGCGCAGTTATTATGATATTTTTAAAATTCTACCATGTGCCTTTTTCTACATTGTGGTATCTCTGAAATTAGGATGCATGTGTCTTTAAGTTAAGGGCATCTCGCGATCACTGTTGGTGGGATCAGGTGGTGGCCATAACCTTGTTGATTCTGGTCATTAGTCCTGGTGGCCTGATTGAACAACTTCTCCTTCTGGGTTTCATCACAAACAACTTAAGGACACTTTGAGGAAGGGGCATATGCCCTCCTATGCCCTGGTTGTTTTCTGAAACTTCTATTAACGTCTTCTGATAAGAGCAAGGAATGAGCTGTGGACTGGGAAGATGTGGGTTAAAAGAAAGTCTGGAGATGGAGCATTTTTTCAAGAAATGCTGCAAGGTAGAAAGGTTCAATGGTAGGGAGGCTGACACAGCATGAAAAATATGGACAATGACTTGGGCATGGTGGCCCATGCCTGTAATCCCAGCTACTCAGGAGGCTGAGGCAGAAGGATCGCAAGTTCGAGGCCAGCCTCAACAACTTAGCAAGACCCTGTCTCAAAATAGAAAATTCTAAAAAAGGCTGGGGATGTAGCTCAGTGGTAGAGTGCCCCTGGGTTCATCCCCAGTACCAAAAAAATTTTTTAAAAAAATCTAAAACTACAGAGAATGAAGATTCTAAGAGGAAAAGTGACCTAGTTCAATCTGCTGGATTGAACGCAGATAGCAAAGGCATTGCAGGAGTTCTTTAACAAATTCATTTCACTTGTATTTTCCTGTTTATGCATGCCCAAGAGTGATAGATGATTTTTAAAAACTAAAAGTGGCTGGAACCATAGCTCAGTGGTACAGCATATGCTTAGCATGAGTAAAGCTCTAGGTTCAATCCCTACTGGGAAAAAAAAAAAACACCTAAAAATATAAGTCTAAGGAACTCTTTTATCAAATATATAATGAAAATTCTGTGTGACAAGAAAGTATAGGTCATCATTTAACTGGCAGAGTGTTTTCTCTCTGTGTGGCACGTCAACGGCTACTCCCTCCTGTGATGGAAGCCTCTTGGCTTAGGATCCCCCATTTCGGAGGATACAGAGGGCAAAGGACAAACAGGCGGTGGAGCTGGGCTGTCCCTGAGAGCAGATCCTGTAGTTCTCTCTGACCAGCTCTGGGACGGCTGCACTTAAGGGCCAGCAGAGACACTATCTTGCTCAGGAAAAAGGAACCAAACTACATGAGGCATGGCCACCATCCCCATAAGACCACTCCCCTGGCTGCTGAAACCCCCCAGTGACTTCCCAGCATTCTTGGAACAAACCTCAGACTCCTCCCCAGGGTTCCAAGGCCCTCCATAACTGGCCCTCAATCACTTCTCCAATGCGTCTCCTCACACTTGGTCATCTCCCAGTGGTCACTCGTGTCAGCCCCTTGGCCTCTTCCCTGTTCCTCAGCACGCTGGAGCTGTTCCCATTTCCCAGATTTCTCCCGGATGGCTCTTAGCCTGAAACATTCTTTCCTCTGCTCTTGTCTTGGCTACTTTCTTCTAACCATCCTGGTGTCTGCTCAGATGTTGCCTCTTGGAGAGGACTTATGTAAATATAGCTAAATATATGAGGCTTTGGCTAAACAGTCACTGTTGCAACTACTTAAATCTGCCATAACTTCCTGAGAGCTCCATATGCAGTATATAAGGGAATGGGTAGGGCTGAGCTTCAACCAACTTCCTTTGCAAAAGCAGGCCACAGACTGGACTTGGTCATGATCTTAGTCTGCCAACCCCCCCACTTAACTTAGTGTCCTATTTGATTTTCTTCATTGCACTTAAAACTTCCAAAATCATCTCTGTACTTGTTTATCCATCTATCTTCTTCCTCTACCCTTCCCTCCCTAGATTGATAACTCCATAAGGGTGAGTACTGTTAGCCTTGTTCAATGCTGCTATGGTAGCCAGCTTGCAAGATGGTCCCCAAGGATCCCCATTTCCTGCTATTCACACCACAGAAAGCCTCCCAAAACTGAATAGAGCTGTCCTGTGTGATTGCGAGGATGCTGAGGAACTAATGGAGTGGACCTTTGAGGCTTAGTCATAAAAGGCACTGTGGCTTTCCTCTTTGCTCTGGAGAAGCCAGCAGCCACATAGTAAGGACACTCAGCAGATCCATGGAGATGTGCTGAGGCTTCCTGCCAGCCCCCAGTCATATCGGAAGTAGATGGTCCAGACACAGCCAAGCCTTCAGGTAACCATGGTCCCAACTGATATTTTGACTATATCCTACGGGTAACATAAGCCAGAACCATCCAGCTGAGCCCTTCCTAAAGTCCTACCACACAAAAACTGCGAGATCATGTTTGTTGTTTCAAACCAAGGTAATCAGTTATGCAGACACAGATAATTAACACAATCTGATATTAATTAATATTGGTCAATATATATGCTTAATTAATATTGGTTAATAAATAAGTTCAATAAATATTAAAAACACATAAGTAAATATTGAAAGATAAATGTAATATGACATTTATGTAAATTAAATAACATTGCAAGGGAACTGGGAACCTAGCTCAGTGGTAGAGCGCTTGCCTAGAACACATGTGGCCCTGGATTCAATCTCAGGTACTGCAAAAAAAGTTAAAAAACACTAACAAAGGGCACAATGAAGACTTTCCTAACCCAGTAGGAGCCTTTGGACAATATGTCTATAGAAGAATTCTTCCAACCATGAGATCCTAAGCTTTGGGGATTCTGTTTCTGTGTTTCT
>CM053401.1:166475048-166485508 GCA_028644305.1 Xerus rutilus
GCTCAGTGGTAGAGCGCTTGCCTAGAACACATGTGGCCCTGGATTCAATCTCAGGTACTGCAAAAAAAGTTAAAAAACACTAACAAAGGGCACAATGAAGACTTTCCTAACCCAGTAGGAGCCTTTGGACAATATGTCTATAGAAGAATTCTTCCAACCATGAGATCCTAAGCTTTGGGGATTCTGTTTCTGTGTTTCTAATGCTACGTCTCTGACTGTGTGACTTGAGATTTCAGGCTTCCGCTTCACGCATCTATCAATCTACAGTTTTATGATTCTGAAGTCTTACGACTCATTTATGTGCACATGTCTGTGCTCAGCAACTCTTCTCTGTCCCGCACAGTGCTGACAGCCAGGGATTCCGAAAAGAAAGACAATTGCAGCTTCTGTCCACGCGTGGCTGGAAAGCTGATGGCGGCACAGGGAAATGTCCAGGATGCTCTTGAGTTCTGTCCCAAGGGAAGTGCCCGGGATGTGGTGAGGGCGAGGAGGGGGGAGAGGCGCCAACCCAGACCAGCTGGGCAGAAATGACTTCGCAGAGGAAACAGGAGGGGGCTGTTCTAGAGACGCTAGTGCTGGTGGCACCACATTCCTGGTGAAGGGAATGGCCCAGGGCTGGGGGAGCTCCAGCAGGCAGCGTCCTGCTGAGCCAGACACTTCAATGTAAATGGCTGGAGAGTTGCGGGGGGGGAGGGGGGGGGGTTCCCTGGCTCACAACAGAGGACCTGGAAAAGCCTGTCAAGGAGTTTGAACCTTATCCTGAGGGCAAAGGGGAGCCAGTGAAGGCCTCAAGGGGAAGCGTGACATGGTCTGCTGGGCAGTTTGGAAAGATGCCTCTGGCTGCCGAGTGCAGGTTTGGAAGGAGGAGCCTCTGGCTGCCGAGTGCAGGTTTGGAAGGAGGAGAAACGAGAGGGGAGGCTGGCGCGGACCCAGGTGAGAGAAGGGGGCTGAGCCGATGGAAATGGGCCCAGAGACAGTTCATCCAGGGCATGGTGGGCGGGCTAGGGCAGTGTCGGGGGCGAGTTATGCTGGAACCTGTGAGCCCAGGACCCCCGGATTTCAGGATTCTCTGATTCTTTGTTCAATACTCCACAATTCTTTGACACAAAATACTTGGTAGCGTTTTCTGCTTATGACCCCCGACCCCACAAGGCCCGCCCTTCCTCCTTTGCAAGCCTCGGTTTCCCTTGTTTGCAACTTCTGGACCGGCAGCACTTTTCCTGCAGAGCAGCCACAGGGCGGGCACTGGGGTGTGGTCAGCACAGCACAGAAAGGGGTCCACTGTGGTGCCCGTTTGCCCTGAGTGCACCACACAGGGTCTTGCCAGGAGAGGGCTGGCTGGGTCCTGAGAGACCAGAGCAGACCAGGAAGAAAGAACTCCGTCTCTGTCCACTCTTGGTCACCGACTGCTCTGGCCTCTGGGCTTCTGCCTGGCAGCTGGTGCTCAGATTTGCTTGTCATTTCCAGGCATTGGCAAGTGTGAGTTGGGCTCGGGTTTTTCTGCAGTTGGCCAACTCTCTCACCTCCCTTTCCTGGTCTTAACTTCCCCTTAGGGTCTTCAGACACCAGCTGGGGACAGCTAAGCAGTATCTGGTCTTCCTTGGGGCAGTTCTGAGCCACGTCAAGTCCACCAAGTGGCCATCTGCGACTAGCCCGTGACTCCTCCAGGCCAGCCTGCAGGGCATTCCCTCCTTAGGCAACTGTCCCCTGGGCTCTACCAAGAGCTGGTGTTTGGAGGCAGAAACTCTTTGGTCTTCCCAAAACAACATGTGATCTTCCAAATCACACCAACCACACCGAGGCTTATGCTGCTCCCCTGTTACAATCCAGTGGTTCAGTTTTAATTTAGTTCAATTCCACAAAATATCAATTGAATAACATAACTGTGGGCAAACCCAAGAGCTGGTGAGACCCTTGGAGACCTAGTGAGACCCTTGGAGACCTACTCATTGTGTGGAGGAGAGAAAAGGAGGCCAAAGGAGTGTGGAGGTAGTCGAAGAGTCAGGTCAGAGTCCAAGACTGGACTTGGGACCTTTTGCCCATTTCTTGGCACACAGTAGGGGACTCCAAAAATATTATCGAGATCAAGTCAAATTAGGAGTCAAAGTGAGACAGGTCACATACCTCTCTTGGCTAGCGTGCACGTTGAGTTCTAAAAGGTTCTGAGTGACAGGGGAGAAGAGGGTCTTTGGGAAGGAAGAGTGGATAGCCAGGTGAGAGGAAGACCTACTTTCCATTTTATACCCTTTTGGACCTTTTCAGTGTTTATTTTTCACCAAGTGCACACAGCAGAGTCAATCAATGGAACAAACAATTACAACTAATAAACTATTTAGTGAGTCAGGTTCTTTGGTAACTCCATGCCTTTGGCACAGGCTGTTCCCTCTGGTGAAATATCCTTTCCTGGTATCTAACCTACTTTTGTTATAACAAAATACCTACAACTGAGTGATTTAAAAAGGAAAAAGGTTTATTTAGCTCGTGGTTCTGGAGGCCAGGAAGCCCAAGGACAAAGTGCCAGCATCTGGTGAGGGCTTTCTTGATGAATCATAACACTGTGGTGGCATGACAGGCGAGATAAAACAAGCATGCCAGAGAGAATTGTTCCCCTAATGAAGTCACTCCAACAATCACCCTGAATTAAAGTCCACAAATGGGTCACCTCCATTCAGTCAGCTCCCAAGGGTCCCACCTCTCAACACAGCTTCGACGGGGACCAGATTTCCAACACATGAAACATGGGAGACACATTGGCTTTCTCTCTCTAGAGAACTACACATCCTCCAAGAGATCCTCAGTCGTCCTGTCCCCAGGGGCCTGACTTTGCCTCCCTGTGAGGTTCTCTTGTTCATCCTCCACCTCTACCAGTACACCATCTGGCCTCTACCTTGTCTGTCCTACCCTGGGCCCCAGGAGGCCTCTGTGCTCTGACTTCTATTCGACCAAAGGGAGATCAGCAGGAGAGGAGGGCAAGGTGGGGGAAGCACTCTGCCTTTGTTTTGTCAGAGGCTACATTCCTCTGTGTTTCCACTCCCGTCTTGGCCTCACTCCCAGGCCTCCAGCTGACAGAAGCTACATTCTTCCATGGCCTCAATTCCTGCCTTGGCCTCACTTCCAGGCCTCCAGCTCTGTTGGGTCCAGGATCACTGATCTCTCTGGCACTGCCTCAGGTCTTGGGGTGCAGCTCTCACTTTTGTTGGTCCTTGGGTGCCCTACCATTCGTTGGTATCTCTCTTAGCTGAAAACACTGACTTCATTAAACTCACTTCGTTTATGCTTGTGGCTCTCAGCCTGGCGTAACTTTACCCTCCAGGGAATATTTGGCAATGTCTGGAGACTTTTTTATTTCTGGCATTGAGGATGGAACCCGGGGCCTCATGTATGCCAGGCAAGTGCTCTACCACTGAGCTCCACCCCCAGCCCTTGGAGACTTTTTGTTGTCATGACTGGAGGAGGGGGTGTACTGGCACCTCATGGGTAAAGGCTAGAAATGGCATGCTCAAGACAGCACTCACGACAGAGAACAATTTGGCCCCAAATGTCAGCAGTACCAAGGTTGAGATCCTTATTAAAGTTTGCTGCCTGGATCCCCGCAGCTCAAGGCTGGGGCTCTGGACTCCTGGTGCCCTCTGTGTACTGTGGTGTGACCTGCTGGTTTACACAGCTGCTGTTGGGCTCCTCTTACTGGCACAGAGATGAATAGATCTAGTCTGTGTCCTTGAGCCACCCACAGAGCAACAGAGAGAGAGACCCTGGTGGGCATGGTCTCCCCCTAGGATTGAGTCCTTGAGGGCAGGGTCTTGGTGTCATTCTCCATGTAGCCCCAGTAGTAGGAGCTACATGCCAGCAAACATTTGCTAATTGAACAAATTATCCTCCAAAATATCTTTGAACAGCTGGGTATGATGGTGCACACCTTAATCCCAGAGTCTCAGGAGGCCAAGGCAGAAGAATCGCAAGTTGGAGGCCAGCGTGGGCAACTCAGTAAGATGCAGTCTCAAAATAAAATACATAAGGCTGGGGATGTAGCACGTGGTAGAGCACTTGCCTAACATGTCCAAAGCAGAGATCAATCCCCAGTACCACAAAAATTAAAAATCAGCTGGGTGCAGTGGCACACACCTGTAATCCCAGCACTTTGGGAAGCTGAGACAGGAGAATCATGAGTTCAAAGCCAGCCTCAGCAATAGTGAGGCACTAAGCAACTCAGTGAGACCCTGTCTCTACATAAAACACAAAATAGGGCTGGGGATGTGGCTCAGTGGTCGAGTGCCCCTGAATTCAATCCTCGGTACCAAAAAAAAAAAAAAAATTAAAAATCACTATGTTAAACTTGATACATTCACACAGTGGCACACTGTACAGTGGTGAGAATGAATGGATGAATTCTGGCCATGAAGAATAGGGATGGATCTCAGAAACGTGAGCCAGGCACAGAAGAACCTCTGTTATTCCATTTCTAAGACTTCTCACAACAGACAAAACTCATCTCTGATATTTTGAGGCAGGATGTGTTTACCCTATTGAGGGGTGGGTGGTAAGGGATTGCAGGAACAGAAGGAGGGCTTCTGGGGAATCTATTCTCTCTTCTCCATCTGGCCCAGTAACACGGTGGCATTCTCTTTGTGACAACTCACTGAGCTGTGCACTTGAACTTTGAGCATTTTTGATGTATGTTACACTTCAAAACTTATATTAAAAAATCTGAAGCAAATCATTCCCATTTGGAAATATTTCTCTGGATGAAGCAGGACTGTGTTTGGGTGCAAATGAAAACAAATGCTGAAATAATGGAATTCTGAGTGTAAGAAGCTGATGACTTTGTTGAATGAATGAAAAGAATGCAATGGTCAGCTAGGCCTCGATTTGAAATTGTGATGTGTAACAAAACAGCCCTGCTTTTCTCCACAGTTGCTTTGTCTAACATCAATATTAAGATTTGTGTCTGTTTTGTTCTCCTTTTTTGCCCGAATTTATAAATGTTTGAAGTTATAACTTTCTCTATGTATTTTATATATTAAGCTTTCATGGGACAAGTGTTCTTCAGTGAAGAAACAATGAGAACCTAAAGATTCTCAATTCTGCCTAGCAGAAGCAGGCTGCAAATGGCCTCTGCTTGGGTGCCTCTTCTCCCATTATCTTGCTGTTTCCCATCATGCAAGTATCACTGACTCCCAAGAACTGGCAACACAGAGGTTGTGTTGCAAAACTGGGGGCAGGGGGTGGGGACATGGAAGGGAAGAAGTGATGCAATCATGTGAAATTGCTCACTGCTTGAACTGCGTATCATGAGTAGATTCAAATAAATTACTAATTCCACCAAAAGTGCCTTCTTGGAGAGTCCTTTTGCTATGGTTTGCATCTCAAATGTCACCCAAAGGCCCATAGCTGAAAGCTTGATCTCCAGCCTATGGTGCTATTGGTAACTGGTAGGACCTTTAGGAGGCAGGGCCTACTAGGAGGAAGTTAGGTAGGTCACTGGGTGCATGTCCTTGAAGGGGATATTGGGATCCTGGCTCCTTTCTCTCTCTCTTTCTTTTCTTCCCAGTCATCAGGAGGTGAGCAGCCTCCTCTGCCATGCCCTCCTGCCATGATGTACTGCCATAGGCCCAAGTGACAGAGCCAAGTGACTATGGATTGAAATCTCTGTAACCATGAGCCAAATCAATCTTTCTACCTTTTATGTTTGATTTGTCTTAGGCATTTTGTCACAGTGTCGGAAAGCTGACCAGCACACTCTGCTGGGAAGCACCTTTCCCCAGTTCCTTTCTTTCTCACTGCTGCAATTTTCCCTTGTGCCTTGCCGTGACAGTCTGTAATCGCCTTGTTGGCGGGGTATTCCCTCTTGCTTTAGTTTATTGTCTATCTCTTCACGAGGAGAGGGACTTTGCTTGCCTTATCTACCACCTGGCACACAGTAGATCCTCGAAAATATTTATTGAATAAGTGAAGAAAGAGAGGAGGAGGAAGGAAAGAGGAGTGCCTGGGTTGGTGATTGGCAGTCAACCAGGAGAAAGTGGGGTGGGAGGATTGGGCTAAGTTCGAGTCACTGGAAGAAACTGATGGGACTAGAAGACGGGAGAACCAGGGTGTAAAGCAGCCAAGATTGCCCATTTTACAGATGAAGAATCTGAGGTTCAGAGATGGTAAGAGACTTGATCAAGTTATTCAGTGGGACAAGTCTGAGTTTAGAATCCAGGTCCTAGCACAAGATTCAATAGACTCTCAGTTATTGAACATCTACATGTACTAACTCATAAGCTAAGTTCTATTATTCCTTATTCATTGACTAATGAAAATGTTGAGGCACAGAGAGGTTGAGTGATTTATCCAAGGTCACCCAGCTAGGAAGTAGCCAAGCTTCAGGTCTTTCCCTGGTTCCAGATGGCTATTCTTCACCTTCCAACTCTTCTACCATCTCTAGCCTCATTCTAGCCCCCAGCTTTGACCCCAGAGGGGACCGTGAGTTTAAACCCTGACTTCTCTGGAGCTTTGGGCAAAAACCAGGAAATTCCCTGAAACCCCCAAAGCCTGAGTTCCCCCAACTCTAAACTAAAAGAACATAGTAGCCCTTCTTGCAAAGCTGCTGTGAGAAAAAGATGATAAAAAATAATTACACTTGTACATGATAAAAATAATTATAGGGTTCCTGGCAAACAGCTTGAGCTATAGAGATACTGACTAATGATAGCAGGAATTTATGGCCCTATGGGCCCAGCCTATTGGAGGCTGGGGTGATAGCAGCTGGGTTCACAAGTGGGGTCACAGGTAGAAAACTCCCAGCAGCTTTTCCTGGGAAGAGGCCTGCCTGTCTCTCCTTCATGGCCTGGGCAGTGATTTCACGGTGGGCAGGAGGCCATGCCCCCAGCCCTGTGGGCCACCATCTAGTCAGGCCTTGTGCTCTCCCCACTTTTCTTTCTAAACATCTGTAAGTAATTAGCACTTTCTGGTGACTTGGTTCATTCGTTAATTCTCAGGGCCCCACGGGAAGGCACGGAGCAGATGCTGGCTGTGGAAGAGGTAGAACAGACCCCGAGGAGACCAGGTTGACATTTGCAGAGGGCACTCTGCCTGGGATGCCAGGGACTAACCCAGAATCACAGAAAGCCCTAGGGTGGGGGAAATCAGGGTTAGACCTTGGGTCCCCAACTCCAAGGACAGTGATGTCATCATCACAAATAGGGCTGAGAGAGGTTTGTCCCTTTGGCCACTGAGGCCCTCTGAGGATTCTAGACCTCCCTGTGGTGCTCACAGCCGATTCTCACACGTTAGAAATCTACTTTAGAGCCCTAGTATTGCTTTTAAAAATATGGAACCTACTTATCACAATAGTTTGTGCAATCCATACTAAAAAGAAGAGAAAGAAAACTTGAACTAAACAGAGATGCACAAAGAAGAATGTTCAAAATGCCAGAGGTTTACTCCCTAAAGAATCACCCTTAGAAGAGAAACCAGAGCTATGTGATCACAAGCACAGCCTCCCAAGCGCCTGGTCTGTGAGCTGCTTACACTCTGGCATTCACCAAACTGTCAATTTAATAATTGTATATTTTATAATATTTGTGAATTATCATTCCACAAAATTTTTTTTAATCCCAAAAAGCAATATACCCTATGCATAAAATCTTTAGTTCTGATGGGATGTTTGCAAAGCTAAAATGAGAAAAAGCTTATGACTCTCAACACATTTTAGGATGTCATGGTAAGAATTCCATAAGCGAAGCCCTCGCTGAAGTAACGGCAGCCTTGCTAGTACCATTGCGGTTACCCCACCCTTGTGTCTTTCTCTATTGACGATTGATTGGAGCGCCCCCATGTGTCTACATTATGTCACAGCACCCCAGTAACTTCCCAAAGCACCCTTTATCGCAGTTTGGAGTCTCAATTCCAAAAGGTGTTGCTTTTCTTTTCTTTCGCTTCAGGATTACATAAAAAAAAGTACCCAAATCCACGTCGGGCCAACGGATCCCAACTCCAATCCACGCCTTGCCATAATGGCCCTGAAGAGCGTCAGAAGGAAGGCAGGAGGGGACTCCTCTTTCTACTCCCCCACCGCCCCCTCACCCCCGATTCAAGGGCAATTGCGAACATGATCTGGCTTCCCAAGAAGTGCCATGATAATACTGGAAAGTGGCACTGCACAGGCTGAAAAAAAAATGTTTCTGCTTAATAATCATCACAGCTAACTTTCAGAGACCACTTCCTGTATGCCAGGCCCCATAGTAAGACAGATGGTCACTTTTTCCTTTAATCTTTAAAGGACCTATATAGGCTTCAGTTCCTCTGTAGCCTGTTCCTGACCCCCACCCCCACCAACAGTAAGCTTTGGGCATCTTTCCATGTCAATAAATAGAGCTGGGTCGGTAAGTACTTGATTCAAAGGCTGAGAAACTTAAACAGTCAGCAGCCACTGCCCAGGTGAAGATCGATAACAGTTAACATTTATTGAGTGCTTTATTACACGGCAGGCCCTATGCTAATTGTTGAACATGAACTATCTCTCATTGGATTCCTGAGGCAATGGCAAGATAGCTTCTCATATTATTCAGATGAGGAAACTATAGCTCAAAGAGGCAAAGGAGCCCATCTAAAGTTAGACAGCTGATGTAAAGGGATTAAACCCATGTCCCTCTGTCAGCTAGCATATTTGAAGGACATATAGAGGAAGACATAAGGAAACACTTTCCAAGTGTGCTAAGAATCCACTGACAAGGCCGGAAGGCAGGCAGGAGGGTGGTGGGGAGAGATAAGATGAATTTCTGAAAAGTCATGATCCTCCATAGAAGGTCTAGGAAGGCTTCCTGGAGGTGGTGCCATTTGAACTGATTCTTCTTCTTCAGATAAGAAGGGAGGCCTTGTAATTTCACCTGTGTCTCATATCTTCATCCCCACCACATCTTCTTGCTCTTGGTAACCACTGTTTTACTTTCTACCACCGTGGAGTTTTTGTTTTTTTTTTTCCTTTTCTCTTCCACATATAAATGAGATCATGCAGTATTTTTGTCTTTCTGTGTCTGGCTTTAACATCCTCCAGGTCTATCTATATTGTAGCAAACAGCAGGATCTCCTTTTTTAAGGGTGAATAATACTTCATCATGTTTATATACCACATCCGCCAACAGACACTTGGGCTGCTTCCACTCTTCGGCTATTGTGAATGATCCTGCAACGCATGTGGGGCTACAGACATCTTTACAAGTCAGTGGGCCTTGCAGTAACTTATCAGTTCCTGAGTGCTTTCACATCAGACACACTGTGCTCCAATCCTAATTATGGCACTTTTCCCTAAATGGCATTACTGAGATATAACAGATGTACAAGAAATCCACATATTTAAATTGCAAAGTTTAGTAAGTCTTCATGAAGCCAAGCGCTTGTCCTAGAGTTGGGGAACAGCAGTCTAGGTGAGCTGGAGTGCACGTGGCCAGCACAGGCCTTGGCTGCACAGCTCACCATGCCAATGTAGGCCTGAGCGGCAAGCCAGAGTCCAAGCAAGCCAGTGTGCGCCAACCTGTCACCCAGTAGCAGCCTAGCCTGGGCCTGGTGTGGATGCCCACCCTGCATAGCACCACAGATTCAAATCCCCCACCCCAGCATCCACGATCCACGATCCAACAACGTCAACCTCCCACTTCCACATGAGCAGCGGAAAAATAGAAGTGGGGCAAACCCTAATGGGGCTGTGGGGCTAACGGATAGCACTGACCCAAGTGCTATGTAAACCCCGAGACTAGCACGCTCCAATGGCAGCCCCACGGGGACCCCTCTGACAGTTCTATTTCTGTTCTTAACACTTGAGTAAATCCTATTCCTTTCACTCTTGCCTTCTTATCATCCCCTGAATTTCAGTCTTCAGATTTGTGAGACAAGAACCTGGGAAGAAGCTGGCAGTGAGCTGCTGGAGTCTGCTGCAACATTGGGGTGCACGGCCCCCATTTAGAGCTACAACAAGCCACTCAATGGGAGTGGAGGAGAATCGGCTTTGCCATCTGTGACATCTGTGACTCTGAAGCCGGTAGGCATCCCCTGCTGTGTAGCTGCAAACACTCAAGCAGAGCCTGCAGCTTGCACAGACCCCACCCGCCAGCAGAAGCCCAGAATCCAGTTTGGTCTCAAACTCTGGTTTTGTTAACATATTTTGGCACCTCAGGAACCATCACCACAATTAAGGTGACAGATGTTTCCATCGCCCTTGTCCTTTTCTCCTTCTCCTTTATGTTACCTTCCCCTCACTGTCCCCAAGCCCCAGGCAACTTGGTCACTACTAATTATTTCTTTTCCTTATAGATGACTAAACATTCTAAACATTTATAGAAATGAAATCATGAGCCGGGCGTGGTGGCGCACGTCTGTAATCCCTGCACTTTGGGAGGCTGAGACAGGAGAATCGCGAGTTCAAAGCCAGCCTCAGCAACGGCGAGGCACTAAGCAACTCAGTGAGACCCTGTCTCTACATAAAA
>CM053401.1:166485608-166505896 GCA_028644305.1 Xerus rutilus
TAAATCATCTAAGACATTCAATGCCTTATTATAAAACAGAATTTGTGTTATGGGACTTTTCCCACCTGCAGGCTGATGTATTCTGAGCATGTTTAAGGTAGGATGGGCTAAGCCACGATATCCAGTAGGTTCGGTTATTAAATGCACTTATTAAATGCACTTTCAACTCAGGACATTTTTAACTTATGATGGGCTTGTCAGGACATAACCCCGTGGTAACTGAGATGCATCTGTACATATGTCACAGTTTGTGGACCCACCACCCCGAGGGTGACCATTTCCTCCCAGCCCCGAGTTTTGGACTACTACAAATAAAGCTGCCATGGACATACATGTGTGTGCCTTTGAGTGGACAAATAATTTCATTAACCTTGCATGAATACCTAGGCATGGAATCGCTGGATTGTATAAGTGAATGTTTAATTTTTTAAGAAATCAAACTGTTTTCCAAAATGGTTGTACCTTTCTGCATTCCTAACAGCAGAGTATGGGTGCCTCAGTTGCTGGGCCAGTCGCTGGACTACAGCAATTCTGGATGTACTCAGTGTTTCAGACATTCCAAGTCTCAGTTTTCCCATGTGTAAAATGGGGGCAATCACAACAGTGTTGAAAGGTACTGAAGACAGTGAACGAGAGTGTGTGCAAGCCTGTGGTATTGGGACTGTGATACAGGTGGCTATTTTATCACAATTGAACCCCAGCCATCCCCTGATCTGGCGACTGAACCCAGGACATGGCATACTCCCTAGATGATAAAGAGCTGATTTCTTCTCTTGCTAGTCCGGGTTGCTGGGGATCTGGAGAAGTAACAGTAACCCTATCGATTGCGCAGCTACTATACTAAGTGCCTGTGCAAGTTTAACTTCTCATAGACTTATGAGCTGGGTGGTTGTTTCCTTCCATGTTACAGATGAGAAAACTGAGGGGTGGTGACTAGTGATCAGCTGAGATCAACAGCTATTAAGTGATGGTTCTGGGATTTGGATCTATGCAAGTTTGATTGGGGACCCGTAAGTCTCTCATGGAGCACTGGCTACTGGCTGGCAAAGCAGCCCAGTCACAAAAGCGCTTGGTGGCATCCAGTGTTGTCTTCCGTTTCTGAGATGCAGAGCCTGAGGCAGGGATTCAGTGCCTGTGATTTAGGAAGGGTAGGAGGACCTGTAAGAGATGGAGGGAGGCAAAATAGGGAGGGAATGAATGAGGATGTGGCCTCAGTCCAGCAAGAAGGTTGGACTTCTCTTCCTCCATAACAATCAAGGTTGTTATGAGCCACCCTGTGGGAAAAGGGATAACCTCCCTGGACAGGTGACTCCTGAGGGGACACTTCTCAGGAGAAGGGGGAAAGAGTAAGCCAATAGAAGCCAAGGACTGAAGCTTCCAGGGGGTGGGTGTGCTGGCCCCACATAGGGCTCAAGAAGTTCCCACAGGCACCCACACTTCTTGACAGCCTAATGAACCAAATTCTAGGACATTCTGGAACATTCATTTCCCAGGCTTGTTTTGAAGAATTCTCCCACTCACTGAGACCAGCATGTTGAAAAAACCTGACCTATAACATAATCAGAGCACACTTTTATTTTTGCCTCCCAATGTCCCTTTCAAAATGTGCTCGGTAGAGCAATATTGTCCCTGCCAGAGTGAACACTTGTCCCCATTACCCTCCTGCTCATTTTCAGCAAACAGATTATGGTCACCTTGCCTCAAAGATACAATCTCAGGGCTGAGATTGTGGCTCAGTGGCAGAACGCTTGCCTTGCATGCGTGAGGCACTGGGTTCCATCCTCAGCACCATATAAAAAATAAATAAAATAAAGATATATATATATATATATTTTTTTTTTGTACCAAGGATTGAACTCAGGTATCGTTGAGCACTGAGCCACATCCCCAGCCCTAGTTTGTGTTTTATGTAGAGACAGGGTCTCACTGAGTTGCTTAGCGCCTTGCCATTGCTGAGGCTGGCTTTGAACTCGCGATTCTCCTGTCTCAGCCTCCCTAAGTGCTGGGATTACAGGCGTGCGCCACCACACCCGGCTAAAATAAAGATATTTTAAAAAATACAATCTCAACTTAGAAATTATAACATCAAGCCAAGCTACTAAGGAACCTTCCCAAATTTGATTTGGGTTCAACCCTTCTCTGCTCACCCAGCTGGAGCCTGCTGCGGGGACTTGATGTGGGTGGCTCCTCCTCTACTCCCTCCCGTGCTCCACAGTGGGGCTGGGGTCCTGGTGGAGATGAGGAGAACAGAAGGGCCTTGCTTCAGCTGTCACTAGCCTGGCTGGCTTCAAGCTCACTGGACCCAGAAGACATTTAAAGTGGCCCCTTTATGTAGTGGGACAAGAGTGTGGGCTTCCTAAGGATGGCTGTCCCCCCAGGACCCCTCTCACCCCTGACCTTGGGGGATGCATCTTTCCTCCTGGGGGTCCATTGTAACTCCTTCCTCAATGCCACCACCCTCCTCCCCTTAGGAGAATCCAGAGGATGGGGCCCAAGCCACCTCCTTGAGGGTGCTCTCTGCCCATGGCTGGTCTGTCAAGCAGCCTTTCCCTGAGATATCTGGATGTGGGCTGGCCTGGGCACTTCCCCACTCTGTGTCTCCTCCCCCAGTGTGGCCGGGCAGCCCGATTCCCAGTCTCTCAATGTCCCTGCCCACATCTTCCCGCTGCCCCTTCGCACAAGAGTCACACTTGAGCTCTCCAGACAGCCTCCCTCCCGTGGAGAGCCCCCACTCCTGCAGTCTACCCTCCCCAAGAGATGGCCAACCAAGAAGCCTCTACTCCCCATCCCCATCATGGGAGAGCTGGGGGCACACGGGGATGATAATCAACCAGGTGGCCAAGCTAGTATTGTCAGTGTTGGGGTGTGCACCTCAGAAACCACGGCTGGTTGTGTCAGCAGGGCTTCCTGTAACATTGTACGAGTCCCATCCGCCTCCCTAGCCTCAGTTTCCCCACATCCTTGACAGGGATAAAATCAGCTACCTGCTGGGACAGGTGAGAGACCCAGTGGCACCTCACAGGGCGTCGCTGGGTCTGACACAGTAGGGTTTCACAGTCACAGACTGCCATTCCTCCTCTGTGTGACCATTTATAAGTGATTTTGTTTCTTTCCGTCTGTTTTCTTATGTGGTAGTCAGAGAGCTCCATCGCGTCACTGTGGGAAGAGTCGAGTGGATATATATCAGATGCTGGCGCTGCGCCAGGCCTGTGCTAGGAACCCCATCCAGGCTGGGTGTTGACACAACTGAAGGTGAGCTGGGCTCTTAGGCTGTACCGCTGGAGCAGGGGCTCTGGGATCTCCACCCCGCCCCATCTCCTCACCATTTCAGGCCCTGTTTTGGAAAAGCTCCAGCCTGCTGGGATCCATAGAGGACATCCTGTCCCTCCAGCTGGCCATGCTGACTCAGGCTGGGAAATCAATGTGTGACCACAGAAACACAGCAGGCCTCTTGTCTCTTCTGGGAAATCTGCATAGCCAATCCCTGGGCACATCTTTACCCCCATGCTCAGAGCTGGCTGGATCTGCTTTAGGTCCTGGTTCTGGGGCTTGTAAACCAAAACCCAGCACACTGAGAAACTGGAGTCTCTCACACACAAAGGCACACCAGCCTCGAGGGTCACAGGTTTCACATGACCCTCTGATTGAGGTCAGGCATCAGGGATCAGGCCTGGCTCTTGCCAAGCCACTGACTTCCCCCATCCTGCTCTTGACACTTGTCCAGCCAACAGAGGCTCCGGACCACTGGTTGGGCAAGCTGTGACCTCAGATGGGTCAGACCAGCCAGGTACACATGTTTAAAAATATAGGACATTTTGTTCTTTAGAATTCCAAGAACCAGAGTGCAAACCTCCCCCACCCCCAAGGCAAACCCCTCCCTTGCCCCTCAGTGCCACTTAATTTATTTTGCAACTTCAGGCAAGTTCCTTTACCTCTCCGGGTTCCAGATTGGCCATTTGTCCAACGCAGACTCACAGGGGCTCCCATTCCCCAGGGTTAGAGTAAGTCTCGGGTCATCAGTGTCAAGGCATTGGCGCCTGGGTGGCAGACACTCAGGAGAAGGACTTATTGCCAACAGGGGCACTGGACATCAAAGGAAAAACATGCATGAGGGCCTGGATTTAATCCCCGGCACAAAGAAAACCAAAATCTAAAAGCAGGATGGGATACATACTACAGCACAGCCCCGAAAACCAGACTGTCTGGATTCAGATCCAAATTGCTATACCACCTCATGTGTGGCCACCTCTGTGAGTGTCAGCTTTATCCTTGTAAAATTGTGTGGGGTTAATACCCACGTTTGCTCAGCTCAGACTAATTTTAAAGGCTCGATTTGCAGTATATATTCACAAGCCATATTATAGTTACAAAGAAAAACAGATTTTATTGTATTTACAATAGAATAATTAAAATAGAAAAATTAAAAGAGAAATATTAAAAGAGAAAACATTGAAAGAGAAATATTAAAAGAGAAATCCCTTCCAGGACAAACTCACTCACAGCAGCACTGGACTTCATCATCACAGGCAATGCAGCAAGCACAACTATAGCCATCTGAATCACTTTGCCATCTGAATTTCTTCCTCCCTCCTTTATAGGGAGAAATAAACAAGCAAGCTCATATCTGGAGCCAATTTAGGCCTACATGATTCTTCACAACAATCTCGAGGACTGGATCTGGCCAGGACCCAGTCCTCCAGATGTTTAGTCTCAAAGACCAGGGACTTATCTGCCCCTGATCTATCAATGTGCCAGACAGTTATTCAACTGTTTACCTCTTGTCCTCATTTTACCTTTTCTTTGGAACAACACTTCTTATTCCCACAAATGGGAATAACCATAGCAGGGTTTTGAGGATTCAATTAGATTAGATCCATTGGGAACAGTGCCTGGCAGGTAGAAATCAGTCAGGATTTTACTATTTCTAATGGGTCAAACAAATTTCTAAGGTTAGCAATGAGGCTGAAATCACACAGGTAAGTTTTGTTTTGTTGTTTTGTTTTGTGGTCCTGGAGACTGAACCCAGGACCTCACACATGAGCTACCTCTCATCTCTTTGAAAAAATTTCCATTTGAGGCAGGGTTTTCCTAATTTGCCCAGGCTGGCTTTGAATTTGTGATCCTCCTATCTCAGCCTCCCCAGTGGCTGGGATTACAGGTGCATGCCACCACAGTGGGCCTTTTTAAATCTATAGTTTCCCTTCCAACCTTTTTTCTTCATTGCAGTTCATCAGTTGAAGAATTTAGGCTGCTTAATCAGTAGTTTCTCAAAGTCTACATTTTGTCTTTTGTCTTCTCATAGTACAATACAGCATTTGTGGGCAGATGAACAATTGGATAAGAGCCAGGCTCTCTTCCTTTGGCATGATTAGAGGTTGTGCTGTTCTTCTTCAAGAAGCACATACATGGCTTATTTTATTCTTTTATTGCTGTTAGCTGCCATTGTATGCAATGGACAGATGCTTAACTCATTGCAGATCTCAAAATGGCAATACTGTATCACTTTGTTTTTATGTGCTAGTTGTAATAATTTTATAGGAAAATGCTTCACTTAATCTATTATTTAGTTACCCAGTGCTACTGTGTATCTAGGAAAGGTAAAGTAATTATGGGATTCTTTCTTTTTATTTACTCAGTTCTCAATAATATTTCTATGCCACCTTCAGAAGGTGATCAGTGAGTGTTTCTGATGAATGTCACTACAAACTTAGGGACTTAAACATATTTGATGAATTTTGATCAGTTGCAATTTTTGCAATTGCATTTATTATCAGTTATTATTGATATTTGATAATAATCATTGCAACTATTATCTTAGCTGCAGCTGAAATTGTCTCATCTGCGAATTGACTTTTTTTTCATGTGCCCTTAGTAATAGCCTCCTTGTCATCTGGTGTGACAGGATATTCCAGGATCACCTAATATATTTCCTGCTACAGTTCTGGACTCTACCATTTCTTCAAGAAATTATTTTGTAGTTGAAAATGACATTTCAAAACTACTCTATCTGGGTGCAAAGTATGCTTGTTGCTACTAGATTAGTCATTGTTTCCAGTCCTTTTTCGTGGCTAGAACAAGGTATTAGATGTGTGTGTGTGTGTGTGTGTGTGTGTGTGTGTGTGGTGCTTACATGCATATCATTTCTCTTTAAAAATAATCTCGAGTTCATACTGATATTTTCAATGCAAATACCTCATTATAGAACTTTTACTTAACTTCTTCTTGTTACATCTATTGTTCATTTCTTCCATACTTGAAGTGTTTGATTCTCAAGGATAAGGGGGCTGATGAAATGAAAAGATTCTATCATTACTGAGTTGCTTGAGTCTACTTTACACATACAACAGTCTCAGAAGAATGACAATAAAACTGCTACTTGGGAACCTGAGGCAGGGAAATTGCTCGAGTCCAGGAGTTCGCGGCTAGCCTGGGCAACAGAGCCAGACCCTGTTGCAAATGAAAACAAAAACGTGGTCCTAGGAAATTGAGCTCAGAGGCATACGCTCTGAAAACAGACAGCTCAGGCATTTCTAGCCTCCTCCAGCACACACCCAATGTCATGGCCCCTTTCTTCAGATGCTGGATGATGCTAGAAGATGATGCTTGCAGCCTTCTGAACCAAGACACAGGACAAGCTGCCCTCTAGTGATCTTTGCTCGGGAGTGCGGTGAACATAACCAACAGACATTTCATGACACAATGTACCAGAACTTCACACAAGCCATTTTACTGACTCCTTCCAAGGAGTCCCTAAAGGGGCACATCTTCTTTTTACACATAAAGAAATGGGTCCTTTCAAGGAGTTGTTCTGAGTCTGTTACTTTCTGGTGCTCAAGGCAGAAAAGAAGACAGAAGTTGAAATCCCAGTTCAGCTACTTGGGAATTTCTTGTCTATCCCTGTTTCCTAACTCATAAAAACAAGAAGACAAGCTGCCCACGTGACCTTTACAGCAAAGTAAAATCTGGGACCATGGTACCAAAGAAATTTGAGTTTAAATCTGGCTCTTTCACAGGTTATCTTGGGCCCTTAGGCAAGTGGCTTCCTCTTTTTGGATCTTAGTGTTGTCTTCAGTAAGTGACACTCTCTCCTGGCCCTTTGTTTATGAGGTTGTTGTAAGGCATAGTTAAGATCATACAAGTACAGTGCCTGGTATATATCATTGATCAAAGAGCAGAAAGTTTATCTGAGACCTTTCCAATTCTGAGAAAAATTGGTTCTCTAAAATGTATCACTAAGAAGGAATAAGAAATAATGACCTCAAGACCAACTTCTCTTCCTGCTGTCAGCAGGATCTAGCATTGCAGTCTGGGTTCCATGAACCACCAGTCAGTCCTGGGTCTGGGTTGGGGAAGAGTGTTATCCCAAGATCTAGGACAACATGGTTTGGACAGGGTCACTCTTTGCTCTAAGAGCTGCCTTTTATTTTATTTTATTTTATTGGTACTAGGGATTGAACTCAGGGGTACTTGACAACTGAGCCACATCCCCAGCCCCATTTTTTGAGTTTTACGTAGAGACAGGGTCTCACTGAGTTGCTTAGCACCTCACCATTGCTGAAGCTGGCTTTGAACTCGTGATTTTCCAGTCTCAGCCTCCCAAAGTGCTGGGATTACAGGCCTGAGCCACCGTTAAGAGCTGTCATTTACTAAGTACCTACTGTTTGCCTAGTATGGGCAAGGAGTTTCCTCTGTGAGCTCTTTTTTTTTTTTTTTTTTTTGTACCAGAGATTGAACTCAGGGGCACTCGACCACTGAGCCACATCCCCAGCCCTATTTTGTGTTTTATGTAGAGACAGGATCTCACTGAGTTGCTTAGCGCCTCGCTGTTGCTGAGGCTGGCTTTGAACTCGCGATTCTCCTGTCTCAGCCTCCCAAAGTGCTGGGATTACAGGCATGCACCACTGTACCCAGCCCTCTATGAGCCCATTTAATCAGACATTTGTCCATGAGAAACTAGAGGCTTTGGGAGTTTAAGTAACTTGGCCAAGGTCACAACTGGGGGAAGGTTATCAGATGTCCTTATTCTAATCTCTAAAGTTTGTGACTATCTTACCATACATTGTAAAAAGTATGTTGTAGATGAGATTAAGTTAATGACCATGAGATTGGGAAATTATCTTGGATAATTACAACTACAACTTTGAGATGATTTGAATTTCTTTTATTTTTGTACCAGGGATTGAACCCAGGGGTGCTTAACCACCGAGCCACATCTCCAGCCCTTTTTTATATTTTATTTAGAGACAAGGTCTTGCTGAGTTGCTTAGGACTTCACTAAATGCTGAGGCTGGCTTTGAATTCATAATCCTCCTCCTCAGCCGCTGGGATTACAGGCCTGCGCCACAGCGCCCAAGGATAATTTCAATTTCTGATAACTAATTTAAAAGCATAAGTATATCCCAAATGTTGTCTGAGACATACTTAAACAGAAATTGTTTATCTGAAATTCAAATTTAACGGAATGTTCTATATTTTATATGGGAACCCTAGAAATGGTGAACGAGTCAAAAGTCAAGATTCCCAGGCCACTTTCACATTCCTCCCCCCCACACACACACAATCGTGCATCTGGCAGAAACATTTTCTTGGGGATCTCCTGGGTCACTTCCTTCTGGGACTTCCTTTGTCCTGGAGGCAGAGAAAGGAAGCGACTATTTAAGGTCATCCCTTTGGATCTAAAGTTCTTCTGGATCACCAGAATTTCTTTCTACAAATTGTTTAGCTTCTTTACTCTGCCTGAGACAGGAGCCTGGGAGATTTGTCTCAAAATTGCAATTGCACAAAACATGTATATGTTAGCGGGGAGCGTTTAGTGACGAGGATGTGGTGGTAATAACTACCGTTATCTGGAGGGCACTTCATGAACTCTAATGCAGGAAAGACGTAATTATCAAATCAGGATCAGATGAAGAAACCAATGACGAACAGAGGCTTGTCCAAGTTCACGCTGCTAATGACCTGGGTCACTTCCTTCTGGGACTTCCTTTGTCCTGGAGGCAGAGAAAGGAAGAGACTATTTAAGGTCATCCCTTTGGATCTGAAGTTGGAAATATCCTCTTTGAAGCAGCGAGTCCCGATGGGCGATGGGAGCTGCGGTGGGAGGAATTCCGGAATGCTAATCCTGAGGTCTGGGTTTTAATCTCTTTACTGCAATGGATTGCCACTTTCCTTTTCATGAAACAGGAAAATTGCACACATACGAGAACTTAATGAGGCATGGAGGAAAACACCAAGTACGTGAGAGTACGTTCTAGGAATAGGGCAGTTTCTTTCCTTTCTTCTTTTCTCTGGACCGGGCTCTTCATCCACAAGGAGGGCGGGACAATCTGCTCGCGCTCCCGCTCCCTAGCAGTCAGCAGAGGTCCCGCAGTGCGCAGTCGCGGCCGCCAGGTGGAGGCAAAGGTCCGGCAACTCGGCGAGATGTTGCGCATGCGCACTCCCAAGCGGCGCACCGCCTTCCCACGCCCTGCACACGTCACTTCCGGCGCGAGGGGCCGGGCCGGCCGGGTGAGGAGTGCGGGTCGGTTCAGTGAGCGCTGCCAGAAGAGGCTCCTGCTGCCGATTGACCCGCGCTCCGCCCCGCAGCCGGGCCGGTGAGTGCCCGCGAGCCCATGCGTGCGTCCCAGGAGCCGAGAAGAGGCGCCCTGAGAGGGAGGGATAACCGGAAGTGGGAGCCGGGGGAGCGAGAGACCCCAGGAAATGGGGACACCTGGGGAGGGGGCGACGACCGGAAGTTGGGGGCCTGGGAAGGTTGTCAAGGGGAGGTGGGATCCTGAGGCTCCAGGAGAGATGGCTTCTTGGCCTGTCGCTTTTGGGTGGTGGGGTGGCGAGGAAGGTGATGCCCCACAAAATGATGGGCCCCAGGTGGGGAAGATTCCGGCTTCACCTCAGCAGATGGTGTTTGCATCCCATCCTTACGTCCATCCATCATTTAGCAGACTTCCTGAGCCACCGTCGAGGCCCTGGAGATTAAGCACCCGGTGGAGGGTAGAGATATGAGACCAGGGTGGGGCTTGACACTTCCTCCTGCCTCTCTAGGTGTGTACCCTTGGGCACATCACTTAGCTTCCTGCCTACCCCTGATATTTACGGAGCCTTGCCATGTGCCCAGAAAAGGGGATAGAGGTGATCATGGCAGGCAAGTTCTCTGCCGTTGTGGATTCTTGGGCACGTAATAAATGGGAACAATAATGGGAACAATAATAATGCACGTAATAAATATTGTGAATAGTAAAGGCTGGAGATGTAGCCCAGTGGAACATCCCAGCACTGGCCAAAAAAAATGGAGAAAACAAATGTAAAGTGTCTAACATAGTGCTTGATACAGGGTAAAACACAAGAATTTCAGTGTTTGTTGCTGTGTTGCTAGCACAATGCCTGATACGTATGGTAGATGATCAGGAATTACTTGATAATACATAGCAAAACAGACTCAGGAATTTCGTGTAAACACTTGTGACTTTGGACTGCAGTGCTTTGGAAAACTCAGGGATTCACCCTGAGGAAGTCCGTGAAGTCTTCACAGAGGAGGTGATGTTGCAGTTGGGCTTCAAAGGTTGTGGTGGATGAGTTGTGGTTGGGAACAAACAAGGAGAGGAAATTCCAGGGAAGAGGTATCAGTGCATGAAAGTGTGTGAAGAACTGTGGCTCAGTAGTTTGGCAGGGGAGAGGTGGGAGGTGACGCTGGAGAGGGCTTTGGGTCTGTAGCCTGTGAACACTACAGTCTCCCTCTCAAGTATGCCTTGGATTGGATTGCAGACAACTATTGGAACCCTGGGTGGGTTCTGCAAAGCTGGAACTGTTGTTCATTTCTCGTTCAGCATACCTCTGTCAAGTACATTAAACTCAAGAAATAATGGAGTGCAGACTCTCATACCATGTGAAGTGCTATGTTTATGGTGATGAACGAGTGAGAAGTGCTATGCCCAAGAGCTCCTACGGGGGCACCCGACCTGGCCTGGGGTCAGTGAAGGCCGGCAGCTCCAAGCCACCATTGTCTGCTCACCTGGATATTGCAGTAGCCTCTATGTGGTCTGTTTCTGTCGTCACCCTCTACGTTCTTAAAACAGTAGAGTGACCCTTTTAAACTACAGATCCGATCACAACACTCAAAGCCTTCCATGCTCCCTCTTCACTTAGAATGGAAGAGTTTTTACGAGCCCTGGCCTGTGGGGCCCAGTAAGTCCCTGAGCTCATCTGTTAGCATTCCTCGCCTTGCTTATTTGCTGTTGCTCAAAAGAGCCAGGCAGATTCCTGCCTCCAGCTTCACACTTGTTTCCCCACAGATATGCATGGCTTGCTCCTTCACCTCTGTCACCTAGGTGAGGCCTTCCCTGACTACCCTATTCAGAATTGCAGCCCCTGCCAGGTACAAGCAGCTGACTTCCCTGCTTTTTTTTTCTGCACAACATCACGTTGTGTAGACTGTGTGGTTGATTATGCTATAGTCTTCCCTATCTCCTCTAGAATCTAAGCTCAGTACAGCAGAACTCTTTATTAACTTCTGTATGCCTAGAAGAGGGTCTGATATGTCATAAATGCTTGATAAGCACTGAGTGAGTGAATTGTCATCTAATTGAGACCTAAGGGTGAATTGATGTGGGTCAGATGAGGAACTGGAGCAAGAGCTTGCCAGTGGGAGGGATCAGGATATGCACAGGATGAGCACACACCTTTGTGTGGGAGTAAAAGACTGAGTGGGCTGGTGGTCAGAATGCAAGAGATGGGGTGGACAAATCTCAGCTTTGGAGGGAGTGACCTACTTGGTCACTTGGGCTGCAATGACCTGGAGGGTTTCCAGCCAGGTGCAGTCAGGACCTTACGGGTATATACAGAAACCTTGTTGAGCTTGCATTGGAGGATCAGTGGTGGCCCATAGATAAGAGCTTAAACTTTGGAACTGGGCAGACCTGTAGTTACCTTATTCCCAAAGTCAGCTGTTTTTTTTCTTTCATGCAATCATGTGTTAATTCAGATTTTCCGAGAAGCAGACATTAGAATCTAGAGTTGGGACACACAGTGCATGTCCAGTTGGAAGCAATGACTGTGGTAAATAAGAAGGGGGCTGGAGAAGTCAGGAAGAGCCTTTAGATAGTGATGTGGGTCTGACCCCCATGCAGGAGGTTTGGGCAGGGAGAGTGTCCAGGGGTAGTGCAGTCCCAGGAAAGATATGGCCCTGTGGACAGAGAGTCTTCAAGCGAGCCAAGGCTACCTGTTAGACAACTCCGTGTCTCACTCAGTCACAGCTGGGCGTGGTCTGTGTGGCTTCCTATGGCTGGAGGATCCAGAGGGACAGCACCTGGGGCCATTTGACAAGTATTTTTCCCCAGCAGAAGATCTACCAGCCCATTTCACAGTCACTACAATGTGTTGAATGAGTACATGGTTAAAAAAAGAAAAAAATAGCACATTAAACATTCTCATCTTAATTGTCCACTTGCCCAGATCTCTTCCCTCAAGGTAACCATTGGAAACAGTTTCTTATATCCTTCCAGAAAATTTCTGTGAATTCACAAGTGTATATAGGTGTGTGTGTGTATTATTATTATTTTTGGTACCAGGGATTGAACCCAGGGGCACTCGACCACTGAGCCACATCCCCAGCCCTATTTTGTGTTTTATGTAGAGACACGGTCTCACTGAGTTGCTTAGCGCTCCGCTGTTGCTGAGACTGGCTTTGAACTAGAGATTCTCCTGTCTCAGCCTCCTAAGTGCTGGGATTAAGGCTTGCGCCACCACGCCCAGCTTATAGGTATATATTTTAAAAACATAAGTGTGATTATTTTTTGCATACTGTTCTCAGCCTCCTTTTTCCATAATATGTCAGTTCATGAAGATCTGATAATTCCGTTTCATGACTGAATAGTATTCCATTCCTTATTTAATTCATCTCCTGACGTGCAGTAAAGATATTTCCGGGCTCGGATTGTGGCTCAGTGGTAGAGCGCTTGCCTCGCATGCTTGAGGCACTGGGTTCAACCCTCAGCACCACATGAAAATAAGTAAAAAAGATATTGTGTCCATCACAACTAGAAAAAAAATTTACAAGATATTTCCAATCATTTATCATTATAATCAATACTCACAATGGACATGTGCATGCATTATTTTGCACATACATATGCATCCTAGAAATGGAATTGCTGAGCTATATGTATGGTTTTAAATTTGATACTGATAAACTGCCCTCTAAAGGGACACGTCAGTTTATACTCCTGCCAGTGTTCCAAAATACCTGTTGTTTACTTTTGACAGTGTGGATCGCAGAATTTTTTCTTTACTTTTGTTTTTTGTGTGTCGGGGGTGGAGGTACTGGGGCTTGAACCGGGTTTGTACTATCACTGAAAAACATCCTGAGCCCTTGTTAATTTTTTTTTAATTTTGAGATAGTGTCTCACTAAGTTGCCCAGGCTGAACTCAAACCTGCCATTCTCCTACCTCAGGTTGCTGAGATTACAGGTGTACACCACCATGCTTGGCTCCAAGCTGTTTTAATTCACTTTTATGTCATGATGAGTATGGTCCAGCACCTGTTCATACACATACACACAGGTCCATGGTGTCTGGTGAGGTGTGCACATGTTCAGCCATAGCTGCCAGGGCGCCTGGGAGGAGAGACTAACTGCATGGGTCTGGGTTGGACCTGGGCCTTTGGTTCAGGTCCATTTCCTCCTCCTTCGAGAACCATTGCCCCTAAGGTTATTGGGCTCTGAAAAAAAAATAGTATCATCCCCACATCCTGCTATCCTGGGCTTTGAAATGAGCAGAGCTAAGCTTTCCTAACTTCACTTGGGCTTCTATATCAGCAGGGACCCTGGTAGCTAATGTCAGAAGAAAGTGACTCTCTGAGAACCAGCCCTTCTGTGGCCTCACTCTCTGAAAATGAACTGCCACCACCACCTGAGCCCCCCAGCTATGTGTGCTCACTGACAGAAGAACTGGTCACCAAAGCCCGGGAAGAGCTGCAGGAGAAGCCGGAATGGAGACTTCGGGATGTGCAGGCCCTGCGGGACATGGTGCGGAAGGAATACCCCAACCTGAGCACATCCCTTGAGGATGCCTTCCTGCTGCGCTTCCTCCGAGCCCGCAAGTTTGACTACGACCGGGCCCTGCAGCTCCTGGTCAACTACCACAGCTGCCGCAGGAGCTGGCCCGAAGTCTTCAGTAACCTGAAGCCATCAGCCCTAAAAGATGTCCTCAGTTCTGGGTTCCTCACTGTGCTACCCCACACTGACCCCAGGGGCTGCCACATCCTCTGCATCCGCCCAGGTATTTCCCTAGACTGCCATGGGACACGGGTGTGGTCTCTGAGGTTGTCCTGTGCCTTCTCTCCTAGTCCCTTTCCCCCCTCTGTTTGTTGAGGCTCTTTTAATTTTGATTTCAGATAATAAAAACCTGCTCAAACTGACTGAAGACTGAAGGGAGGACTTGGTCAAGGGAGGCAGGAGTGTCACCTAGACTCAGAGGGTGTGAGGTGCATGGGTTCTTACCCAGGCCCTACAGTAAGAGCCAGTCTAAGACAGCCCACCCCTGCCTGCATGTCCTCTGGCCACACATTTCTGCTATCCCTGGCATATCCTCTTTACCCTTCTTTTCTGTAGACCAGCTCTGGCTGCCTCTGTGCACAAGGCTAACTGATACCTCGCAGCTTTCAGGATCACCAGGCCACCTTGTTCACACCACTCAGAGCAAATTCTAGATTTCCAGTGGGGGAGAATGTGCTGGGCTGAAGGGTCTGCCTCTGGTCGTAGGATACAGGGATGGTTGCCAGGACTCCCCCCGCATCCGCCTACCTTCCCCACTCCGCTGTGAGTGGCTGAAGTACAGATATCAGTGAGATGTTGAGGACTAGGCAGGCACGTGAAAAATAGGAACCACTGTGACGAGGCACACCCAGTGTGGTAGTAGCTACCATGTTGTAATATTCTTACACGATGAGCACAGAGGAGCAGCAAAAAAGCCTACTGGCTGGTTTCTAGGTCTCCTGGTGCCCTGAAATCTGCACTGCATTGCTTAATTTAATATCAAGTGTAGCCTGCCTCAGCTACCCTCCTTCCTTTCCTCTGCTTTGTTAAGTGCTGACAGGATTCACTTTATTTTCATTTGTTTATTTTTTGCAGTGATGGCAATGGAGCACAGTGCCTCCTGCCTGCTAGACAAGTTCTGTACCCCTGAGCCACACCGCAGTCCCCAGAGTCATTTTTTTTTAATATCAGCACTTTATAGTAGTCATCAGGGTACATTACTTTTTTTTAAAGTTCATTTTCTTTAATGTTATACAAAAAAAGCATGAGTAGACCCAACAGTAAGTACACATTTTCTTTTGTGGACACCATTATCTAGTTCTCCATATTAACTTTACTATTTAAATGTCAGAAAGTAGGCAGCAATTTAGAGATCAGGAAGAGATAAGACCAAAAAACTTATTATTCTCATTTCTTTTTTTTTTTAAATGTTTTTTTAGTTGTAGATGGACACAATGTCTTTATTTTATTGCTTTGTATGTGGTGCTGAGGATCGAACCCAGGGCCTCACATATGCGAGGCAAGCGCTCTACCGCTGAGCTACAATCTCAGCCCCCTTATTCTCATTTCATTGGCACAGAAGTTAGCAGTTGGGTGCAGTTCCCTGCTGACTCCCTGAAGAAACATTTGGAACATTCAGAGCTTTGGACACAGCGACTAGGGGGTGCTAGAACTCCAGCCTTCTAATTCTTAATCCTGTTCTCTTCCATGACGCCAAATGCACTGTCACCGAGGCATGTTCCCCACTCCACCCACAGCCTCAACATCTTCCATCAGAGCAGAGCTCAGAAAAAAAGGGAAAGATAGATTGCGGTGTTCTTCCTGAGCAAGCCAGGAAGTGAGAACATGCTGGCAGCCCTGTGTGTACAAACGCCTCCTCAGAGGACATCTTGATGGGGAGTGATACCTCCCCACTTCACTGTTTCCTTTGTCATTTACCAAACTCTCTTTGGAAACTAAATCTTTCTTTTCAGCCCTTACTACGAACCAGGCGCAGTGTTAATGGCTTTACCTGCCATCAATAGGCACTTTCTGAAATTAGAGTTGTTTATTTTAAATTAAGCAATGCAGTGCAGATTTCAGGGCACCAGGAGACCTAGAAACCAGCCAGTAGGCTTTTTTGCTGCTCCTCTGTGCTCATCATGTACAGCATAGTATCTACTACCACACTGGGTGTGCCTTGTCACAGTGCTTCCTGCCTTTGCTGGTGAGATGAATATCTTCCCTATGTGGCTGGAGCAGGTCTGGACCCCTTCCTACTGACCCAGATTTTTAGGAGGAGGCAGATACACAAAGTTCTCTTTTCAACTGGGTTTTGGCTTTGCCTTTTATAAGCTCTTTGGAGACATATGTGTGATTGAAAAGATGGCATCCAGCTCTGCACAGGCAGGTTGAATTGGCAGCAACACTAAACAGCATGCTGGCACAATTTTTCTACAAAGAATTTTCTTAGGAATTCTGCACACATTCCATTGGTGGCAAACGTGATGTTTTATCATTCTAAGAAAGGGGCACACAGGTCTTAGTGGAATTTTCTTGAGTATAGTAGTTAATAGTCACAAATACGGTCGTTTTTGTCTTTTTCCCAAAGAGAAGAAAGAATCATTAAATATATGGGGAGTATTAAAGAAACATCTGCCCTGAGAAGGGGAATTTGGTGCAAGGTCTCCTGCAACATAGCATCATTTTCCATCCTTACAGCACCCCCTGATGGTGATGCAGAAGTTAGGACTCGCTCTTTGGGTGGCCAGTCACAGAAAGCCATCTTGGGTCAGCTAAAACAAAACAACAACAACAACAAAAGTACTCATTTTTTCAGATAACTGACATTAGGGCACAGCTGGATCAAACAGCCCTGGAAAGCTCTGTCCATCCCCACTGACCTCTGCATGGATTTCATTCTCAGGCCACCTCTAGCCTCATCAAACTCCTGAATCTTGAGGTTAGAGCCTCAAAACTGTAAGAGGGAGAAGAGATTATCCCTTTCCCAAGGGTCAAGTTCCTGGAAATGAGACTCTCGGCCTCTGTGTGACCTGGCTTTGACTACAGTGTGGCCAGCAGGATCTAATACCAGATGGCCAATCAATCTCCAGGCACTTTTTCACCTCTAGGGTCGGGATCACTGCAGTTCTATGCAAATTGCATGGCAAGAGTGCAAAGAGGGGTCTCCCCAAGGAAAATCAGGATGGTGTTATGAAGATAAGGGGAAATACCTGATGGTGAGAAGCACAGATGGTGTCATTGTTCTCTTCTACTTGGAAAAGGCAGAGGCTTAGAGGAAGAAGGCAGCTTGCTCAAGGTCACATAGCTAGTCAGGTTCAGATCCCCAGGTGGTGAGACTTCAAAGTGCCTGCTTTTAACCTTAATGCTCGACTGCATTTCTGTTTCTGAATGCACTGCTGGATTTAGAGTCAAGAAACATTAGCCACTGTGTAAATCCCATTTATAACCTAAGTAGCATCATGGCCACATAAATATCTTTCTTTTCTATTTTGAGACAGCAGTTTTAGACAGGAGGTAAATCTTTTCTGATCACTTGTTTGAATTCATTTCTGTAACCTGCTCTTCCTCTCTTATGACCTTAGACAGATGGATACCGAGCAACTATCCAATTACTGAGAACATTCGAGCCATATACCTGACATTAGAAAAACTCATTCAGTCTGAGGAAACCCAGGTGAATGGAATTGTAATTCTTGCAGACTACAAAGGAGTGAGCTTATCAAAAGCATCTCATTTTGGCCCTTTTATAGCCAAAAAGGTGATTGGCATCCTCCAGGTATGGCCGTTTGCCTAGTTTGCCGTGTTCCTGTTGTGTGGTTGCTTTGGCTTTCCCCGGGGCCCTTCCTGCAGGTCTCTTGTGCTTACACAAACCCTACTACCAACCTGCAGTGGGAAATCACCACCCATTTACCGTGGCTTCCTCAAGGTCTCCAGTCATTTGGGGAGAAGGTACCTTCTATCTGGACAAGATCAGCATTTGGGCAAGAATCAAAACCAGGCAGAAGCTTTCTGCCTCTGTGTATGTGCACATGCATGTGTGTGTGCAAATGGCAAAGGAGGAATTTTCCTAAGAAACAAAATAAATTGTCCTGCCTAAGGGGCTGGAACCTCTCCAGTCCGCTGTGGAACCGGGATTGGGATTCTGTGGGATTGTGCTTTGGTCAGAGGTCTCACACCTCAGGCTTCATGTTTTAGAACCCAAATTGCTAGAGCCTGGAAGGTTCTTTACATATGTGTTTAACAGTTCACAAAGTGCCATTACCACCATTATAACCTGTTCAGTCCTTTGAGAATTCCCTGAGTCAAGAATTCTTTTTCCTTTTTTGATAGACGGGGAAACTGAGACCTAGAGAGGATAGAGTCTGGCCAGAGAGTCACAGAAGTGACAGGTTTGGATTCCTTGTTCCTTCGGACCCAGCTCCCAGGGTGCTGCAGATGCTGCCTCTGTGAACTGTGGGCACCAGTGGTCACAGCATCACCTCTCACTGAGTTCACAAGTGTGTTAGAGACCATTTTGGGACATAACTGTAAATTAGATTTCTAGCTTTGAGCCAGTGCTCTGGCTTTTCTTAGCTTCCACTCTGTTTTTGGTTTTTGTTTTCATAGTGCTTGGACAGAACCAAGGTCCTTGCGCATGCTAGGCAAGTGCTGAACCACGAGCCACACCCCAGCCCTCGACTCTATTCTGATGTGTACTGCTGAATGCGACATTCAGTGCCAGGGTAGAGTGGATCAGTGTTTTCCTAGTACTTTAAATTCCTCCACACCTATAATCCCAGCTCTTGGGAAGGCTAAGGCAGGAGGATCATGAGTTTTGAGGCCAGCCTGGGCAACTTAAGACCCTCTCTCAAAATCAAATAAAAAGGGTGAAAGGTGTGGTAGAGTGCTTGGTTAACTTTACAAGGCCCTGGGTTTAATCTCCACAAAAACAAACAAAAATCTTCCAGAGGAGACAGAAGTCCCAGGGCTAAACAAGTTTGGGAAATGTGGAATAGCAAATCCCTCTCATGCATTTCACCAACAGCTCCATATTAAAGGGTGAGCAGAGGGCTGGGGTTGTGGCTCAGTGGCAGAGCACTTGCCCAGCATGTGTGAGGCCCTGGGTTTGATTCTCAGCACCACATATAAATAAATCAATAAAATTAAGGTCCATCAACAACTAAAAAAATATATATATTAAAAAAAAAAAAAAAAAAGGCTGAGCAGAGAACTGCGGTCACAGAAACCTGCCTGTGTCTAGTCTACTGACTTCCCAGACTCACCTGTCATGGAACTCTTTTCTGCATCATATCTAATGCTCCCTGAGAAATACGCTTAGGGCAGCTCTGACCCAGAAATCCTGATGGGTGCCAGCTCCAGCATGTAGACTCAGATCTTTGCTGGCCACAAGAGGAGCCACTCTGCCTCTTTGCCTCTCTTCTGACCATTTCTTGGCTTCCAAGAGAGATTTTCACCAAAGCTTGTCTTCCTATTTATCAACCCCCTACCCCCACCATGTGTCTTTGAGGAGGCCGTGCGAATGGAACCAGACTGATGTGGGGCATAACGTGAAGGTTGAGTTGGGGAGTCCGGCTGCGGAAGGGACAATTTATAGACACTGCAGATGTTCTAACGCCCCTTTCCCTCCCCTCACAGGATGGATTTCCCATTCGGATAAAAGCAGTCCATATAGTGAATGAACCTCGGATATTTAAAGGTATTTTCGCCATCATAAAACCATTTCTGAAGGAGAAAATAGCAAACAGAGTAAGTGACAATCCTTGTGGCTTCTGATGCTTTCATTCTTTTCCCTCCCTTGATTTCCTTGTGACAGCTAGTACTTAATTCTTTTTGCCCTGGAACTAACTTGGAAAGTCTGAGAGTACAGATGAATATAAATGAACAGTCTTTTTTATAAAGGGAAAATGGAATTAATAATATGAGGCTGAGGCTGTAGCTCAGTGGAGGAGTGCTTGCCTAGCATTGTGAGGCACTAGGTGCGATCCTTAGCACCACATAAAAAGAAAGGCATTCTATCCCTCTTACAACTACAAAAAAAATTAAAAAAAAAAAAGAGCCGGGCACGGTGGCTCACGCCTGTAATCCCAGCACTTAGGGAGGCTGAGACAGGAGAATCGCGAGTTCAAAGCCAGCCTCAGCAATGGCGAGGCACTAAGCAACTCAGTGAGACCCTGTCTCTACATAAAACACAAAAAAATAGGGCTGGGGATGTGGCTCAGGGGTCGAGTCCCCGTGAGTTCAATCCCCGGTACCAAAAAAAAA
>CM053401.1:166505996-166528609 GCA_028644305.1 Xerus rutilus
GAATTAGTAAGATGATAATATTTGCCAGTAGAGAGAGCAGAGTCAGGATGTTTATCATAAGTGCCTTCTCTGCTCTGTAAACACTTAGACTTTTTGGTCTCCTAGCTTAGGCGTTGTGAGCCAACATTGCATTTTATGTGTAAGAGGATGTGGAAAGGGGAGGAGCAAAAGAGAGTCACTGGGCAGATTGCTTACGAGCTAAGGGTCACTTGCTATGTGCAGTGGTGCACACCTGTAATCCCAGCAACTCAGGAGGCTGAGACGGGAGAATCACAAGTTTGAGGCCAACATTAGCAACTTAGTGAGACCCTGACTCAAAATAAAAAATTAAAAGGGCTGGGGAAGTGGCTCGGTGGTAAAGTACTACAAAAATCAAAATTAAAAAATCTGTTGGGGGGCTGGGGTTATGGCACAGTGGTAGCGTGCTCGCCTAGCACGCGTAAGGCACTGGGTTCGATCCTCAGCACCACATAAAAATAGAATAAAGATATTCTGTCCACCTACAACTAAAAAATAAAAAAAAATTAAAAAAAAAATCTGCTGTTGGGAGCCGGGCGCGGTGGCTCAAGCCTGTAATCCCAGCATTTAGGGAGGCTGAGACAGGAGAATCACGAGTTTAAAGCCAGCCTCAGCAATGGCGAGGTGCTAAGCAACTCAGTGAGACCCTGTCTCTACATAAAACACAAAATAGGGCTGGGGATGTGGCTCAGTGGTCGAGTACCCCTGAGTTCAATCCCCAGTACCAAAAAAAAAAAAAAAAAATCTGCTGTTGGGGCTGGGGTTATGGCTCAGTGCCTGGCATGTGTGAGGCACTGGGTTCGATCCTCAGCACCATATAAAAATAAATAAAATAAAGGTATTGTGTCCATCTACAACTTAAAAAAAAATCTGCTGTTTCAGGAGTCAGGCATGGAGGTATGCACCTGTAGTCCAGCTACTTGGAAGCTGAGGCAGGAGGGTTACTTGAACCCAGGAGTTTGAGGCCAGCCTGGATGACATAGTGAGACTGTCTCAAAAACAAAAAAGCTGTTTCAGCCCTTCTGTTTTACCTAATTTGTTGTCTTACTGTGTAGTTTGTGAAGCAATTCAAGGTTTTGGAGATATGTGAGTTTTTAGCTTACCTCTTAATTAAGAAGGGGATAGATCTTACACACCTGTACTCCCAATGACTCAGGAGAAAAGCTAGCCTCAGCAACTTAGTGAGACTCTGTCTCAAAATGAAAAATGGAAGCCGGGCATGGTGGTGCACACCTGTAATCCCAGCATTTTGGGAGGCTAAGACAGGAGAATCGTGAGTTCAAAGCCAGCCTCAGCAACAGTGAGGCACTAAGCAACTCAGTGAGACCCTGTCTCTACATAAAACACAAAATAGGGTTGGGGATGTGGCTCAGTGGTCAAGTACCCCTGAGTTCAATCCCTAGTACCAAAAAAAAAACAAAATGAAAAATGGAAAAGACTGGGGCTGGGGCTCAGTGGTAAAGCACCCCTGAGTTCAATTCCCAGACCAAAAAAAAAAAAAAGATCTTTCTTTGTTCTTTCCTCCATTCTTTTTTTTTTTAATATTTATTTTTTAGTTGTAGGCAGACAGAATATCTTTATTTTTATTTTTACGTGGTGCTGAGGATCGAACCCAGTGTCTCGTGCATGCTAGGCGAGCACGCTACCACTGCGCCACAACCCCAGCCCCCATTCTTTTTTAAATAACTTTATTTATTCATCTTTTTTATTTTTTAATGTGGTGCTGAGGATTGAACCCAGTGCCTCACATGTGCTAGGCAAGTGCTCTACCACTGAACCACATCCCAGGCCCCTCCATTCTTTCTTTCACAGTAGTGAGGATTGAACTCGGGTACTCCACTACTGAACTACATCCCCAGCCCTTTTTATTTTTTATTTTGAGATAGGGTCTCATTAAGTTGCCTAGGATGACCTCAAACTTGCAATCCTCCTGCCTCAGTCTCCTGAGTAAACAGATTATAGTCTGTCTGGGATAAATGTTACTTTAAAACATAAATCTTATCCAGGCATGGTGGCTTGAGATGCTGAGGCAGGAGGATCACAAGTTCAAGATTAGCTTGGGAATTTAGCATGACCTTGTCTTAAAATAAAAAGAACTGGGGATATAGCTCAGTGATAGAGCACTTGCATAGTATGTGCAATGGCCTGAGTTTAATCCTCAATAGGACAAAAAAGTAAAGATAAACTAAAGGACACATCTTCCTTTCTGACCTAGAAGAGCCCTTTTTCTCTTCACCTTTCCCAGGACCGCTGATTGAAATGATCTGGACCTAGGAACATGGTGGTCACTCCTCAACTTTATACTCTTTTTCAAAAAGAAAGCATATACAGGTAGAGAGACCCAAGATTGCAAGAGAGGAAACTTAAACTCCAGATCTAGGTCTTTCCCTGTTTTATCAGTTCAGTAGTGAAGCCCAGGGATCTGGGTTTTAAAATTTCCCAAAGTAATGCTAATGCACAGCTAGGCTGAGAGCCGCTGATTTTGTGGCCTCCTTGCATGGGTGTGAACCTGTTTTGGTTCCTGAAGATTGTTTGTAACCTGAACCTATGTAGCCTTCACACAGGTCTTTTACATCTATGAAATGCTCTTATTTGTGGTCCGTGATGTTGTTTGTTCTCCCTCGTGTATTCACTTATTCATTCAAAACTATTTGTTGATCAACCACTATGTGCAGAATGAACAAAATGACCAAAATCCCCTCCCCTAAGAAGCGTACTCTCTAGAGACACACACAGATAATGGATGACGTATGTTACCTAGTATTGGAATGAGAAAGGTGCTTCAGACAAAAGTAAACCAAAGAAAGCGGGTAGTGAGCATGAAGGGGTCGCAATATTCAATAGGGTTTTAGAGGTGGCCACATTGAGAAGTCAGTGTTTGAGCAAGGACTTGACAAGTGAGGCATGAGCCATTCAGACAACTGGGTGACCAGCACAGCACAGCCCTGGAGCAGCAGCTTGGAGGCTGGTGTGACTGGGCCGAGGAACGATCAGAGGCGGAGTCGGGGCAGCGTGAGGCCTCTGGCTGACAGTCTGAGAAGGGAGTGCTGGAAGGCTGTAGAGGAGTGACGTGCCCTGACCCACACTGAAAGCCTGGGTTCTGGGAGGACAAGAGTGGGAGCAGGGAGACCGGATGGGAGGCTAACATGGGACTCTGGGGACAGGTGCTGGCACCTGGTACCATTAAGGAAGTAGCCAAGTGGGTGGATCCTGGATGTATCTGGAAGCCCTAGCCAACAGGGCGTGTGGCACAAGGAAAAGAGAATTAAGGATGCTCCAAGCTTCTCAGGCTGTGGAACTGGGTCAAGTTACAATTTGCCTTTCTCCAGCCAACATGTATTTATTTGAGTGCCTACGTCGAAAGAGATTGTGCATTACTGATTCACCTAAGAATGTCTGTCCTTTTTGTTCCATTCCCTTTCAGTTCTTCCTCCATGGGTCTGACCTAAACTCTCTTCACACAAACCTCCCAAGAAACATCCTCCCCAAGGAGTACGGGGGCACAGCGGGAGAGCTGGACACGGCCAGCTGGAGTGCTGTGCTGCTGGCCTCAGAGGACGACTTCGTGAAAGAGTTCTGCCAACCTGTCCCCACTTGCGACAGCATCCTGGGCCAGGCACTGCTGTCTGAGGGACTGGCCTCGGATGCACAGTGCGATGACTCTATGCGGGCCGTGAAGTCACAGCTGTACTCCTGCTACTAGTCAGTCCCCTGGGAGGGTTGCCATGTTTAAATCCTTTCCTTTCATCTTTAGAACATGGCCTGAGGCCTCAGTTTTGCTTTTTATAATGAAACGGCAGCATGAGGAACCGTCTGGAGACCTTTGAAGGTGAGCCCAGCTTGCGGTGAGCCTTGAGTTACTTGGATTATTCCAGAGACAACAGGGAAAATTTGGACTTGAAATTGTATCTAGTTCTTATGCATCTTGGAAGCAAGAAAAGTTGATCCCACCTTCCAGCAGAAGACAGCACAAGTGGCCAGTCAACACTACTCCTCTGAAACAACTTGGCCAAACCTACAGGTGGCCAGGCACAAAGCTTTGGGAGTCTGCCTTTCACAAGAACCCTTACTGTAGACCCGTTGCTCATCAGGAAACTTCCCATTCCAGGTCCAGTTCCCCAGTGGCCATCACTGGGTTCAGAAAGCACCTTGCCTGCATTGTAGGAGCACCAGGACCTAAACACCTCTTCCTGATCCAGTTGGGAAGCCAGAGACTTCAAAGCCTCCCTGGGCTTCACTGGTTGAATCTTGCAATAGGAACATCCCCCAAACCCATAAAGCCTTAGCCCTGGTTCTCAATTGAGTCAGACCGGGTCCTAGAGGTATATGATCTTTCTCAGTGTAAAACACTGGATTCTAGGCTTGTGTAGCTAAAAGAACTCTGGCCTAGGAATCAGAGACCTGGGCTCCAGGTATGTGACTGTGCACAAGACACGGGCCCCTTGGGTCTCAGCATTTTCACCTATAAAATGAGGCTGGATGAGATGACATCAAAGGGCCCTTTTGGCACTGAGGTTCTGATATCTGGTATTTTAGCTACTGGTAGGTTATCTGCCTGGAGAGATGGCTATCAGATAGAGGTGGTCGCATCCTGTTTTTTTTATGATACACACAGACCTTTCCATGAAGCAGCAGCGCCATCTGGTCCTGCCTTTAAAGAAACTAGTATGTGCACTCCTAGGACTCAGTGACCCAACTTCCTTTTTGTAGTGATGGTTAAATATTAAAAGGATGGCTTATGTGAGGTGACTTGGATGTTGTAGGAATTCCCTCCATCTCTGAGATCCTGGTAGGGTAAACCCAGATACAGTGGTTTTACTACTTGGGCTTCTTAAATCTTGTCCCTGGAAACATACACACACCTGGGCAGGTTGTTGCTGGGTCACCAATATGGCCTCTGCCCTCCCAGACTCACTGAACATTGTCTTTCTGGTGTGGGAGGACCAGTTGCTCTGAATGGCAAGCCTTTCTGTATTTCAGCATTTTAGATCCCTGTCAAGATTTCAGCCTTAACCCGACTATCAAATTAGGTGGTTTACCTGATGGTTTTTGACTCCTTTCATATGTGATCATGATGTTAAATAGTGACAAGTACTATTTGTCATGCCTGTACCTTCTCTGTACATTTATTAGAATAAGCAGGCAAGGCAGATGGTTTCTTGAGGGAGAGAAACAGCACTCTGAAATTCAAAGGTATTTTGTTGCTAAGCTGTTCAAGTTTACAGCACTTTCAGAAATGCCTAAGTTGTTGGTGGAAATTAATTAATTCACTGACCTCATTAATGCCAATTCCAGGGAAAGGTCTTTCCACAAGGTCCTGGCTGAGCTGGAAGTGCCAAAATGTACACTGCGGCTACCATCAGTTCTGGCTGAAAGCAACGTGACTAACATTGCTCAAAGACCCAGGCTTCAGTGGAATGGCTGAAGCACGTGGTTCAGAACGCAGAGGCCGGGATGGGAAGTTGGCTAGAGACTCCCTTAGGTCCCAGAGAGAAGAGAATGCATGAAGTGGGGTACACACAAACAGTTAGACAGAGGGACAGATGAACACTTGGCCCCACCGAGATACCGAGGTTTGCATCCTGCATCACATTCCTGGCCAGTGGCCCTTGTCTACATGACTAAACACAGGATGGCCAGGCTCACCTGGAGAAATAGTTCAAAGGCTAGAAGGGATGTTGCCCATTTCCCTAGCCTTTCCAGTCAAAAGAGGTGTGTCAACCTAGCTTTGTCTGCCTCCCCGAGCGGCTGGGCATGAGAGCTGGCTCGAGAGAGATCAAATGGTCTTGGCACCACAGGAGATGGGAAGCAAGCCCAGTAAATCCAGGAAACTCCCTGGTGAAAGACAAGGCAGGGCAGCTGGGCAACTAGCTGGCACAGCAGGCCTGGCTGTGTGGTGGAGACACCAAGCACTAGGGCGAGTGGCTTCCTTCAGGGAACTCTGGTTCAACACCAGGCATGAACTTTCCCCTGGTTATAGGTGAGGAGGTATTGGAAGGGACAAGGATAGAAACTAGAAAGATTGAGTTCCAGTGACATCTTGCTATGTATGTGTCCTTGAACTAGCCACTGAACACCCCTGAATCATCATGACCCAGGAGACCTCTACTCTGAACACCAAACTCTGTGTTCCTGGCATCTGGCAGGCTTCACTGCCATGGGGACAACCTGCTTTTTACTGCCATCTGGGTTTTTTGGGAATTTGGACTGAATCAGTAAAGCTTCCAAAACAAATGTGTTAGCTTGGGACTATGGGAGTTTTCTCTCTCTTTCTCCATTTCCCTACAGATTTCTGGAAAACTAGGCTTCTTCCTAGAAACCTATTCTACCTTTATGGAAATGGATGAAATCTCTGGAAACAGCCAAAAATGCAACCCTGGCTTCGCACGCTGGCTTTCCTGCTTGCGACTCCAGAGGTGGCTGTGGACCCTCCACTTCACCCTGCTATCACAAGCAGTCACAGGCCTTGGGTTCGTGAGCACTTCCAGTTACAAGATGCTGCTTCTCCAGGTGGAGCTGGGTGGTAAGAGGCATTGCCCCTGAGTTCGAGACTTACCGAGTGGGCGCAGATCAATCTTGGGATTTTTTCTCATTTGGGCAGCCAAAGCTGAGGTACTGTTGTGGCATGATTACAATACCTCATTTTAAAGTTGGCAGCTTTTCAGGTTTTCCTTCGTTCACAGAGGGAAATGTGAGCTCACGTGTGGCCTTCCTGCAGCCATGACAGCGTGGAGATGCTCCAGAAGGCTGTCAACCTGCTGCCATCCCTCAGCATTGGCAGCTGTTAACTTTGAAAGTCTAAATTCTTTTCTGTTCTTCTGACTCAGAAATAGTTTGCTTGAAATGCAAGAAACAAACATCATCAAATATTTTTACTTAGCAAGGGGCCTGCTTCATGGGAAGGTCGTGTGACTCATAGAAGGAGATGACTGGGATACATTTATTGGTTTCCAAGAGAATTTTCACTGGGCAGCCTGTTTAGTTGGGTAGTGAGTTGTGGGCTCTTGTGGATTTGCCTGTGATAACACTGATTGGTTGGGAGCTGGGTTCATTTCCTAACTAGTGTGGGCTACCATTTCAGCCATTAGTCACATTCCTTGTTTCAAACTGAAATTCAGTTTGGCTTTGAGTGTGGGGACACATGATGGTAGCTTCATCTACTTCAGTGTTTGTTTTGACCAAAAGTTTATTTTTCTAGTGCATTTTTCTACGTCAAAGTGGTGAAAATATGTAATTTTAGTATGCATGAGTGGGTCTTAATAAAAATCCCTGTAAGGATGAGCATGGGTAGAGTTCTTTTGTGACAATGTTTGGATAGATTCTGAGGTTTACTACTCACAGGCATGGCCACAGCTTCCCTCCAGGTGAGGCTGGGAGGGGCACTGTGGCAAACATTGAGCTGGCTGCCCCCAAAGCCCAGGTGTGCCTAGACTATATCATGAACAAAGGGCAAAGGACGTCGTGGCACAGTGGTAGAGGCAATATGTCAATGTTTCAGTCCTTGAGGCCCCAAGATGCTTCTCAGGACTGGCCTTGAATGTTTCAATGGTAGCCAGTAACTCCTGAATGCACCTGCTGGGGTAGCCATGTGTCAAGTACACACAATACAGAATCTCATTTCATCTTCAGATACCCTTAATGAAGAAGTAGTATTTCCCTTATGGGGAACTTTAGGCACAGAGAAGTTAAGCAGATTGCCCAAGGACACAACTAGCTGAAAAGTGAAGATGGGATTCCAAGCCAGGTCACTGGCCCCAAGCCCTGCATTAGGACTTGATGGTGGGAGCCAGGTGGCACCCATCTCTTAAATTTTGTCATCAAATAACCCACTCCAGAGAACAGAGGGAATGAAGGTAGGAATCTTTTATAAAAAGACAGTATCACAAATTGCCTTATTTTCTGGAAACACATAACAGCAGTTCTTAATCTCAGATCTGAGTGCTAACTGAACATTTTATTCTAGAAGCTCCTACAAGCAAGGCCAGACTCTTCAAGGAGTAACGGTGTGGCTTGACCAACTCAGGTTCCACACATGCTATTTCTCTACCTGCCTCCTGTATTTATCAAGGGGCAAATACTGTCCCAGAGTAGGCAGCAGCTGGGTCCCCACAAGGGGTCTGGCATGTTGGTGAGTGAGTTAAGAAACACTCCAACACAGGATGCAGGTTCACTGTTGGCTTTTGATGACACAACCAGGCAGGTACTCTGTAGTGCAACCAGCCTTTCCTGGGGAAATGGTAGAACTTAATGCTCAGTCTGTTTCTCATTCTGGAAAATAAGAGCTAACGTATCCAGTCCTTTTGCCTCACAGCAGTGTTAGGACCTCAGTGGAGGCACTTTTCCATGTTCTGAGCAATTCCTCAGTGCCTACCTGCTGGGCACTCCTACAATTAATGGCAGCACAGGTTTCATGTTATTGCATTTAAAGTTGCTGGCAAGTAAAGCTAGGCACGGTGGCGCATGCCTGTAATCCCAGTGACTTGAGAGGCTGAGGCATGAGGATCACAAATTCAGTCTGCCTTAGCAACTTACCAGACCCCATCTCAAAAAATAAAAAGGGCTGGGGATGTGGCTCAGTGGTAGAATGTGTGCTAGCATGCGGAAGGCCCAGGGTTTGGTCCCCAAACCAAATAATTACGATAAAGCTGGACAGTCAGAAGATCAGTTAGGGTATCACTTTTCTTGGGGGGAGTTTTAACCAATGTTCATGCTCTTACCTGACTAGGTGCCAGCCACTAGCAATAGTGACCTAGTAAAATAGTGACTGCCTTCAGGTAGTCACTAACTTTCCTGTAAATGATGGGTAGTTTCACAAGCCAGCTGACTGCCCTCCATGTCTCCAAGCTGTCTCTAGTATATCCTTCTGGATCCAGAGACAAGGGTGTTTAACTGAGAAAAGAACTCAGAACTTGAAAGTCCAGCCCCAAGTTGCTTCCCTGCCTCACCTCTTCCTGGGCAACACTGGGCAAGTCGTTGACTTCTTCAAGCCTCAGTTTGATTTAAGGGCAGGGGGTGTGGGGACTCAGCACATCACAGGGGTGTACACAGTATGTGTTCATGGCCTGGCACATGCAGCTGTTTATGTGCCACCTATCATTACTCTTCACCTGAGGTAAGAGGCAAATGCGTGGCTTGAGTCACCCAGCAGTCATGAGGACATCACCAAGTAGGCTGACTGATTTGGGTGCCTGGGTAACAGGATGGCTAGACCAACACAACAGGAACAGAGATGATCAGCAGCTCTCATGAAGAAGCGTAAGCCACCTGGTACCTGCTATCAATTTCCAGAAATCAAATGCACTTCATCATCTAAATACTCACATTAGCTCAACATGTAAAAAGAAAAATACAGTCAAGCAAAGACTTATGATGGACAAAAAGGCTGTCCTGCTCTAAATTAGACTGGAGCTGTGGTTTGATCCAGAACATCAACAGTTATCCTTATGACCAGGTCCGTGGCCATTCTTTGGCAGTTATCTTTGGCTACCAGGAGAAAGTTTTATTCCCCACTGAGTATAAGGCCAACATAGAAAGCAAACCAATACCTAACAGCTCTCTCCCAGATCTAATGAGGTCAAAGTGGCAGACACTGCTCTTGCCTTTAATGTTGCTAAAACATGCTACTGACCACAAAGCCGGGCCCTTGACCTGCAGTTCTAGGGGACCGTCCGACCTGTTCTTAATGATGAAACATCAGGTGACTCATCTGGAATAAGATGAAACCATGAGATCTGATGATTCATAATACCATCATGCTTTGAAGCATGACCTTGGCTCTTGGCTTACTCAAAATGTTGGTATTGTTAATGTGTGTGTGATTCAGCATTCACGTGTGCAGTTCACTAGAGTTTTGAGTGAACGATGAGTTTCCTATTCACAGACTTCATTCATTCTTAGGGGATGACCAAGAAAAGGAAGGAAACTATCTCAATCTTTGAAGAGAATTTGTTACTTCAAATTAATATCAAACTATCATCATGAGAAAAAAAAATAAAAACCTTTATTGGACTTTGTTACATTATTTTACAGTTTAGTATTGCTTTTACAGAATTACATAAGGCGGAAGGGAGGGGGGGTACTGTAATGTTTTTGAAGTTTAGGGCCTACAGAATTCTTACTCTAGCTCCCCTGCTATTGAGGAACAGGAATCTGCTTTACACTGGCAAGACCAAGAGCCAAACCCATCCAACCTGCAAATCCTTTGCCACTTTATTTCCACACGCAAGCCTGACATACACTGCTGATTTGAAGGACAGCAGTTCCAAGAATTTGTTTCAAGCTCTGCTTCCCTATCTCCACCTCTGTGTTCATCTGGTTCATTCTGTAAGAATACCTCCAATCCAGCCTCCATCAGATTCTGAATATCTGTGACCCTTGAATATCATGCAGTCACTTTAACCCATAACGAGACTAGCAGCTCCTATCAAGAGTGCTTTAAGTATGTTAAGCATTCTTCAAACCATCTAAGTACATCAGTACACAGGTACTAGGTACTAACACTGAAGCTCAGAGAGGTAAAGTCATTTGCCCAAAGTCATAAAACATGGTATGTATTCAGTAAGTATTGGCTTACCAGTTTGGCAGCCGACAAATGGAAAAGCTGCCAAGCATGGTGGCCCAGGCCTGTGATCCCAGCAATGTAGGAAGCTGAGGCAATAGGACCAGAAATGTGAGGCCAGCCTGGGCAACTTGGAACTTGTCTTGAAATAAAAAACACTGGCGGTAACACACCCCTAGGTTTGATCCCCAATGGTGCGGGGGGGAGCTGGGATACAAACTTAAACGCTTACTCCCAAGACTTGACCCATTCTGAAGGGACCACCTCTGTCCTTTTACACCTGTGCTTCTTGCTGCTTCTAAGTGCAGCACCACCCACCTGGATGATTAAACCAGAAGCACTTCAAAATCTCCCCTTCCCCCATATCTAATGAATTGCCAGTGTTAAAATTCTAATTACCAAGTAGCCCTCACTGTCATTTCCCGCTATGTCCCCTTCTACTTCATTATTTCAAATCTCACATGAACTGCTTCTGGTATCATCTCTCTAAATCCATCCTCTCTGTATCAGTCCCCATGGCCAAAGAGACAGTTTGCACACGTTGCTCTGAAGATGCTCTCTGCTGTCCTCAATATTAAGAGGACATGGGGGTTTATAAAGCACTTCAGAATCCAGTCCCCATGTATTCTCCCCCTCCATTCCGGCTTTATTGAACACTTTTTTTCCCCATCTCCCTGCTTTTACCTGTAGTTCTGCCTATCCTCAGCAATGTCATTCCACTGTCCCACGTCTCTCTAGCTGACTCCTAACACCACTTCTCTAGGAAATCCACTGTGACACCCTCTACCCAGGTACCCCTCGTGCTGAGTTCTCTGCAATCCCAAAATCACAGTACTAATTCACATCAGAACCACCCATCAGCTCATTTTCACACTCCTCTACACTGTCCAAGATGCAAGAGCCTGTGTCTGTCCTATTTAAAGCTGTGCACCAGAACCTACAAGGCCTTCTGTGGAACAGACACTCAGTGAATCTTTGTTAGAAGAACTGTTTTGTCCTACCTCCTTGTGATATATTTGGAATATATTTCTCTGGAATATATTTCTTGACAGTGCCTTAACTATTCCTCATCTACCAAAGTCTTACCCAGAGAAGATAATCAGGATAATTTTTGAATGAGTTCAAGACTCAAAAGGAACAGGGGCATCCTGACTAGATGCTAGATAAACCTGTGACTGTCCAAAAAATAATGCATGGCTGTTAACTCAAAAAGCTATTAAAGGGCCTTAAAAGTTTAATGTCTTTCTATTGTAATCAAATACCTTTATAGTGCAAATATATAACTTACATGCATTTTACTTTTACATATTCATGACAAGATCATTACATAGACATTGCAGTGTTTTCCCAAATGAATCTTCATTTTAATCAAACCTACAAAGCATTTACTGAAATTAACATATCTGGCAAAGCCACAGACTTGTATCAAGCAGCATCAATGCTGTAGTATTAAAAAAGTAAATAAACTAAAGATGTAGAAGCAGCGGGCTCACCAGCAACCACGCTTCTGGAGAAGGATCCATATACAAGATCCTTACCCAAGAACTATGATGCTACACACCTCCAAAGAGTTTATGCACTAAACACTGTGCTTGAATCACATAATAAAGACCTTCATAGAGGAAAATGTCATATAAATGCATTTTTTCTTTTTAAGGAGAATGCAATAGAAATATATTAATGATAGCCTCAAATATCCAATATTATTCTATCTTATATTTTAAACCAAAGTTACAGAACCCTACAAGTCTTTATAAAGAACTCTCTTCACAGCACAGCTGTAGTTCTCTTTAAAACGCAAAAATGTTCTCTTGTGCTATATCCTTACAAATAAACATAATATACACAAAAATGAAAAGTTCAGATTCTGCATCAAGCATTTTCAATCTTGCTTTTTGATACAAACCAGAATATAGTCAAATTTGCAAAGCGTTCACTTAATAGTTTAGTTGAAGCAAACTTAAAAGGGCTATGGGTTTTCAGCAAAGGTGAGACCTTTAGGAACTTCAGCAGTGTCCCTGGCACTCGGAAGTTCAGCTGAAGTCCCGATTGGTGAGGACAAGTGGAGCCACAAGGGTCCAGACATAAAGGATGAGGCACACCCAGCTGGAGCTGATCTTGACCCACACTGCAGGCCACTTGCTGGTCACACTCTGGAACTTGGCATCAGGGCTAAGAAAATAAAGAGAGTCAAAAGGTGGTACTAGCATCCTGCAGCCCCCCAATTAAGGCAAGAAACTCCCCAGTGAAACCTGGCAGGCACTAGTGCCCCAGCAGATTTCTAGGGGGAAGCTGAGGAAGCTGCTATCTTTAGTTATTTTGAGCAAAGGACTTGGGCTCTCAAATAGCATTCTTCCTCTTGTCAGCATGAAAGATCCCAGCTATTCTTCAGATAAGGTGCTTCAGGACCACTTGGCTATTCTAATTATTGGTAAAAGTCTAGCTTAAAAGAGCCTCCTTGAAACTTTCCTTCCTTAGCACATTATTACTTTGACCAGAATATTCTGAGATAGCTATCTTTAGGTGCAGAGAAAACTGATCTACAAAGATGGGTTAGGCTCCTTTAAAATATCATGATTTTTTCTCTCAAATAAATCAAGTCTAGAAAAGCTCCCAAATATATGCACTGAAAAGAATTCCAAATGGGTTTTAAATGTAGAGGAGAGAAAGTCAAAAGTCTTGCGGAGAGAGCACTGAGCACAGCTTGTTTACAGGAGTAAAAGAAGGGGTTCTATGGTTGGGACAATAGATAAAGATGCCACAGGCAGTCCGAGGGGCTGAGCGGCCTTGCACCGATTTTGCCTGTGCCTCACCTGTACCAGCTCGTCAGTGTCATCATGATGTACAAGGAGGCCAAGCACAGCATCAGATGGAAGAACGAGTAGCTGTACTGCACGCCCTCTTTCTCGTTGTCCACAGCCCGCCGAGGCTGTCCATCTTCTTCATCGCTGGCTCCACTGCCAGTTGTATCACCAAGGATCACGCTGTCGCTCCCCGAGAGGGTCAGCTTGTTTACTTGGCTGTTGCTGGAAGTGCGGATGCTGGGAAGCAAGCAAGACAAATCAGAAAGGGGCCATGGCATGTCTGCTCCTTTGGCCTGCAGACATCAAGGTTATTTTGTAGCTGCTTCAACTTTGGAGAATATTTAAAATTCTGAACTGCTGTCTGACTGCTCAGGGCTGACCATACTTGCACTAGTTACTACCCCATGGCTCAACTCCCAAAGCACGTAATGTTCCCATTACTTCACAAGGGCCTCTTCTGTGCTTGGAATGTACCACCCACGGACCTCTTCCCGGCTAACTTACTCATCCTTTGCTTCTCTGACTGACTCAGTGCCATGTCCTCTGGAAAGCCTTCCCTGACATGGCCCCTCCCTAGGCGGGGTTACAGGATTCCTCCCACCTCCCAGCGCTCCCTAGGCATCCTTCTGCCCCAGCACTTCTCATTCCTGCCTTGCCTGCTAGGCAAACAACTCCTTAAAAAGATGCAGTCATCCATGTGTTTCTAGCACTGCAGATGCGCACTATAAGCAGGAGTTCAATGACTGAATTAAAAAATACATATGAATGAAGGACAAAAACTACATGATCATTTCAATAGACAGAAAAAGCATCTGACAAAACCTAGCGACCTTTCAAGATAAAAATGCTCAGAATAGGAATACACAACTTTCTCCAACTGATAAAATGCATCAATGAAAAACACAGAGCTAACACCATACTTAATGGTAAAAGACTAAAAGCTTCCTCCTAAGATCAGGAACAGGGGAAGGAACTCGCTCTCCACTTTGCTATTCAACACTGTACCAGGAGATCTAGCCAGAGTAATGAGGCAAGAGAAAGAATTAAAAGGTATCCAACTAGAAAAGAAGTAAAACCAACTCTATTAGCAGATGACTTGATCTTGTATGGAGGAAATCCTATGGAATACACACACATAAACCATCAGAACCAATAAATGAGCTCAGAAAGATAGCTGAAGACAAGCTCAACACACAAAAATCAACTGTTGCCACACTCAGAAATGAGCAACCCCAAAGTTCAACAATTGTATCTACAACACCATCAAATCAAATAAAACGCTTAGAGAGAAATTTACAAAATATGTTTAAGATCTGTGCACTAGTAATTATAATCCATTGGAAGAAATGAAAGAACTAAATAAGTGTTGTAACTAAAAAAGACATATTTCACATTCATAGACTGGAAGCCTTAATACTGTTAAAATAATATCCTCCCAAGCTGATCTACAGAACCAGTGCAAACCCTATCAAAACCTCAACTACCTCTTCTTTCTGGTAGTAAGGACTGAACCCAGGGGCACTTCACCACTAAACCACCTCCCACGTTCTTTTTATGTTTTACTTTGAGACAGGGCCTCACACTTATGACCCTTCTTCCTCAGGTTCCTAAGTAGCTGGAATTACAGGTATGCACTCCCTTGCCTGGCACCATCTCTTTTTACAGAAACTGACAAGCTCATTCTAAAATTCACATAAAAATGCAAATGGCCCAAAACAGCCAAAACAATCATGAAAAAGAAAAATTTAGAGAGTTCCAACTTCCCAATTCCAAAACTTACTACAAAGCTACAGTGATCAAAATAGTATGGTACCAGCATAAGGCAAAACATACAAACCAATGCGACAAAACTACAGTCCAGAAATAATCTGCTACATTTATGGTAAACTTTTTTTTTTTTTTTTTTTTTTGGTGCCAGGGATTGAACTCAGGGGCACTCAACCACTGAGCCACACCCCCAGCCCTATTTTGTATGTTATGTAGAGACAGGGTCTCACTGAGTTGCTTAGCACCTCACCGTTGCTGAGGCTGGCTTTGAACTCGTCAGTCTCTTGTCTCATCCTCCCAAAGTGCTAGGATTACAGGCTTGCACCACCACGCCCGGCACTGATTTTTGATAAGAATGCCAAGACAATTTAATAGGAAAGTTTTTTCAACAAATGGTCTGGGACAACTGAATAATCACAAGGGGAAACACTGGAACTCCTACCTCAAGCCACACATAAAATCAATAAAAAGACAACCCAATTAAAATACAAGCAAAAGCCTTAAATAGACAATTAAGGAAGTTGTACCAATAAACACATGAATAAGATACCTATCATCATTAGAGAAACACAAAATCACAGTGAAATGCTACTTCACTCTCTCTAGTATGGTTACAATTTAAAAGGCAGACAATTATAGTGTAATAATTAGGATATGGTCAAACTGGAAATTTTGCTTAGGGGACTATAACATGAGGTAGCCACTACACGGAAAACACTCTCACAGTTCCTTAAGAAGTAGTTACCAAATAACCCAGAAAGTCCACTCCTAGCTATATGTTCAAGAGAACGAAAAACATACATCCATACAAAACACTTGTACACAAACATTAATAGCTGCATTTTCAAAAACAGTCTCACAAGGGAAACAACCCAAATGCCCACCAACTGATTAACAAACAAAATGTGTAACAGCCACACAAAGGGATACAGTATTTCCTATAAAAGAAATACTAATACATGCTACAACATGGTTCAACCTCAAAACTACTCAGCAAAAGCTGTCAGCTGGGTGCAGTGGTGCACACCTGTCATCCCAGCACTTTGAGAGGTTGAGATAGGAGAATCACGAGTTCAAAGCCGGCCTCAGCAATGGCAAGGTGCTAAGCAACTCAGTGAGACCCTGTCTCTACACAAAACATAAAACGGGGCTGGGGACATGGCTCAGTGGTCAAGTGCTCCTGAGTTTAATCCCCAGTACCAAAAAAAAAAGCTGTCAGACCAGACATTATTGCCTACAGTCATGTGCCACATAATGATGTTTCAGCTGATAATGGAACTGCCCATGACAGTGGTCCTATAAGATCACAGAGCCTAATGACATTGATGCCATCTCAGTTTATGTAATAAGCACACACTATGATGCTTGTACAATTAAATCACCTAACAATGCATTTCTCAGAGAGCATCCTTATATACTCAGGACTACATATGAAACCTATGTATTTTACATATGTGTGCGCACACACATGCACGTGCATACATGCACACACACATATATAAAAAGTATATATACAGGTGAGTCATGATTATGTATGGAATGCTTGAGTAGGCAAATCTACAGACACATGAAGTGGATTAGTGGTTGCCAGAGGCTGGAAGGAGGGAGACTGGGGAGTGACTGCTAATGGGTACAAGATTTTTGCAGGAATGAAAAATGCTTTCCTTTTGTGTTGTTGTTCTGCTGTGGTGTTAGGGATCAAACCCAGGACCTCCACATGTCAGACAAGCATTCTACCACTGACCTACACCTCTAGCCCCAAGATTTTTTTTCTAAAAAGATAACCCATCCAATTTTGAAAGCCACTATTTTATCCTCATCTCTTTGTAAGACTGGGAGGAGTTATCTGATGAGATGATGTTCCAAACTTTAAGAAATATACAGAACCGGGAGAGCTGGGGATATAACTCAGGGGTAGAGTGCTTGCTAGCATGCTCAAGGTTCTGGGTTCAATCTTCAGTACTGCAAAAAAAAAAAAAAAAAAAAAAAAGAAATAAAGAAAGAAATACACACAGCTGGGTAACTGAGGTGAATAAAGAACTTTTCATTAAAGAGAGCTAAGTTGTTTTTTTTAATTCCTCAAAATGGTTTTGAAAGCAAAATAGCTTCTTCATCCTATTGTTCTCTCATGAGAACCTTAGACCAACCACCTCTTAACTTACCTAGAATACAAAAGACAGAAAACAAAGACTGCAAGCCCCAGAAGATTTTCTGCATCCAAAAAGTGCCCCTTCTTTGATGGTGGAGCAGAGGTGGGGGCTACAGCAGTGGAATTCACAGGAGCCGCGGTTGGTGAAGCGATGTGTGTAATGATGCTCAGTAGGGTGGGGTTGCAGGAACGGTCTGAAAATGGGAAATTGTTTTATTATCCTTAGTTTCCGCTCATCTTGTTCTAAGAAAGGCTGTGAGAGATTGCCGATATATCATTCAGTGGTGCTGTGAAACGTGGGGATGCTACACCCAACTGGAAACCCAGCAGTTAGTAATGGGTTTGTGATGGAACTAGTGATTTAGTTTCAGAAAAAAAGAAACGACAGTATCTGTCAAATTTGTAAATGTCAAGCATGATTGTCCTGATTTTATAGTTTAACTGATGTTTTTTTAGTTCTATAGTATCAAGGCTTTATGCACACAAGCTTATCCTTAGCTCTAACATAGTTACTTAATAAAAATTAAGTTATCGTGGGGTGGTGGGGGGGGGTCCTGTAGTAACCATTTACCTTTATAGAGAGTCCACAGAATGACCTATTGAGAAACAATTCTGTAAGAGCTGCAAAAGGAGATTTTCTTACAGCTGTTTCTGTCATGGCCTGTGACACCAAAGAAAAATAACTCTACAGAGGACTAAAACAAGGTCACCTTTGTGAAGAGCTCTTACTAACTCTTACACGTGGGAAATAAAACATAAAAGGTCAGCCGGGCATGGTGGTGCAAGCCTGTAATCCCAGCACTTAGGGAGGCTGAGACAGGAGAATCGTGAGTTCAAAGCCAGCCTCAGCAACAGCAAGGCGCTAAGCAACTCAGTGAGACCCTGTCTCTACATAAAACACAAAATAGGGCCGGGGATGTGGCTCAGTGGTTGAGTGCCCCTGAGTTCAATCTCCAGTACCCAAAAGAAAAAAAAAACCATAAAAGGTCAATATCTGTAAATCTACAGTGACCACCGTACATTTGCAGGTCTTTAAAATCTTGTTATCTGTTTCACATTTGCTCTACCTCTAGTTTTTGCACCTCCTAAAGAGGTGCTTTCCTATTTTCACCAAATAAATGCATTATTGACATTCCTTACCAGGTTCATTTGTCATGGCTGACCACGTGAGGTACAGGGTGTACAGCGTGATGATAGAGGACTGTAGGAGGCCGGAACGAGGCTGATGTTCCTAGGGAATAAAAAGGAAAACTGCCAAAGGGATTGCAAGGTCTCTCTTTTTAAAAGCTAGTATGCTTCCCTGGGATTCACTGAATTATGTGTAGCTGAGAATCTACTGACTTTGCTTGACAGCTGACAGTGGACAAGTAACCTGTCAGTCTGAGTTAGTTTGCAAATGAATTAAGAAAGACAAAGCATCTACTGATTCTCAAGGCATTCCTTGATCCTGAAAATTTCTGTATACCTACGGCTTTGATTTTCTAGTTCCTTGGCATAACAGGAAGAGTCTCAGCTCAGTGCTGTCACTAATCAGTGAGGTGATCCATCACTTCTTTGAGACTTCAGTTTTCTCAGTTGTTTTTTTTTTTCCCCTGCAGTACTGGGGACTGAACCGAGACACTCTACCACTGAGCTATATCCCAAGCCTTTCGTTTTTTATTTTGAAGCAGGGTGATCTTCTACCTTAACCTCCAAGTGACAGTTTTCTTACTTTTAAAAACAGAAGTGAAGACTAGATGTTCTTTCCATATCTAAAACCACAATGATTTTTTTGATCATTGTTTTGGATGCCGGGGAAGGAACCCAGGGCTTTGTGCACAGTAGGCACAGTTCTTAACATTTTCTCATCAGAACAGACAGGATTATCTCTACACTTAGCTACTCTAAGGTACAGCCAATCTCAACTACCACTGAGTTACACATTAAACCTGAATAGTGTTTAAAAAATGAAACTCAAGCCGGGCACGGTGGCGCAAGCCTGTAATCCCAGCACTTTGGGAGGCTGAGACAGGAGAATCGCGAGTTCAAAGCCAGCATCAGCAAGGGCGAGGTGCTAAGCAACTCAGTGAGACCCTGTCTCTACATAAAACACAAAAGAGGGCTGGGGATGTGGCTCAGTGGTCAAGTACCCCTGAGTTCAATCCCCAGTACCAAAAAATAAAAAAATGAAACTCAAGAGCATGAATTTTGTTTTTAAATATTAGTTAATTATTTCTTCTAGTTCAACCCCCCTAAAATGTTAGCTAATGTCCCATAATCATTCCCATGACTTACACAGTTTTAGAAGAACTATAAATTCTCAAGTTACTCAGAGCTTTTTTTTAAATGATAGGGAAATCAATCATGCTTATTAGGTTGTAACTACGAAGACTATATCATAATATGGAAAAATATTTGAAAGGGTAAACTTAGACATAAATTCACTAAAAGGTTACCAAAGTTTTGAACTCAGTGTTAATTAAAAACTTTTCACAGGGCTGGGCATGGTGGCTCATGCCTGTAATCCCAGCAGCTTGGGAGGCTGAGACAGAAGGATTGCAAGTTCGAGGCCAGCCTCAACAACTTAGTGAGACCCTATTTGAGACTGTCTCAAAATAAAAAATAAAAAAAGAGATGCAGATGTGGCTCAGTGGTTAAGCCCCAGAGTTCCATTCCTGCTACCAAAAAAAAAAAAAAAACTTTTCACAGGAGGAAGATGCAGAAAACAACCATACCTGAATTCTTGGGTGGATCGATATAATGGAAACTACAACGCAGAGAATCAGATTAATACTGATGAAGAATTTGTTTTCTGTGCAGCCATCTGGTTTAGTGTAGTATGTGTAGAATAACCCAACAATGATGATTGACAGGACATAAAAAAAGGTTGTAACAGATAGTAAAGCTGGAAAAAGAGAAACAAACATGAATATCCATGATTCTAACAAAACTTCTATAATGAAGACCAATTTTTTAGTATACTATATAAAAATGAAGCAATATTAAATCATCCTTATGGTAGTCAATAATTTATAACGAATTTTCAGAAGCCCCAAGATTAGTTTTGGATTGTGTTGGCTCGATGTTAATTTCTTTTTCCTTTTCTTTTTTTTTTTTTGGTACCGGGGATTGAACTCATGGGGATTCGACCCCTGAGCCACATCCCCAGCCCTATTTTTTTGTGTTATATGTAGAGACAGGGTCTCACTGAGTTGCTTAGTGCCTCGCCATTGCTGAGGCTGGCTTTGAACTCGCGATTCTCCTGTCTCAGCCTCCCTAAGTGCTGGGATTACAAGCGTGAGCTACCACGCCCGGCTTCTTTTTCCTTTTCTTAAAAATTTTTTTTTTGTAGTTGTAGATGGACCACATGCCTTTATTGTGTTTTATGTAGTGATAAGGATCTAACCCAGTGCCTCCCTCACACATGCCAGGCCAGTGCTCTGCAACTGAGCTACAGCCCCAGCCCCTAAATGTTAATTTCTAAAACCCAAGACAGAACTGAATGCACTTCCTGGATTACCTAATTTGGTTTCATCAGCTGGATAACCAGATATTTGATCATTCCAGGTGGAGTACACTGCTAAGTGCCTGCTAAATAACGAGTTCCAGATGCTTTACATAGCAACTTAGATGATTCCTGGGCCCTCTAAAGGCACAATTCACAGAAAGCAACATGCCAGGATGTGAGGGATAAACAAAACAGCCATCTTTTTATGACAATTTTCCCACTGTGGCCCCTGGCTACCCAAAAACTGTTTCCCATCACAAACAATGAGCCCACCTCCCTGAGCTAGGAAAGCAGATCATTTGTTATTTCCAAATATCTACATAAATACTTCTTTCTAGTCATATGGATAATCAAAAATTAATTATATAATTCTGAAATTAAGAAACAGGAAAGAGACTGTATAGTACACCAAGTAAACTTGTGTTCAATTTGAAGCCCAGGCTTATGTGGGAAAATCAGTTTCTACTTATATGAATGGATTTCACATGTTTAAAATTAAACTTTCTAGGGCTGGGGTTGTGGCTCAGCGGTAGAGCGCTTGCCTAGTGCAGGTGAGGCACTGGGTTCGATCCTCAGCACCACATGAAAATACAAATAAGGTACTGAGTCTGCCTACAACTAAAAAAAAATTTAAACTTGCTACATTAGGTCACCAGCACAGTTCTTAGTATTTTTCCATTAGAATAGACATAATTTGGGCTGGGATTATAGCTCAGCAGTAGAGCGCTTGCCTTGCATGCGTGAGGCCCTGGGTTCGATCATCAGCACCACATAAAAAGCAATAAAATAAAGACATTGTGTCCATCAACAACTAAAAAAAAAAAAAAAAGACATAATTTCTCTGCCCTTAGTTACTCTTAAGGTAGGTACAGTCAATCTTCAATTCACTGAATTCTTCTAGAGTTGTGTGATCCAAATGAATTATATAAAAAATTTTTAAATAAAAAAAAATTATAGCTGGGTGTGGTGGCATACACCTGTAACCACAGCTACTTAAAAGGCTGGTGGCATACACCTGTAACCACAGCTACTTAAAAAACTTGGAACTACAAGTTTGAGGCCAGCCTGAGCAACTTAGAGACCCTGCCTCAAAATAAAAATATAAAAGGGTGAGTAGAGGAGCTTGCCTAGCATGCATGAAGGCCTGGGTTCAATTCCCAGTACTGTCCACCCTCTCCCAAAAAGAGGAATTATAAAAGACAGAATAGGTAAAAAATAAATTTTATTACAAAGAAGTAATAAGTTTAGGAGTTTCCAGCCCAACATGATGAATGATAAAGACAATTTTAAAAATCTTTTTCTCTAAAAGAAATGGTTCTTTAAAACAATTCAAGTGACTAAGAATAGAGTCAAGAATAAATTTTGGTATACCATGTCATGGAATACCAAGAAATTATATGGGTACTATACTATGCAGCTATTAAATACTATATATCTATACTCACTAGAACAGAAAAAATATTCACCACATAGCAAGTGAAATGGACAAATCTTGGAACACTATGTAGCATGTATAATACTGTTTATATTTAAACACAAAAATGTATGTTGCATTAATACATAAATGTTACATAATAGTGGTTATATACAGAATAGAAAGTGGGTTGCAGACATGCAGGGAATCACATGTTTTTTTTTTTTTTTTTTTTTTTTTTTTTTTTTTTTGGTACCAGGGATTGAACTCAGGGGCACTCGACCACTGAGCCACATCCCCAGCCCTATTTTGTGTTTTATGTAGAGACAGGGTCTCACTGAGTTGCTTAGCACCTCGCCATTGCTGAGGCTGGCTTTGAACTCGCGATTCTCCTGTCTCAGCCTCCCTAAGTGCTG
>CM053401.1:166529109-166588713 GCA_028644305.1 Xerus rutilus
TTGGTACCAGGGATTGAACTCAGGGGCACTCGACCACTGAGCCACATCCCCAGCCCTATTTTGTGTTTTATGTAGAGACAGGGTCTCACTGAGTTGCTTAGCACCTCGCCATTGCTGAGGCTGGCTTTGAACTCGCGATTCTCCTGTCTCAGCCTCCCTAAGTGCTGGGATTACAGGCTTGAGCCACCACGCCCGGCTACATGTTTTGTTCTTTATAAACATCTTTGTCTCTTTCTTTTGCAATGCTAGGGATTGAAGCCAGGGCATGCAAAGAGGCACTCTACCTCGAACTATATCCCTACTCTTGCTCTTTATCAATTTCTATCACTTGTGTTTATAGTGAATACAGTATTACTTTCCTTTATATATATGTGTGTGTGTATACACACACGCATACACACATACATATATAAATATATACATACATATGTAAATATACATATATGTATGTATGTGTGTGAGTGTGTGTGTAAATATTTCTAAAATAAGCCAGACAAATGAAATGAAAACACTGGGCAATTTGTATATGCACTAAAAGCATTTAAAACACTCATGCACGTGACGTGATCCTTCTCCTTCTGGAAATCTAGCCTAAGGAAACAATCAGAAATGTAATAAAACATATTAGGTATTAACTTCTGTACCATAAGCCAAAGTAAGTTCACAAGCTACTTTTAAGTTCAAAAAAGCCAAATTATAAACCACTCACATGCATGACACATTAATAAACAAAACCATATTACACATATTTTAATTTCATATACAAAAGATACATATGTTCATGTAGAAAAAAGACTATCAGAAAATAAAGTAATATGTTAACAGTGAGTAATTATTATTGGATAGTTGGACTATGGGAAATGTTTTCTCTTTTTGTGCTGGCGACTGAACCTAGGACCTTACACACGCTGAGCACATACTCAACCTCTGAGCTATACTTCTACACCTTGAGAATTTTTCAATGCATCTTGGCAATTATTATTTTTAATGGGGAAGGGGGTTGGGAATGAGAAGTCTCAACTGTTAGTTTTAAAATGAAATAAGGCCTAATAAGTAGAAGGCTACAAAGCCCTTCCCTATTATTAAACGGGCTCTAAATTCTATTCCCTACCTAGGAACGTTAAGTGGCCTTTCCCACCAGAAAGCTTTCACAAGAGGTTTGGGGTCACACTCTGAATAAAGCAGTCACCCCTATCTGCCTGAGGTATATGGGCAGCTGTCCCAAATGTAGAACCCACCTGATTTCCCTGTCCATGGAAACAAGTTTACCAAAACCAAGACTATGTCACTAAATATTTTCCTTATCTAAACACAGGCAATTATATTACAAATCTCAAAATAAATTAACTGGGAGAATCCAGATATTGAAAATATCTTTGCTATTCCCTTCTGGGGTTTCACAACTGACTTAACTGGAAAATTGTAGTTTTTAAAAAGGCAGCTCTATATTGGGAGTTTATACATTTAATCACTGGAGATTTTATTGTACACTCTGTTTAATGTAGCCACATGGCTCTCAGAGGTGAGTTTAGATACCTACCGGCATACCAGACCCTTGGGTTTCCTTCTTCCATACGACTCACCCATAATTCATTCCAAGAGTGAGCCAAGTCTACCAAGAGCACCAGCTGGATAAGGATGAAGAAAGCAGCCCCCGCCATGCCAACAAAAAACCAGGCTACAAACCAAAGGAATAGAGTTATTCTTTCCAGTAGGAGGAACATTTCAGAATTACTGTTCAACATTCTGAACAGATTTCAAGCAGAAGTAGTTAAGATGTTCTGTACCCAACAGTACAGCAAGACTACTATAATTCCAAACTCAAATAGTGTTGTCTGAGCAGTGTCCTATTGGGTTTCTGACCTTTTAAAACTTGTTTTAGCTTATGCAAAGGGAGCTGAGGGCCTGCCATTCCAATTGGTTCTATAAGCCTTTTCCTTTACTTTTGGGGGTGGGAGATATCAACAGAAATCCTCAAATGTCACTTGATGCCATGTTAAGGAAGCAGGTTAAAAAGGAGATAATGGAATATAAGTGTTATAAGTCCTCACATTGGCAAGCTTTCTGATTAACTTTGTTTTGCCAAGTGAGAGAGTACGCTATCAAAATATTAGCCAAAGATTAGCCAGGAGCGGTGGCACACACCTATAATCCCAGCACTTTGGAAGGCTGAGACAGGAGAATCACGAGTTCAAAGCCAGCCTCAGCAATGGCGAGACACTAAGCAACTCAGTGAGACCCTGTCTTTACATAAAACACAAAATAGGGCTGGGGATGTGGCTCAGTGGTCGAGTGGCCCTGAGTTTAATCCCCAGTACCAAAAAAAAAAATATTAGCCAAAGATTAACATACGGTTCCCAAAAAGCTGAGAAAGGGGCTGAATGCCTCTTGGCTTTAATCAATCACCGTCGTAATACTAGTACATCATCTAAGTTAATGCCCAGTTCTGCAAAATCACTAACAAAAGTGTAGCTTTAAGTCAATCACCTGTAGAAACTGTACATCTTGTAACTAACCCCTCAGTAGCGAGCCATACCTGAGGTGAAATAGCCCCCAGGGATGTAGAAAGATCCAACCATGATACCAACAATGGCAGCGATTTTGAAGAACCAAAACCTATTAAAATATGAGAAAAATAAATTTCTAAATGCAAAAACAAGCATTACCAACATGAATGATTTGATTTGATATTCATCTGATATGAGGCTACTTCATTATTTCATATAAAGGACATCAGCAGCACAGAAAGTAATTCATTCACATTTATTATAAGAGAAACACATAAATATAAGAGTCTCTCCAATTTTAGCACTTAAAGGTAAAGACTTTTCTAGAATTATGAGTTCTAATAGGGTTGACTATGTAGAGATCCATTAACTGCTAGGTTTGTGAGAAAAAATATTGCCAAATCTTCTATTTGTAACACAGGACATAAAAACCTTGCCCACAATCACATGGCTTATTACCGGCAAAGCCAGGACCAAACCTGACTCTCAGTGTATCATCTTTAATAACTGCCTTGAGTGGTAGAAGAGAAATCATCAGGCTGGACAGACTTGAGCTTCAATCCTAGCTTCAACCCTCACTGGCTGAAAGATCTCAGGTAACACATATTTAACCTCTCTGAAATTCAGTTATTGTACCTACAAAAAGGGGGATTTTAAGAGTTTACAAAACTCTTTTCAGTCTTCAAATGAGGAATATATATATATACACACACACATATATATATGAGAGACACTGGTGATCAGGAGTAGAAAGCAAAATATGTAAATCAGTCCATATATATTCACTGTTTATCTTTTTCGTATACTGCTTAAATGTGTCAAGTACATGTTTATCTTTAAACAACAGAATGGAAAATGTGTGTGTATGTAGTGCCTAACATAGTCTCTGACCTGTTCAAAAGGTGTTCAGTAGGGCTAAGGATGTGGCTCAGTGGTAGAACGCTCGCCTAGTATATGAGAAGCCCTGGGTTTAATCTCTACCACTGGGAAAAAAAAAGGGCAATAAGACAACTCCCTATCCCTTCCATGTTGTAGGGCTCCAACTAAAGATGACATTAACAATTTCACATGTATAATAATATAATAAATCAAAAATACATCTGGCCCACTGATTTACATATTCCACTGCTTTCTAATGGGAGCATTAACTGCTGAAGGAGAGGAAGGGCCACATTGTAATACAATAACAAACAATCTTACATACCCATTGTGTACTGCTGCTCTGGGATCTTTACTCGTTTTTACTTTTAACATGAGCAAAAAGAAGACAAAGAAAAAGACGGCCAAGGCAAAGTTGATCCGATACACAGCTTTATAACCGACCAGCACATCACAATCTTTATCTGCCTTTATATCAATCACCTTGATTTTAAATCCCCCTTCACAGAATCCAGGAATCTAAGGGGGGGAAAAAATTTCAAAATTATGGGAATATCCACATAAATCAGAGATTCCATCTCGTCATAGGAAAGCCTGGATTTGTAAAACCGACCACTTCAGCAGCTGCAAGGCTGGCTGTAGGATTTTTGTCTTTCATTTCCCACTGATCAACAATTTGGTTTCCAAAGAGTATAAACAACTTGCACTCAAAACCTCTAATGAGGTTACCTCAATTTCCCATGAGATTTTCCAACTACTAAAGATTTCTTCCAAATGAGAAGGACTAGTCTTGCTTAAAGTTTAAATCTACAAGGAAAAAAAAAAAGTCTTAGGATCCCTTTTTTTTAAAAGATTTTTTTAAACAGTTATTTTATTTATTTATGTATTTTGCATGTGGTGCTGAGGATCGAACCCAGTGCCTCACACGTGCGAGGCAAGCGCTCTACCACTGAGCCACAACCCCAGCCCCTAGGATCCCTTTTAAATTCGGTTTTCTCTGGGTTGTGAAACTAAAGCCTGAATCTGCTCATTCTGACGACCTTTATTTCTGGAAAAGGACTAATGTCCTAACAACTATGTCTTGGCTACAACCAAAAGTAATGTAAAAACACAAAATTAAAATTACAATGATCTTGACTGAGTGTAACAGTAAAAACAATTAAATTGAGGGCTGAGGTTGTGACTCAGCGGTAGAGCGCTTGCCTCACACATGTGAGGCACTGTGTCCGTGTATAACTAAAAAATATTTTAAAAAAACAATTAAATTAGAAATATAAAAATAATCAGTATAGTAAGGTTGCTGTTCTACTTACCTTCTTCAACTGAGTTTCCATCCCTTCTGTCAGCATGATACAAGACACAGCAGTCCCCAGGAGGAGAATAAAAGCATAGATGAGTCGAGTCACAGTGGAATTCTTAGTGTTGGGGCAGCAACTACACAACAAGCATGATGCGCCACTGCAGAGGCAGGGGACCTGCGGTGAGAACACCATGGGTGGTATGAGATCTCTTTCAGTGCTCTGGAGTCAATGTTATCTCTGCCACTTTACCTCAGCAAGTTACATAATCTAGTTCTATTTCTCCATCTGTGAAATGGTCGTAACAACAGACTTTTCCTCCCTCACATTTTGCTCAATTAAACAAGCATTCAACACAGTGCCTAAAACGAAGAGCCCAATAATGATATCCAGAGAGCATACTTTTTGTGTTATAACGATAACAAGATATAAGTAAGAAAGATATAAACTTAAGTCCATTTGCTGTTTCCTAAGAATAAGAATCCCCAGTTACCAGGGTTGTTAGGGCATAAAGCAACATTACATGGAAAACCTCTTAAAAATAATAAGAGGGCTGGGGTTGTGGCTCAGTGGTAGAGCATTTGCCTAGCCACGTGTGAGGCACTGGGTTCGATCCTCAGCACCACATAAAAATAAATAAATGAAATAAAGGTATTAAAAAATGATAGAGGGGGGGCTGGGATTATGGCTCAGTGGTAGAGCGCTTGCCTCGCATGTGTGGGGCACTGGGTTCGATCCTCAGCACCACATAAAAATAAATGAAGATATTTGTGTCCATCTACAACTAAAAAAAATATTAAAAAAAAAATGATAGAGGTACAGTGCTTGCCTAGCATGTACAAGGTCCTGGGTTTAATCCTCAGTACTGAAAAATAACAGTGACAGTCATTTAGCTCCATTCAATGTATGGAATGGAGCAATGTATCATGGCAGCCATTATTATTTGTAATTCCAATAGCAAGCGGGAAATAGACCAAGCCAGTCTCAGGCCCAAATACCAAAATGAAGCCTGGGGCTGTGGTTGTGGCTCAGGGGTGGAGCGCTTGCCTTGCACACGTGAGGCACTGGGTTCGATCCTCAGCACCACATACAAAATACATAAATAAATAAATAAATAAAGATTTTTTTAAAAAATGAAGTCTGTATCTGGTAATGGAAATAGACATTTGACCCAGCATGACGGTACATATTATAATCCCAGTACTGAAGGGAAGAAGCAGCAAGGCTGAGGCAGGAGGATCTCAAGTTCAAGGCCAGCCTGGGCAACCTAGCAAGACCCTCCCTCAAAAGTTAAAAAGGGCTGGGGGTGTAAGTGCAATGGTAGAGCACGTGGCTAGCACGTATGAGGCCCTGGCTTCAACCTCCAGTGCCGCAAATAAATAAATGAAACAGGCAAAAACAGGCACTAATTCTTCAGGCTTATTTTGTCTATACTCACACACTGTCTCCCTTTAGCTATTTTTTGCCTGATAAATTCAAACAATTTCAAAATAATCAACTATTGTCTGTTATGGGTTGAACTGTGTTCTCCTTAAATTCCTATGTTGAATTCCTAATTCCCAGTATCTCAGATTATTACCCAATTTGGCAACAGGGTCACTGCAGATGTAGTAAGTAAAGACAGGCTATATTGGTGTATAGTGGGCACAAAATCCAATATGACTAGTGTCAGTCATAAAAAGGAGAAATGTGGACATAGATTTGCAACACAGGGTTGCAATGTAAAGATGAAGACGGAACTCAAAGGGCCAAAAAATGTCAAAGACCTCCAGCAGAAGATATGGCAGAGAAAAAGATTCTCCCAAACTCAGAAGGAATCAAGCCTGCTGACAAGCTTAACCCATTTTGTCCCATTGTCCCAGATGTGGAAGACTTACAAAAACTTAAAGTGAACAACAAATACACTGCTATGGTACCTGCGATATTTGACTATTATTTTTGCAGAACTGAAAACTTGGGACTTAATGAGTTAATCTCGGACTTCCAGCCTCCATGAATTGAGACAAGAAACTGCCTTTGTTTAAGTCACCCAATCAGTAGTTCTTTGTTATACAGTCCTAGCAAACTAATACACCCATTTATTTACCTATAACTATCATAAGAATGTCAATACCTTGAGAGGAAGACCATCTTTAGTGTTCTATCTTCTGCACCTTTACATAGTAAAAAATGAGTAAATGAGCAACAAACCTGTCTTATATGTTATATCATTTCCCTTTTCCACTGAAGGACAACTCTACTTTTTCAGCTGTTGGAGCCCAAAACCCAGTCATCCTGGGTATCTCTGCATTTTCCAAAATTGTCAACCATTTTGTCAGCGCATCAGCACTATCTTCAAAGTATAACCAAGACGTGACCACTTTCATAGCATCCTTAGCCCTCACCTTGGTCCAAGCCACAATCATAAACTCTCTTCTGGATTAATGCAGAAGCTCTGTCTCACTGCTGTAGGGACACCAGTGGGGCCCCTGAAGTGGTATAAAGATTACTTTAAGCTGAAGACACTTAGTCAATAAATGCAGGGGGGGAAAAGGCCTCAGAATCCCTCAACTGATAAAAGCAGCAACCCCAGAGAAATGAGGCTGCCATAAATTCCTTTTCGAGGGGAGTTTTAAGAAGTACCTTTCATCTCTGTAAACAAGCATTGTCACAAATCTTATCTGCTATTTACCCTCCTTAAAACTTTGTCTTTCCTAGGTGAAAACAAAACAAAACTACCTGTTCTTCCTATAGAAGCCTCTTCCTGTCCCCTATTAAGTCAGGGATGTAAGCCTCTTTCTTTTTTTTTTTTTTTTTTAATATTTTTTTAGTTGTAGATGGACACAATATCTTTATTTATTTATTTTTATGTGGTGCTGAGGATCGAACTCAGTGCCTCATGCATGCGAGGCAAGTGCTCTACCACTGAGCCACAATCCCAGCCCCATATAAGCCCCTTTCAATTACTCATAACCAAGTATTCCCGTGTGTACATCTGGTACATATTATAAACTCTTTTTAGAAAATCAAAAGACAAATGGGATGCAGTGGTACACACTGTAATCCCAGCTACTTGGGAGACTGAGACAGGAGAACTGCAGGTTTTGAGGCCAGTCTCCATAATTTAGTGAGACTCTCTCAAAAAATAAAAAGATCTGGGATGTAGCTAAGCAGTAAGCACCCCTGGGGTTCAATCCCTAGCACCACAGTAAATAAATAAGACCCTGTGTCAAAATAAAAATTTTAAGAAAGGGCTAAGATGTATCTGTAGGTAGAGCACTTACGGGTTCAATCTCTAGTATTTTGGAAAAATCATTAAACATCTACACTTTTTTTCCTCTTGCTAATCTGTCTTCTGTGAGTTTAACGGGAAGGTCCCCATCAACTAAACCAAAAGGGTGGAGGGAGTTTTTCCTTCCCTATATTGTTTTATCCTTACTTTTCCACTATCTATTCCGCACACAGCAACCCAGAACCAATCTTGTTAAAACACATGTCAGATCAGGTCACTCCTCTTTTCAAATTCTGCAATGGCTTCCCTATCACTTAAGAGTAAAAGCCAAGCCGGGCGCGGTGGCTCACGCTTGTAATCCCAGCACTTAGGGAGGCTGAGACAGGAGAATCGCGAGTTCAAAGCCAGCCTCAGCAATGGCGAGGCACTAAGCAACTCAGTGAGACCCTGTCTCTACATAAAACACAAAAAAATAGGGCTGGGGATGTGGCTCAGTGGTCAAGTGCCCCTGATTTCAATCCCCAGTACCAAAAAAAAAAAAAAAAAAAGAGTAAAAGCCAAAGTCCTTAAAGCCTGTTAAGACTGGGCTGGGGTTGTAGTTCTGTGGCACAGCAAGCCTGTCCCTAGCATGTCCAAGGTCCTGGGTTCAAATGAGATAAAAACAAAATACAATCCCTGTAAGACCATATAATGGGAATCCATGTGATTTCCATTACTTTTTTCTTTTCTTTTGTTTTTTTTCTCTTGCTAGGAATGGAACCCAGGACCTCCAGCATGCTAAGACAAGCATTCTACTACTGAGCTGATCCCCTGCCCCCACTGCTGCCTTTTTTATTCCATTTCCTGTTGTTCTTCTAACTCACTCCACTTTCTGGTATCCTGAACTCTTTGATGTTCCTACTGAAAAAAAGAATTGATAAAATATAGAAGCCATTTCTAAATATAAATGCTTGGATAGCATCAATTAAAATCTTAGTTTTAACTTAAAGCCAAAGTGTTTTTCAGGTTATCAAGGTAGGAAAGACATTTTGTTTCAAAAGACCAATCAATTCACTCCTTAACTATCAACCTTCTGGAGTATGTATTTTAAATCTATTTTGTAAGTAGTGGCTGTAAAAATCAACTGGTGAAGGCTGGGGTTGTGGCTCAGTGATAAGAGCACATGCCTAGCATGTGTGAGGCACTGGGTTCGATCCTCAGTACCATATAAACATAAATAAATAAAATAAAGGTATTGTGTCCATCTATAACTAAAAAAATCAACTGGTGAAGATTTTTGGGTTTAATGTAATAAAAGATAAAAAGAAAAATTGTACAGTAAAGTGAAGAATTACTTCATAAAACTTGAGTTGCATCAGATCAACTATGTAAAATGTATTTCTTTAAGTTAGGATCAAAAAAACTGCAAAGCCACTGCTCAAGAAACTCCTAAATGGCCAAACTTCTTTCTTCATTAAGTTCAACAACCTTAAAGGATGGAAAATGTATTGTCCCTAAGAAACAGTAATGGAATGTGCTGAGACTGAATCCTTGGTCAATTACATCAGCTGGGGAATTAAGAAACAATTAGGAGATGATTCAAGGAACCATGCTCCTCTGAAGCAGATATAAGGAAATCCAATATGTTCTCTCTCAAAGACCCTAACATTTTCTTTTAAAAAAATGTTTACCGTTTACAAAGTGATTCAACTCATGTAGTCACTTTATCCTCACAACAGTTCTCAATGTGAGGAATAACAACAGTGTTTACCCTCACCGATAAATGACCTGTAGAGGGCCCAAAATTTTAAAGGTCACAGCTTCCAGTTTTGATAAGCCAAGGACTGTTCCCTAGCACCAGAACCGCAGGCAGGCTTTGGTTAAAATCTCAATTCTGCCACACTTCGTAGCTTTGGCAGATCCTGTGCTGTGGAATAAAAATATGATTCAAACCACCCAAAATTAAAGGACGCCACCTTAAGAAGGGCTTGCAAAGGAACCCAGGGGCTCCCGCGGCGGGGCCCTCATGCCTTGGTACTACTCCAGCGCCCAAGGAACCCAGAGTCCGGAGGGTTCGCGGGGGCGGGGCAATCGGAATTGTAAACAATGGCAGTTAGGCCTCCTACGTTTCTCCATGAACGCGGGAGGCGACCCGAGCAGTCCGAAGCCTCCCTGGGGACATCGTAGACGGGGCCTAGACCCCCGAGACCTCCGCAGCCCCGGGCCTAGCCCCTTCTCCCGTGGGCCCCTGGGGCCGTGGCCCCTTCGGATCTGGGGTTGGGACTACTGCCATTCCCTGAATACCGCAGGTCTGGCGAGGGGACAGGACTCTGAACTCACCCAGCTGGCGAGGGAGAAGACGCCCAGCACAGCCCCCATGGTGACGCTGTGATGGAGGTGGCCGGTCCGGATGGAGGTGCTTGCGCGATGGTAACTGCCCGCTGAGGCGTCGCCCCAGAAACGCGACGGTATCTCGGGCCGGAAGTACGGCCCACCCCTCCCAAGACGCGTGGCATGCGTCATTGCGCGGTCCCGCCCACTAACCCCCTCCCCCGCAGTAGTTGCCCAGAGGGCACCTGTGATTGGACAGAGATTGGGGGAGGCGTGGCTAAATCTGCCTCGGGTACCTGGATCTGCGAATGCTCCACTCCTACGTCTATTGTATTGCTGGGCGGCTGATCTGAAGATCTGGGGCGGCGGGAAGGGCACAGATGTGCACAAAGAGACACACTGTCTACCCTCATAGCATTTGTGATCTAGGTAAGAGGAGACTGACAATAAACAGATGCACCTAGACATAGTGTGATGAATACTACGAAGTAGTGTGAGGGAATATTTTTTCAATAAAAAAATATTCAGGAGCTGGGGAGGTGTAGCTTAGTGATAGAATGCTCGGGGTTGGATACACAGCACCGGGAAGAAAATACATAATTATATGTAATATATATTTATGTAAATTGTAGGTGTGTTTTATATTTAAAATTATATGTATAATTAAATATGTATTTAAGTGCCCATTTTGTAAGAGGAAGATAATTTAGTTGAGGAGTAGTCATGGAAGGCTTTTCTGAGGAATATTTAATTTTTGAGCAGAAGGATGGATCTAAGTTAACCAAGAAAAGATGGGTGTTGTTTCCTATGTCAAAGGACAATTCTGGGTTCAATTCCCAGTACTGGGAAAAAATAAAATTAACGTCATTGCTTTTTGGTGGTCATAAACTGAACTATGAAGAGTAAAGACAAGCGGCAGAAGTTGGAGCTGTCAGAAAACATGAGCCTTCTTGTAGCTTCTGAGATTATAGTTCAGTGTTTTCTTCTGGAAGGGCCAAGTGAAGTTAATGAAGCTACAAATGACCAATCCTGGTAAACAGTGAAAACTGGCAAGCTTTGTAGGGTTTCAGAGGTTCAGTACATAGTGAACTCAGCCCAAGATGAAGCAGAACATCATGGTGGAAGGGCATGGCACAGGAAAGCAGCCACATGGCAACCAGGAATCATCACAGGTCTGATAAATAAACATGCTTCAAGCAAATGGAGATTTCCCTCTTCTAGGAACACAGGCTTAATAGATAAGCATCCTACAAAGCAGGCAGAGATACCCCCCTCCCCCTCAGCAGCTGCATCTCCCTGGGCACCAAATGGAGATTCTCCTCAGTGGCAACTTCCTTGCCACTTGAGAAAGCTCTGTGTGCTGTACAAACTCCCCAACTTTCACCTTTATTCTTTCCCTCTTTTGACCCCAAGGCTGCTGCAACCCCCCAAAAGCCCTTAAATCTCTCTTCCAGGTGTGACATACAGGAATTAACTGTCTCTTTTCCTACTTCACCATCAACTTCACCACCTGCTTTTTTCCAGGCTGGAGGGGCTGGGATGAGTGGCCAAACCATGTATATCATCAGGGACCCCAGAGTTCAGTTTCTGTCTGGGACCCTGGTAACAATTCCACAGGTGTCTGATGAGGGCAAGTACATTACTAAGCAGTACATTACTAGGCTATGCATGATTAATTGCTAGGGTAATTATAGCAGGGTCTTAGAAGCTGCTTTTGCTATAAAGCATTGACTCTTCAGTTGGGCCTCTAAATGCCCAATGTAACTAAAAGCAGGATAAAACCTGGCATCTCTGCCTTCAGTTTGTATCTTCCAGCCTTAATACTTTAAACTTTAGGTCAGATTCCTGCTCAGCTCTGCCTGTAGGCATGTTGATCACTTCAGGATTCTGTCTAATTACTGGTATTTCTAGGTTTGTGACCCGTAAATTTATATAACTTATCTGGTCCCTCTTAAAGACTAAAGATACCAAGATAAGAATAAGGCATTTTTAAGATTTGCAGGGACATTCAACTATCAGCTTTTACAATGTCCTGTTCCAGCCCTCCTGGAGAGGTCCCCAGAGGTCTCCAGTCAACACTCTAAACTTTTTCTTCCTCTTTGGGACTGGGATTGAACACAGGGTTACTCAACCACTGAGCCACAACCCCAGCCGTATTTTGTATTTTATTTAGAGACAGTCTCAATGAGTTGCTTAGCACCTCGCCATTGCTAAGACTGGCTTTGAACTTGTGATTCTCCTGTCAGCCTCCTAAAATGCTGGGATTACAGGTGGGCGCCATCATGCCCAGCTTGTCATTACCCTAAACTTAGTCACTTTGGATTCCAGGAACAGCAGATAAGATCAACTCCCCCAAGGGGGAGCAATTACCCCATGACAGGAACTGAGGCTGCTCCCCTAAGCAGAAACAGTCATCTCATGGAAACTGGATTGTCCCCTAAAGCAATAAGAACTTCTCCTGGAGCCACCCTGCAGAATCAGAACTGAGATAATGATCAGAAGGACCACGAGTGTTTCTCATGTCAATACCCCCAAAGATAGGACTAAGGACTCCTGGTCCCTCTTGTCTTCTCAACATAGCTAGATTGAGGGGGCATGGGAAGAATGGAGAAACTTTGGTCAAAGGGAAGGGAAGAGAGGGGATGAGACATGGGGACAGGAGAGATGGTGGAATGAGATGGACAACAATGCCCTAGGTACATATATGGTACATATGGTGTAACTCTGTATTGTGTACAACCAGAGAAATGAAAAGTTGTGCTCCATTTGTGTACAATGAGTCAAAGTGCACTCTGCTTGCTGTCATATATACCTAATTAGAATAAATAAATTAAAGAAAAAATGTAGCTAGATTGATTAAATTCCTTTCCTATTTCACCATTATTTTTGTTTGTTTGTTTGGGGGCAGGGGGAATTGGCCAGACCAAATTTGTTGGGAGTACCAGAGTCAGGCCTCTGGCCTCAGACTCCAATAACACTATCTCTAGGTGTATATTCTTCAGCCCCTTATGATAGTTGCTCAACTGCAACCTCTGATAAAAGATGATAATGGCTTAGCAGGCCTTGGCCAGTTCAAAGGATAGCATTCCTGTGTAATTTTCTCTTGGTCACTTCAAGAGTTCACCTTCCCAGGTAGCAGGTTAATATATGTATAAGCCCTGGTCCCCTAATGGCCTCCCAACTCCATTTTGAAATGCCCTTTAGAAGTTGTCTTCTATAATAATTTTCTTCTGGATTTCACAACACACACCTGGCTAAATCAGGTTGCTCAGGACCATCAGCCCTTTCAGGTAGCCCTTAAAAATACTTAAATTTAGTGGAGTGTGGTGGTACACACCTGTAGTCCCAGTTACCTTGCTTGGGCTCAGTAGTTTGAGATCAGACCTAGCAAGACCTAATCTCAAAAATTTAAATTTTTTTTTTTTTTACATCTTGAATCTTCATTTCTGGTTACTGCTAGACTGAAGACAACTAACCCTAAAATAAAACCCATCAATCAAATTCCATTAGGAACACAGCTGTAGTCAAAACTACTTAGCTTTACTGGATTGAGGGTAGAGTGCTTGCTAAGCATGTGCGAGGCCCTGGATTGGATTCTGACACCTCTCCCCAAAATTAGGTTTACTGAGCTTGTTCAGCAAGGGAGAACACACACCAGAGATACCAGGAAATGTCTTGGTAAGAGTAAGTGGGAAGAGTTTTATTTTAGGACTTGGGTTTATGCTGCTAATGCTAAGGAAGTAGGGAACTGCTTTGCATTGGACACAGTCAAGCAGCTGGGGCAGTTCAGTGACTAGGTATCTTAATCATTTTTATCCAGGAGGTAGGAGAATTAAAGGTTAGATTTGTCATTGGAAGAGAAGCAGAACCCAGTCATATTACAAGAGGAGATGTGTAGTTATACTTGTTTTGTTCCTTATTGTTTTCTCATCACTGGAAATACCAGAATGGCTTTGGCTCTGTCTTGTTTCAACCACAGAGTAGCCTTGTCTGATATTTGTTTATATTCTGTGATCACTGTTTATGTTCAGTTCAGTGTTTATGTTCACTGGGCCTAGCTGCCAGCAGAATAGTTTTTTTGTTCGTTTTGTTTTGGTTTTGATTTTTTGCAGTGGTGGGGATGCAAATCAGGGCCTCGTGCACATTAGGCAAGTGCTCCACCACTGACCTGCACTCCCAGTCCTCATTTTTTATTTTCTTTTTTTTAAACAATACCTTATTTATTTATTTATTTTATTTTAAATATTTATTTATTTATTTTTTAGTTTTTTAGGTGGACAGAATATCTTTGTTTTTATGTGGTGCTGAGGATCGAACCCAGTGCCTCATGCGTGCTAGGCAAGCACGCTACCACTGCACCACAGTCCCAGCCCTTATTTATTTATTTTTATGTGATGCTGAGGATCGAACCCAGGGCCTCACACAGCTAGGCAAGCACTCTACCGCTGAGCTACAGCCCAGCCCTCATTTTTCATTTTCTTAACTGCAAGTATTCATACTGCCATTTGTGGGGTCCATCTCTTAGCGTTTCTGGCCTTAAATAGTTAAATGTGTCCACTCTAGTTGTCAAATGTCCGGAAGGCAGACTTTTGAGATCATCTGCTTCAATTTATCACCTCATGCAGGACTCCCTCAATATCTCTTTTAGAATATAGAATTCACTGCCAGCCAAGGAAGCTCCTCCCATCTTTACATGTCCATTATTGAAGCTAGGTTGCTCCTCCACACCCATATATTATTTGAAAAGATAATACACATACTTCTTTTTTTTTATTAAAAAAAAACTTCATAAAAGAGCATACAGTGAAATAAAGTGTCTTTCCCTTCTTACCACCCCAAGTCTTCCAGATCTCCTTCCAAAGTTTGGGTGTACTTATGCTAGCATTATCTAGTATTCCTTTTTAGACCTGGTACTATTTCAAACACAGAGTGGTGTACATTGCTTTTATTCACTTAACTAATTCATTCAATAAATATTTACCAAGCTCTTACTATGTACCAGGCACTATTTCCAGTGATGAGAAAACAATAAGGAACAAAACAAAATACCTGGTGGGCTGGGGTTGTGGCTCAGTGGTACAGCACTTGCCTAGTGCATGTGAGGCACTGGGTTCAATTCTCAGCACCACATATAAATAAATAAAATAAAGGTCCTTCAACAACTAATAAAGATATTTTTTAAAAAACGAAGTACCTGCCCTTAAACAAACTTAAGACCTAGTGAAGAGACAAGCAATAAACAAACAAAACCATTAGACATTGACAAGATTAGTGAAGAAAGAAAAAAGAATTCAAATTTGTGGGGGATCTACTGATTTTTTTTTTCTTTCTTCTTAAGCAGAAGTCCTCTTGCCTTAGCCTTACTGAATGGTTGAGACTACATGCATGTGCCATCACACCCAGCTCATTAGTTTACTAATTTAAAGAAGGGTCAGGGGCTGAGATTATAGGACAGTGGTAAAATTCTTGCGTCACATGCACAAGGTCCAGGGTTCAATTACTGCAAAATAAAGAGGAGGCAGGACATGTCTTTTGGGGGATGGGACATAAGAGCAGAGACATGAAGGAAGAGAGAAAACAAGCCATAGGGATATCTGGAGGAAAACTGGTCCCAGGATGGACCAGCAAAAGTAAAGGCACCAAGACATCAAAAACTACAAAACGATAAAAACACAAGGATAGTGCAGCTGGAGCATCGACAGGAGGGAAAATGGTGAGAGGTGAGGTTGAGTGAGTGTCCAGGGGATAATTCACTTAGAGGGCTTGTTGATTGCAACAAATCCAGATTTTATTCTAAGTGACGCAAAGCTGTTAAAAGGCTTTGAGCAGAAGAACATGATCATATTTATACTTTAAAAGGGTCATTTCTGGATACTGGTTGGAGTATAGATCACATAATTCCTCCTCCTTGGAATTTTTTCTTGGTCAGTTCAAGAATTCACTTTCCCAGCAGGTAGCAGTCTAATAGTTATATAGGCTCTGGTCCTCCCATGACCTCCTGACTCCATTTTGAAATGCCCTTTAAAAGTTGTCTTTTATCATATTTTTCTTCTGGATTTTACAGCATACAACTGGCTAAGTCAGATTGAAAATTACACAGAGGAGGGTTAGGAGTAGAAAGCAGGACTAGTTAACAAGACAGGTCTATTATCTAAACTATCTACGCTACAACTACCCCTGGACCCTTTTAATTCTTGCAACAGTCACCTATTTTAGGGATGTATCAGAATTTATTTACTCTGTCCCCCTATGGATGGGCTGAGTAGGCTGGTCTCAATCCTTTTGCTTTTCCAATAAAGAAAGGACCATCCTTTGTGCTCAGGTTCCAGTATTCTGCAGCATTATTCTAGGAAGTGTAATCTGATCATAAGTTAAAATACATTATTTCTCATATTGAAATCGATTCTGGTGATCAAATTCTTAGCCAAAGAATGTTTATTCACTCCTTGCCCCTAACCTAAAAACAGAGGAAGCTTGTCATCTCTGCCACATTAATTTTCTAGTCTTTTAAAATATTCCCTATCCAGCAAGCCTCTGCCCCAGGGCCCCTGTACTTCCCAAACGGTCCCCTTCTTAGGTTACAGAGAGATACACAGACGCGAGCAGCTCCTGAACCAAAAGTCCAGCCTCTGGCCTCTGTGCCCCTCTTCTCGCGTCTTCCCCCGGACCAAGTTCCGGTCTGCCAAACCCAACCAGGTGGCTCCAAGACTCCGGATCCCGATTCCCACCCTCTTCTCCCTCTTCCGCCCGCTCCGCGGCTGCGGAAAGCGACGCGAATCTTCCGGGTCCCATCCGAGCCGCCGTAGCGCGAGCCCCGCTGGAGTTCTCAGCCCCGGTCGCCAAGGCAACGGCTCCGCTGCGGGCTGCGGGCTCCTGGCCGCCCCGGGGAGGCGCTGCGCGCCGGCGGCCCCACACGGCGAGGCGGCGAGACGGCAGGTGAGCAGGGACCAGCGGGCGGCCGCGGCCCTAACACCCCCGGCCTGGTGTGAACTCGTCGCAATGGGCGAGGGGCTGGGCCGCGGGGGACCTCGGGGAAGGACGCAGGGGCCAGACCTTTGTCCCCTCAACCGCGCTGGGAGTGGCGCCTCCTATGCTCTTTGACCTCGTCCCGCATTCGGGTGGCGTGAGCTTTGAGCGGTTGGCTATATTTTTGTGGATTGCTTGGCCTCTTTCGAAAGTTTTTTTCTTTTTTAAAAAAGCCCTTATTATTTGAGAGTCAGGGAAGAATTCAAAAACTGCAGAAAATGTACGCGTGTGTGACTCTTCTTTGGCCAGAGAGGTTTGACTTCTTCGTCAGTTTTCTTAACTGCAAAATGGGAATAATGATAGAACCTGTCTTAAAAGGTTATTGCAAAGTAAATTTATGTTTAAAACCCTTGCAAGTAAGTCCTTAACACTTGAGAGCTTTTGTGACTACTACTACAAGGAGCATCATTGAGCATTTATTGTGAACCAGGGCCTGGGCTGATCGCCAGGGTTAAAAAAATGAATGAGAAATCTTGTCCTCAGAGAACTCTGCAGTTTCACAGAGACAGACTCATAAACAGGAACTTATTGTGATTTGAGCTGTGATTTTGGACATACTCAGAACTGAATGCACAGGGAAGGCAGTTGATCTAGATTTTTCAGAGGATGGTCAAAGAGATATTCCAAAAGAAGGGGACTTCCAGAATGAGACATGAAGGCTGCCTTTGTATAGGCCAGAAGATGAGGCTGGAAGGTGCAGCAGTGTAGTGTTTAGGCAGAGCAGCGAGTGCAGCAGAGCCCCAGGGAGAGAGAGCAGCCTTCTTGAGAATCTGCAGGGATTTCAGGCTGTCTGGAGATAAGATTCTGAGAGTGGAAGTGGTCTGGGTAATTGACATTTGAGAGAGAAGAAGTTGCCTCTTTTGAAAGACTTTCTTTGCCAGGTTTGAAGAGTATGTACTTTATTTGGGGGCAGAGGAAGTCATCAAAGGGTTTTATTTATTTAATTTCTTTTTAATTTTTTTTTTTTAGTTGTTGATGAACACAATGTCTTTATTTTATTGCTTTGTATGTGGTGCTGAGGATCGAACCCAGGGCCTCACACATGCGAGGCAAGCCCTCTACCGCTGAGCTACAATCCCAGCCCCATCAAAGGGTTTTAATAGGGGTGTGTGTGTGTGTGAGTGTGTGTGTACGTACGTGTACGCGCCTGTATGTGTGTTCCTTCAGAGTTATGGTTTTAGAAAGATCAGTTTTTTTGTTGTTCTTATCTCATTTATTTTTCCACTTCACAGCTATTCATTTATGGTGGTTCAAAAAATAGTTATTGAGTATTGTCTTAGACCATTTTTCTCCCCGGTAATTTTATAAAGCAAGGTTTATTTTGCTCACAGTTCTGGAAGTTCTAGGCAATGATTGTCTATGAGAAAGGGTAACTGGATATTGAACCTAGGAACACTGTGCCATTGAGCTACATCACCATTTAAAATTTTTTTTTATTTTGGGACAGAATGTTGCCAACTTGCCCAGGTTAACCTTGAACTTAAAATTCTTCTGCTTCCATCTCCTTAGTAGCTTGGATTATAGGCATGTACTACTATGCCTATCTTGACAATGGCCTTATCCACAGAAACACAAGGTAGCTCAAGGCACCATGTGGCAGGAGACAGAGCACAGGTCTGTCTTCTGGTCTGTCTCCCTCTTCTTATAAAGTCAGTATGCAGTCATGAGAAATGCACCCTGACAACCTTATCTAATCTAATCATCCCCAAAGGCCCACCTCTGAACAACACTCTCTTAATATCTCACAATGGAGATTGAGGTTCATCACATGAACCCTTGCATAACACACGCAAACAATATCCAAACCATAGCGAGTGTCTGTTATGTGCCAGGCACTGTGTAGGTGGTAAGGAAACTGATCTCTGCTCTTATGAAGATCACAGACTGGTGAGGAAAATATGCGTCAGACAGGTGGTTTTAAGTGGTGAGGGTTATGAAACGAGGCTCATGTTAAGGCAAATCCAACCTAGTTTGAAGGTTCAGGGAGGGTCTTGATAAAATGTTCTGAGGGAACAGTATGAGTTAGCTGTGTGTGGGGTGTGTGTAAAAGGAAAGTATTCCAAACATGTTCAAAAGTATGTTCCTGGAGATGAAAGCAGTCTGCTCTAGCTGGAACTTAAAAATCAATACTGAAAGACATCCATCAGGAGAGATTAAAGGGGGGGGGAAAGGCCTAGATCATTCAGAGCTACTGGACTGTACACTCTTGGGAGGACCACTCAGGCTACACTGAGAAGGAAAGGTTGGAGCTGTAGAAGGGAGAGCAGGAGATACAGTAATGAAGGCCAGAAGAAGAGTCAGCTTCGCTAGTCACCGCTGAGATGTCAAGTAAGATGAGGCAAAAATTAAAACGTATCCTGTAAATAAATAAGTAGCAAAGGTCACTAGGGACCTCATTGAGCAGATTTAGTGAAATGGTGGGGGCAGAATCTAATACCCACAGCTTTCAAAGGTTCAGTGTAATGTATCAGTGGGATGAGGGAAGAGTGGGATGTGAGAAAGACGGAGTGTAGGCAGCTCGAACACGTTTGGCTGAGCAGGAGGAAGAGAAGGCTGGAGAGCGATTGAGGAATAAGGTGAAATTTTTTTAAGCATGAGAGAGAGCTTAAATGCTATTGGCAAAGAGCCAGGAGGAGGGAAAAGCTGAGGAGATGCAGGAGCCAAAGAGGAAAACTGATAGCACAACTTTCTGGAGAAGGTGGGAGTAGGAGGTCCATAACACAGGTCCTTAATACCTGTCTCATGGTTTCCACTTTTGGGAGAATTAGAGAGGCCATGGTCAGCAGTAGTGCGCCAGTGTCATGCAACAAAAATATATGGATAAAAGGTGTTACTGTGGGGCTGGGGTTATGGCGCAGTGGTAGCGTGCTCGCCTAGCACGCGGGAGGCACTGGGTTCGATCCTCAGCACCACATAAAAATAAAATAAAGCTATTGGGTCCACCTACAACTAAAAAATAAATATTTAATAAAAAAAAAAGGTGTTACTGTGGAAAGAAAGTTACATTTTCATTATTGGTAGGTAGCAGGTAGTTATTGAACTAGTATGGTGTTAAGTACTTTTCATACACTAATTTCAACAATATCATCCTTTCTTCCCTGTACCAGGGATTGAACGCAGGGGCACTTTACCATTGAGCTCCATCCCCAGCCCATTATATTTTTTATTTTGAGACAGAATTTCGTTAAGTTGCCCAGGCTAAACTTGAACTTGTGATCTTCCTCCGGTCTCAGCCCCTGGAGTAGCTGGGATTATAGGTATGTGCCACCACGCCCTGCTCAATAACATAATCTTTACAGCAATCCTCTGAGATAGACCCTATTTTGATCCCAAGTGGATGAGGAAACTAAGGTAAAATGCTTACCTACAGTACACTTTGAATCCTGTATTTTGGTCTGCCTGAGCCCAGAGTTTTACTCTTAATCACTACTTGGAAGATATAATTCTCTACCTATGATATGATTATATGCTAAGAAAATTAAGTTAAAAATACCTAGATATAATAAGGTCTAATGAACAAGCAGCTACAAGACAGAGAACAAGCGATGGCTTTTTTTTCTCTTTCTTCTTCTTTGTTTTTTGTGGTGATGGGGCTAGAACCCAGGGCTTCAAGCATGCCAAGTGTATGCTGTACCACTGAGCTACACCCCACCCTAAAAAGCAATAACTTTATGCAAGAAATAATAGTTAGAAGATGTAATTACAGAGTAAATGATAATAGGAACATGAAAGACACATACTTATAAACTTACAAATAGGTGTGCTTCACCATATAGAACAAGAGTTGGCTGGAGGTGGGTGTTACAGTGAAGAGGAGGTAGTGAATGTAATTTCCCATGGGGAAATTAAAAGTATTAATATCAGAAAAGAGGCAGGTAAACAGGGATCTATAATAAGACATCATGAGAAAATATGTGAAGATGTTGACAATGTCTTTTTTTTTTTTTTTTTGGTACTGGAGATTGAACTCAGGGGCACTCGACCACTGAGCCACATCCCCAGCCCTATTTTGTGTTTTATGTAGAGACAGGGTCTCACTGAGTTGCTTAGCACCTCGCTGTTGCTGAGGCTGGCTTTGCACTCGCGATTCTCCTGTCTCAGCCTCCCTAAGTGCTGGGATTACAGGCTTGCGCCACCGCACCTGGCTGACAATGATGTCTTTATAATGAAAAACTGAAAGCAGGTTGGTTGAATTATGGTGCAATCATGCGATGGTTACTTCAGCCATTAAAAAAGAATTAGATGGAAGCTATATAGTAAGTTTTATATAGAAAGATGTTTATGGTTGTTTCTCTATATATAGAAAGATCTTTGCATCATATGGTTAGGTGTAAAAAGCAGATTACAGTACAGTATGTTCCTATTTTTTAAATATGTATATGTATATATACACACACACATATATGAAAAGTGGAAATATTCTTTTAAAATTTTTATATGTTTAAATGTGGTAAAATACATATGAAATTTACCATTATGACCATTTTTAAATGTCCAGTACAGTAGTATTACATGTACTCATATTGTTGTGCAACAAGTTTCCAGAACTTTATCTTGCAAAATTGAAATTCTGTTCTCCTTAAGCAATTCCCAGCTCCTGGCGGCCACCATTCTGCTTTCTCTTTCTCTGACTTTGCTCTAGACCCCTTGTGTAAGTGGAGTCATGCAGTATTTTGTTTTTTGTGAATGACTTATTTCACTTAGTACAGTGTCCTCAAGGCTCATCCTTGTTGTACCATGTGTCAGACTTTTCTTCACTTTTCAGGCTGAATAATAATTCCGTTGTGTGCTTTCACCACATTTTGATTTTCTGTTTGTCCTTTGCTGGACACTCAGGTTGCTTTCATCACCTGGCTATTGTGAATAATGCTGCTGTGAAACACGAGCGTGCTAGAAAGATAAGCTCTTTATGTCCGTTTTGAGAGATCATGGGGAAATGCTTATTCCTTTCCTCGTTGCCTTATTTTTTTATGAGCATGAATCTCTTTTATTTTTTTATGACCACAAATTGCTTTCATAATCAGAAAGCAATCAAGATATATCCTTTTCAAAAGGATGGGGGAGTAGGAAAAGGGGCAGTAGCAGCCAGAATAGGACGGAGAGGGCATGTTTGAGAGACCTTCAGAATCAACAGGACCTGAGGGTTAAGAGGTAAGGGGGAGAGAGGTGGGAGAGGTTGCCGAGCTGGCTGGTGGTGGGAAAGCCCACCAGTCCTGATGAGGCTGGACTAGGGGAGGAAACAGCCTGAGCCTTTCTTTGTTCAGCAGTTTGAACTTTTTCCAAAAGGCAAAGAGAAGTCATTCAGAGGAAAGGAAATGGATCTGGGGCCAGAGCATTCACCTAGTATGCATGAGGCCCTGAAAAACAAAAACAAAACACAGGGAAAATGACATGATCAGATTTGCATAAAGATTACCTGGCAGCTGGGCAGAGCAGTGGAGCAAGTCTGTAAAATCAGGTTTTCTAACATTCTCCCGCTACTCTGGAGGCTGAGGCAGGAGGATCGCCAGCTTGGGCAATTTAGCAAGACCCTAGCTCAGGATGTAGCTCTGTGATAGAGCACTTGCCTACCTGGCATGTGTGAGGCCTGGGTTCAATCTCCAGTACCACCAAAAAAAGAAAAAAGGTTTGCAGCTGGAACAACATCACACTAAAAAAAGCCTCTGCACAGCAAAGGCCACAGTCACAGAATGAAGAAGCAACATGCATCATGCGAGAAAATATTTGCCAGCTATTTATCTGACAGAGGGTTAATATCCAGAATATATAAAGAACTAAAAAAAACCCCTTAAGGACAGAAGCACAAGTAATCCAATTTAAAGGTGGGCAAATGATCTGAAGAAGAAATACAAATGGCCAATAAATATGTGAAAAAATGCTAAATATCATTAGCTGTCAGGGAAATGCAAATCAAAACTACAAAATACCATCCACCCGAGTTAGAATGGCTATTATCAAAAAGAAAACAACAACAAATACTAGTAAGAATGTAGAGAAAAAGGAACCCATATACACTACTGGTAGATATGTAAATTAGTAAAGCCACTATGGAAAATAGTATAGAGGTTCCTCAAAAAACTAAAAATAAAGCACCATATGATCCAGCTGCCCCACTCCTGGATATATATCCAAAGGACGTGAAGCAGGTTGAGTAATACAACCATAAAGAATGAAATCCTCTCATTTGCAGCAAGTTGGATGGAACTGGGGGATATCACGTTATGTGAAATAAGCAGACACAGAAAAACAAGCTTCGCATGTTTTCTCCCATATGTGGAAACTTAAAAAAAACAAACAAACAACTCAACCTAACAGTAGAAGAGTGATTGACTAGGGACTGGGAAGGTGATATGTGTTGGGGTGAGGGATGAGGGAGGAGGAGGAAAGGGTAGAAGATGGGTGGATGAACATGATCCATGTGAGATGTGTGCGTGCATGGAAACATCACAGTGAATTCTGTTTATTTGTACAATTAATGTGTTAACTACGTAAAAAACTTGTAAATATTAGAAGGCCAAAAAAAAAATCATCCAGTCTCCTTCAACCCATTTTTGCAAACTGAAGCCGGATAGTGCCAAATATTTCTTTGTTACTTAGTCTTGAACTTCTGTTAATTTCCTTTTACTTGAGATGACATGTTAGTACTGAAATGCCTGTTATGTTTTAAAGAAAGTCCTGTTTAAACCACATTGATGCCTGATTGTGTTCAGTTGTATCTCAACAACATCGTCTCCTGTCATCTATCTTTACTAGTGGAAATGTGAATAATTGGGAAAGTAAACAGGAAGTACGAACAATTCAAGTTAGAGTACATCAATCAATTGACGACATCTTTGACATCTTCCTTTTGAAAGAAAAGGACCAGTATAAAGTATACTATTATTTTAAGAAATTACTATAAAACAAAAATTCTCAGGGCCTGGATGATTTTGGCTCATCACCTCTCTTTTCCCACAAACCTGTAATCTCCTTCTGCTTCCAGAGCATTACAGAGAGAGAGAGAGAGAGAGAGAGGTGCTAGCATTTGTAGATAGCTCTGCACTTCATAAGAGCTGGATTTCTAAAGATACAAATCCTTGATCTCATTTCAGTCCTCCCAACAATTCTATGAGTTAGGGATTATCATTCCCATTTTCAGATGAGAAAACGAAAGATCAGAGGGTTCAAGAGACTCCTCCCAGATGCCTATCTGCTAAATCCTAGAGTTTAAAAAATTAGGTTTTCTTACGTTCTATATTTTAGCCTTTTGTTTTTTATTTTTATTTATTTATTTTTTGATGCTGGGGATTGAACCCAGGGTCTCACATATGCTAGGTAAATGCTCTGCCACTGAGCCACATACCCAACCCTAAACCCATCTTATTAAAAAAAAAGTGATTAGCGGTCTCCTTTATTACAGATTAGCGCCTGGTTGGGGTGGCTCTGAAAATGGTAAGAGTTTAGGGAAGACATACAGTATAGGCCGATGTGTTAACAAAGAAAGGACATAAAATGTTTGCTTATAAAACCTTTATTGTTTTTAATTGAATTTTTATTTTTTATTGGAAGAATAAAACCTTTTTTTTTCCTTGCTAGAGATCAAATCCAGGGTTTAAAAATGCTTAGGTAAGTGCTCTACCACTGAGTTTATACCCAGCCCAATGTTTATAAATAATATGACAATATTTAGTTGTACATGAGGCAGATTTGGGTAGTGGCATTTTTTGTTTGTTTTTGCAGTATTAGGAATTGAATCCAGGGTCTCATGCATGCTAGGCAAGCACTCTACCACTGAGCTATATCCCCGGTCCTGTTCTGTTTTGCATTGCTGAGCATGGAACCCAGAGTGTACTGCATGCTAAGTGAGCACTCTACCACTCAGATATACCTCAGCACTTTTTTAAAAAAGTGTTTCACCAAGGGCAGTGTCCTTTTTTTTTTTTTTTTTTTTTTTTTGTGGCACTGGGGATTGAACCCAAGGCCTTGAGCATACTAGGCAAGCACTATAGCACCAAGCTACACCTGCAGCTCCTTTCTTTTCTCTTTTTTGCAGTGCTGGGGATCAAAACTTGGGGCCTTTCACATGCAAGGCAAATGCTTTACCACCGAGCCACATTCCCAGCCCTCAAAACAGGGTCTTGTTAAGTTGCCAATGCTGACCTCAAACTTGCAGTCCTCCTGTCTCAGCCTCCCAGATAGATGGGATGTGTACCACCATGTGCAGTAGTAGTGTACTTTCCTTTGAATATTTGTCCCAAAGATTAGCATTCTCCTGCTTACTGATCGTTTTTACTACTTAAGAAAATAAACGTGTGTTGTTTAAAATTAGTTCATCTGAAATATAATATCTATTTCTTTGTGGCTTTGGATCTTTTCAGTGTATCTTGTTTCCTTATGTATTGAGACACCATAACTGAAATTTTAACAAAAGCTTAATTAAAATGATATATATTAGCACAGCTTTCCTGTGGCTTCAGGGTCATCTCTGTTAGTCAATCCTTGGAAAGTGTTAGAATAAAACTCACAGGAATGCAGAATTACATTAAGGGAAGAACATGAACTTGAGTTTCAGGCAGAGGCAGATCAGAGTAACCTTGGGCAAGATGTCTGAGTCTAGGTTCCCTCATCTATAAAATAGCTCATGAGGGCCAGGTGCAATGATGCACACCTGTGATCCCAGTGACTTGGGAGACTGAGATTGGAGGATTACAAATTCAAAGCCAGCCTCAGCTGGGAATGTAGCTCAGTGGTAAAGCACTTGGTTCAATCCCCAGTACTCCCTACCACCACCAAAAAATGTCTCAAAAAAGTCTAATGAAGGTCATTTGAAAGTTAGCCACTATATAACTTGGCCACTAAATTATATAGTGGCTAACTTTTCTTATAGTCTTAATTCTACGAATCTGCCTATTTTATGCTTGTACTTATCACCAAAAGAAAACTTTTTTTTTTTTTTTTTTTAACCAAGGAGGAACCCAGGGACACTTAACCACTAAGCCACATCCCCAGCCCTTTTTAAATTTTTTATTAGAGACTGGATCTCGCTGAGTTGCTTAGGGCCTCTCTAAGTTGCCAAGGCTGGGTTTGAACTCATGATCCCCCTGCCTCAGCCTCATGCGCCACTGCGCCTGTCCAAAAGAAAACTCTTAAAAAAAAAAAGACTGATGGGCTAATCCTAATCCTCAATGCCAATTAAACAATATAATTCTTTTGCTGTCCATGTGCATAAGGTTTAACTTTCAGTGTTTTTTTCTTAATGATCTCTGCATGTTGTATGTGTTACATATTAAATGTAGCAACCATGTTTTCTAAAAGTATTGGGACTTGTGATGTGATGAGAACAGTACACTTAGAGGATCAAGGGAACAGAATATGTTGAAGTAGGTAGTGAAGCCCCAGAGAAATCATAGATGTGCTTATTTATATGTAAAGAAGTACAAGGTCATGGTTAGGAAGGAGGACAGGAGTCATGAATTCCCATGAATTTTAGACTTGAATTCTCATCTTGATCTAGAACTACTACTTTCATGCACAAGCTACTTTTTTTTCTAAGTGTCAGAGTTTAGTTTCCCCCTTGAAAATGATGTAATGAGACTTCCTTGTTTCTTGTGAGGATTGTATGAAATAAAGGGCTTAGCACACTCTTGGGGTGGGGAGGTAGTAAGTATTTGATGTATAAATGTTAACTGCTGTGTTTATTATGAGGCCTTTGAAATATGTACAGCTATTTATTAACCTGTTTTGCGAAAGCCTGTACAAATAACTCCTGTAACTCAGTATTTTGGAACTTACTGTATAATAACTTCTTTATGGAAAAGACAGCAAAATTTTGAAGACCCCACGCCCAGCCTTGCATACTCACTAGGAAGACCTGACTTTCTTGCCGTCCCGAAATATTTGAATAACCCTTACCATCTGTTCTGCTGCTTCTAATACGATCTTTCCAATGTGGATATTTTTTGGCTTATAGAAATTATACTTATCCTAGAGGTAGGGTGGACTTACAGTTAACTTAATCCATTGTCACAGGCTGCTTTCTCTAAGATTCTCTTGGTTGTATTCTCTCAGAGTATTGGTTTCATCCTCAGGCTAGTGGTGAAATTCTAGCTGTAGCAGTTCTAGGCCCCAGATGCATGTGTGGCACCTGCCTAGGAAACAGAAACATTATCTCTTCCTTTGTACTCCTACAGTGAAAATTTGTTGTAGAAGCAACCAGAAAACTAACCCTAGATCTCACTGGCCTGAATTGGGTCATGTGCCCATTCCTGAACTGACTCCCGTCATAGGGCAGTGCCATACTCTGCTGGCTTAGGCCTGGTTCTTGAACAAGTCATTTACAAGAGGGCACAATTATCTTTAGACCGGTCGGAAACAGAATTGTATTTCTGTTAGAAAGGACAAGGAGGGAGAATGGGTGCTGAGTAAGTTGGTCAACTAGGAATTGTGTTGATAGCTGATAACAATTCTTTAAATAAGGACATTTTTCTCTCAAAACATTGTCCAAAGTAGGTAATATGTCAGCACACATACAGCAGTGTCACAGTGGCATCAAGCAGTTCAGAGTCTTCTCTCTGCTTCCTCATCCCTATTTACACAGCTGCACACTTATGGTCACTTTGTAGTCTCAACCAGGCTTCTGGCTTTCTAGCTAGAGGTTCTTTTGTTTGTTTGTTTTGGGATGGTCTCTCTTCATTGCCCAGGCTGGCCTCAAACTCATAGTAGTCCTGCCTTGGCCTCCCAAATGGCTGGGATTACAAGCGTGCACCATTGCTCCCAGTTCTAACCAAACAGTTCTTGAGCAGGAAGAAGCAGGAAAGGGGAGGGCCAAGGAAACCCTGTAAAGTTCCTTAACCCCCAACCACTGCATTCAGTTAGATCTCACTGCCCACTCTCACCTATGAAAGAAGCTGGGAAATGGAATTTCTGTTGGATACATTGCTGTTCCCAACAATTCAGGGATTCTGTTGCTATGGAAGAAAAGGAAAATGAATATAGGCCTGGCAGTGTACAGTGCCTACAATAGAAGGCTGCCAGCAATCCCCCTAAGCCCTTCATTTGGAGAAAAGCAAGTTTTTATATGTTTACAGTCTCCTCCTCTTACCCTCCCACCCCCCATTCTTCTACTAGGGATTGAATCCAGAGCCTCACCCATGTTCGACAAGTGCTCTACCACTGAGCTACATCTGCAGCTGGTTTACTCTTTCTAGTCATGATTTCTTAACCAAAAAATGGGATCATACGGTACATAATGTTTCTTAATTATATTCCTCATTTAACTACATCATGAATATTTTTTCATGTTGGTTAACACACTGTAGAAGTTTCTTAACCAATTTCCACTTAGCAAATGCTAGATTACCAGATCCTTTCCATTCTCACTATAAAACTTGGTGTTTAATTCCCACGCCCTCTGAGTGTTCCCGGCTGGTGGACTCTGCTCTTGCATGCTGCCCAGTGCAATAGCTAACAGCCATGTGTGGCTGCTCTCATTTAAATTAATTAAAATTAAATTAAACATTCAGCTTCTCAGTCTCATGAGCCATGTGTTACCAGTGGTTACCATATCGGGCAGCTCAGATGTAGAACATTTCCATCGCTGTGGAAACTTCTGTGGGCATGCTCTGCTGTAGAGCACGCTCTGCTGTAGAGCACCAAGATGCTACAGATCCCACCTGTTCCATTTTAGGAAGCTGATTAAAGTCACCACCTTGGAACTGGACCACCTAGGATTTTCTTACTCTGCCATTTACTAGTGTGTGGCCTCAGGAAAGCTCCTTAACCTCACTGTGCCTCTGTTTCCGTATGTGTAGAATGGTGATCACGGTGCTCTGTAGACTATGAGGATTAAAGGACTTAATATCCACAGAGTGTTTAAAACAGTGCCTGGTGATACAAACACATCGTCAGTGTTTGCCTTGATAATGATGATTAACAGGTCATCTGGGTTTGTTCCCAAGCCTGTTTATTTAAATTTTACTTGTTATTATAATTATATAATCATTAAAGGTTGTACTAATATGAAGACAAAAGGAAAAAGGCATTGATTTTGTGAAAAATAAGTTAAATGTGTTGGAAAGTCCTGATAAAAGTAAAAAAAAAAAAAAAAAAAGGTATTGTCAGATTAGAGGTGGAAGCCTCTGGAAATAATGAAGAAAAAGTTGTCAACGTTTAGAACTCGGGCTGGGGTTATGGCACAGTGGTGGTGTGCTCACCTAGCACACGTGAGGCACTGAGTTTGATCCTCAGCACCACATAAAAATAAAATCTGTCCACCTACAACTAAAAAATAAATATTAAAAATATTTAGAACTCAACTTTCAGGATACGTTATAAGTATCTTTCCAATTCAAGCTGGAAATCATAGACATTCCTTATGGACATGGCTCATGCAGGAATTCTAATTACTAGAACCTATTTTCAAAGATAAGATGTTGGTCCCTCATGGTACTAGGGATTGAATTCAAGGGCACTTGACCACTAAGCCACATCCCCAGCCCTATTTTGTGTTTTATGTAGATACAGGTCTCACTGAATTGCTTAGTGCCTCGCCATTGCTGAAGCTGGCTTTGAACTTGGGATTCTCCTGTCTCAGCCTCCTGAGCTGCTGGGATTACAGGTGTGTGCCACCGCACCTGGCTCTTTAATAGTACTTTTTTTTTTTTTTAAATTTTTTAGTTGTCAATGGACCTTTGTTTTATTTATTTATATGTGGTGCTGAGAATCGAACCCAGTGCCTCACGCATGCTAGGCAAGCGCTCTACCACTGAGCCACACCTCAGCCCCTCTTTAATAGTACTTTCACAAATTAATTGTACTTACTGGGTGTGATAGTGCACACCTGTAATCCTAGCTACTATAGAGGTTGAAGCAAGAGGACCACAAGTTCAAAGTTCAAGGCCAGCCTCAGCAATATAGTGTGACCCTATTTCAAAAAAAAGAAAAAGAAAAGAAAGAAAAGGTAAGACAGAGTGCCCTGGATTCAATCCCCAGTACTCCACCTCCCCCCCTCCCCCCCAAAAAAACCCACTAGTAGTCCTGATCTCATCAGGGAGAGAGCATCTATTTATTTTTAAATGATGATGTATGGTTTACAAATGAATAACATCACTCAGCCCAGTTGTAGAACATTTATGTTGTTTCTCAGTTTCAAGTATTATAAATAGTGCTCTGGTGAGTTTCTTTCCAGCTGAATCTTCTCTAATCAGTATGTTTTGATCCAAGGACTTGAGAGGAATTCTTGCTCTCCTTACTGGGGGGCCTGGGTTTCAGTGTGGGAACCATTATAATACCATAAAAGAGAGCATGTGGCATTTCAGACCTAATTTTGCTTTTGTATTTAGCTCCCTCTCTTATGTGGCCACTTGGTGATTTTAAATAATGTTTAATATATCAGAAAGTTTGGACCATCCCAGAGAGTTCTGTGTAATGGAATTTGTTCTAATTTGACTTCTTTTTCCAACTCACACAGCACTTTGTTTGAACTTTTCTTTTTATAGCATTTCTCATAAATAGTCCTCCTCATAATTACTTTTGCATTTGATTTTTTTTTTTTTTTTTTTTTTTTTTTGGTACCAGAGATTGAACTCAGGGGCACTTGACCACTGAGCCACATCCCCAGCCCTATTTTGTGTTTTACTTAGAGACAAGGTCTCACCGAGTTGCTTAGCACCTCACCGTTGCTGAGGCTGGCTCTGAACTTGGGATTCTCCCAAAGTGCTGGGATTACAGGTATGCACCACTGCGCCTGGCTTGCATTTACTTTGTGTATGCCACTAAACTCTTAGCTCAGTGAGGACAAGAGTCCTTCATGGGATTTTTATATATTCTAACACATAATGGGTGCTCAATTTTTGTTCATGGACTGAGTGAATGAACTTCTCTTATTACTAGGCACCTTCACTAACACTTTCTCTGAAAGTCTTCCAGCCTCTTCAGTAGGTCAGATTCCACATTAAAGCTAAAAATGTTTATATTGCAAATGTTAAATTATAACTTCAAACATAAATAAAGTTAGAGAAATAATGTAAAAAATTCTCATTACTTGTCATCCAGTTCAAGTAATTATCAACTTTTAATTTTTATTTATTTTTTGCAGTACTAGAAATCGAACCCACAGCCTCATGCATACTAGGCAAGCAGTGAACCACTCCAAACCTTTTTAAAATTTTGAGACAAAAAACTCACTAAGTTGCCCAGGCCAGCCTCAAACTTGGGATTTTTCTGCCTCAGCCTCCTGAGTAGCTGGGACTACAGGCATATGCTACTGCACCTGGCAGTTATCAACATTTTAGAACAGATTTTTTATTTGGGATAAGGATAGAGGGTAGGACAGAGAAGGAGGAGGCTGATGGCCTGTAGACAAACCTGCCTACATTTATTCTAACGTGATTGTAAGGGTCATGTGAGCTGACATATGAAAGTACAAAGAACTATGCCCAGTGCATGGTGAGTACATGGTGTCACTGCCGCCGCTGCTGCCCTTGCTGTCTTCACTGCATAGCTTTTGAGAGCTGAGTGTGGTAGCTTTGACACCAACTTGGTGACCTTGGACACCAACTTTACTTAGCTGCAGTTTTTTCATTTGAAAAATAGGAATAGTAATAATAGCATCTTATACCACACAGAGCAGTGAAACAATACATGTCAATGTGTTCTGGATTAATTAACATAAGTTATAATATTCCGGTGTTGTTCTGGTCTAGATGAACCATACTTCTGGAGTTTTTTGAGAGTCAAGGCAATTCCTTGATGTGCTTTCATTCTGAGACTTCATGGTATTCATTTCCAGAGTTGTCAGCCAAGCAAATAAACATTATAGCATAATAAGCTTTGTTTCCATTTGCAAAATGTTTGTACTGGAGAACGAAATCTACTAAATTTTGCTGTGTCTATGTATGTATATACCACAACGAATCCCAAATATGTACATATCACACAATAAGGTATGCAAACAATTTCAGTTTATATAGCTTGTCCATATATGCACTGGAGCTGAAATACTTATCAACCAACCTGATAAAGGGATAAAAATAGTTTTCCTAAAGATTCCTTGGCTGAGGATTACTGTTGGACATTTTTTTTAGCAGAATCTTTATCATGTTTGAAACATAAATAGTATTTTTATTTGTTTAGATTTTTATCACAATTTGTTTAACTCCTAATTAAGGGTAACTCTATAATCTACAGATTACTTAGCCACTTTCCCAAAGCCAGAATTTCTCTAGAAATCAGTTATCTTTTCTTTTAATGAAGGCTTACATTTTAAACATTTTGCCATATCCTTGGGACTGCAAAGAATTCTAAGTACGTAGACCATTCATCCAAACCATGCACAGACTTATCTGTCTGAGATAAGAATTAGATGCTGTGGGAAGAGAAATGGAGTATCCCTGATAGCTATAATAAACTTTTGCAGTGTTTGTTCAGGCAGGACAGTTGGCTCTCACGTCCCCTGGGTTTGAGTTACATAAACCCAGGTCAAAAAGTCAATGCCCTAGACTTAAATTCTCAGGAAATTTTAAAACTTTAGAAATTTCTTTTATAACCACCACTTGCCATTTATATTTGACTTTTTAAACATTTGATTTTTGTTGTTTTAGATAGTAAAAATCTGTCCTTCTAATAATCATGATTTAGAGCATCTTGCATTTTTATAAACTTCATTCAAACAAGCTAAACCCCAACTCTGTACCCCCAAATAGCATAAACAAACAAAGTACAGTTTTATCTCAAAAAGAACAATGTCCTAATGCTGCCATTTAGCACCAATGACATGTGAACTCTTAATTTTTTCCCCATAGACTGTTCTATTTAAATATTTGGTTGTGTAGTCTCTCTCCTATTTTCATTAATTTCACTAGATTTTATTGATAATTTATTTTCAAAGGATCAGGCACAAATCATCTCTAATAGTCACCTAGCCAGTGTGGTATTAGGTGATGTGTTCCTTCTGATTTAAACTTTCATTTGAAAAGGTTTCCAGGAAAACTTTGAAAAAAAATTTTTTTTTTCTTTTTCTTACTGGAGATTGCACCCAGGGACACTTTACCAGTGAGCTACATTTCCAGCCATATTTTTAAATTTTGTATTTATTTTTTGTACTTGTAGATGGATCGAATACCTTCATTTTATTTATTTTTACATGGAGCTAAGGATTGAACCCAGTACCTCACACATGCCAGGCAAGCACTCTGCCACTGAGCTACAGCCCAGCCCTCTAGCCACTTTTTAAAAAAATTTGAGACAGGATCTTGTTGAGTTGCTGAAGCTGGGCTGGCCTTGCAGTCTTCCTGCCTCAGTCTCCCAAATTGCTTGGATTATAGGCGTGTGCCACTACGCCTGGCAGCACTTTGAATTTTCATGGTTATGGGAGCCTTGTACTTTTATGTGATACATTTTATGCCTCTTTCCATGATAAAGAAGTTGAGGGGAGTCTAAATATACTCCTGATGTCCTTCATTAATCATCCAGAAGTGAAATTTGGAAGTAGTTTTAATTTCTAGAAGTGAGGCAGGAAGATTGTAAGTTCAAGGCAAATCTCAGCAACACAGGGAGACTGTGCCAAAAAGATTTTTAAAATCTTCAAATAAATGAATAAACAAATATTGAGCATCAGTGTGCTTAGCATTACATTGTGTGTTTGACATGTATGAGTTTATTTATTTCTCACAAGAGCTTTGTTAGGTAGGATATGATTACCCAGTTGTTTTAAGCTAAAAACCTCACTTTTATCCTTAATCTCTCTCCTATCAACATTCACACCATTCGATGACATTGTCTTAGCAGCAAAACAAACCCTGTGTTGACCGGCCAGTCATCAGACAGTGGCAACAGCCTCCTCATTGTCCTCCTGATCCTCTTTCTTGCCCTTATAAGATTTACATATAGACACACATACAGACACATTGTATGTGCATATATATCTATTCTCATAGCAGCTAAGGTGACTTTTAAAAAATATCTGTTTGAAAAAAGAAATCTGTCTGAGGTAATTGTAGATTCACATGCAGTTTTTAATTTAACTTAATTTAATTTTAGTACTAGAGAACTGAACCCAGGGGCTTTTTCCAATAAGCTACATCCCTATCCCTCTTAATTTTTCATTTTGAGGGAGAGTCTCTCCAGGTTGCTGAGGCTGGCCTCAAACATGCAATCCTGAGTTGCTGGGATTACAGGTGAGCACCCCATGCCTTACCACATGCAGTTTTAAGAAATCATACAGTGAGAACCTTGGAATCCTTTACTTAGTTTCCTTTAATAATAGCATCTTGTAAAGCTATAATCTAATTTTCACAAGCAGGCTGTTAAGATTTTCCACAAGGTAATGTTTGAGAAACAAATTTGATCATGCCACTCCAGCTTAAAGTGCTTCAGTGGCTTTCCTTTGCATGTGGATTAAAATCCAAGTTTCACATGGCTCCCCCAAATCCCCGTGAGACCCCCCTCCTGCCTGCGTCTTGGGCTGCATTGCTTTCCTTGCTCACTAGCTTCCAGCCAGCTGCAGTGTCCTTCTCCTGGAACCTCCATCCCAGCGTGAGGCTCAGGGTGATTGAGCTCCGTTCTGTCTGCCTGGGACACCCTGCCTAGCATTTCACCTGCTGCTGTCTGCTCTTTCTTAGGTCTTAGATCAAATGTCATCTCTTGAAGGCAGCCTTCTCTGGCCACTGTAAGGCAGCCTGCTCCCTGCCCCCTTTCATTCACCTGTCTGATACTCTGTTAAGTTTCTTCACAGAATTTGCTACTTATTTATTTGTTCAATTGCCTTTTGTCCAGTGGAAGGAAGGTAAGCTAAAGAGTGGGCACCTTGTCTGGGCGGGCATTGCTGTATCTCCAGTGCCTAGAGCAGGACATTTCATGTTGTAGGTACTAGATAAATATTTCATGAATGAATGAATGAGGAAGCTGAGTTTCAAAGTGATTCATTTACTCACTTACCTATAGTCACGTGACTGGTAAGTCACAGAGCCACAACTGGATACCCCAGGCATAAAGGTCCTAAGGCAGTTAAATTTGGCCTGTTCAGAGAACAGAGGTCCATGAGGTGGGGAACAGACTGTGAGAGGGAAAATGGAATGATTCAGACTAGAGACATGGTCAAGGCCTGGGTTGCATTAGGCTTTGTAACCTTGATGAGGAGTGTGGGAAGGATTGGCAGATTGTAAGCATGGGGATGCCATAAACAACGGGGACCTGCTAAACTCCCTGGAATTTTCTGGTGCTGAGACCAACATCTCAGTCTGAAACAATGCTTTTCTTTTTCCTCTTTGTGTGTGTATGTGTGTGTACGTACACATATTGTGGTGCTGGGGTCAAACCCAGGGCCTTGGACATGCTGGACACTGAGCTACATCTCCAGCTCCTGCATACACTTTGTGTGTGTGTGGGGGGGTGCTGGTATGGAACCCAGGGCTTCACACATGCTAGGCAAGTGCTCTACCACTGAGCTACACCCTCATCCCTCCGTATACGTTTCTGTGGAGGCCATTTCAGGCAAAGGACTCTGGTTCTTTCACACACACACATAAGATCACATCACATTAGTCCTTCCAATAGGAAATTCAGGAAGAATGATTGGTTTGCTGGGAGGGAAAGGAAGATACAGCATGTGCTGGCCTTTGGATATGTTTGGGAGGAGCACCGTGCAGCACTCAGAGGAGTCCTTCAGCATGCCCTGGCTTCTGGTGATCATGTAGCATATGCAACTGGGAATTTGTTGGGACCATCCTTGTTAACATAGAAGATCCCGAAGCACTCTGTGGGGGGCAAAGCCTCAGATTTTATCTGAGCCAGACTTAACACAAGCAGCCGGGCGGAGTGGCGCAAGCCTGTAATCCCAGCACTTTGGGAGGCTGAGACAGGAGAATTGCGAGTTCAAAGCCACCCTCAGTGACAGCGAGACACTAAGCAACTCAGTGAGAACTTGTCTCTAAATAAAACACAAAAATAGAGCTGCAGATGTGGCTCAGTGGTCGAGTACCCCTGAGTTCAATCCCCGGTACTAAAACACAAAAACAAAAAAACACAAGCACCTTCTTCAGAGAGCAAACGTGGCAGCCTAGATCAAAGAAAAATTTCTTCACACATCTTTTGTGAGAGGCTGTGAGAAGTCTAGGAAATATATTACAAGGCTACCGCCCTTGTCCTCAGGAGTTTAAAGTCTGCTTAAGGACTTATCTACAAATCGGACAGTAATTGACAGTTGGAAGCAGTCCTGGGTCAAGTTCCCAGGAGAAGGACTCCAGAGGAGGGCAGCCAAGTGATGGCCGGGTCTGGCAAGGCTCTCAGAGGAGCTGGTGCTTGGCCGGCATCCTGAAGGATGAATAAGGACAGGAAGCAAGGGAGGAGGAGAGGTGTTCTCGTGGGATGGGGAGAGAAGGTCAGGAGCTGTTTAGGGTGAGGGGAGAAGCACTGTAGTGTCGGAGGTATTAGTGAGAGCTGTCTGGCTGGAGCATATTCAGGAAGGAGGAGAAAGGGAAAGGATCTGATGGGAAGGAAATTGTAAAATGCCTCCTGACCAATAATTTCCAACCTTTCTACTTGTACAAATAACTCAGTGGAAAGATGGGCAGGTGTGTGAGTTACTATTTACCAAGATCCGATGAGAGTAGCTGTGACTTCATAGTGCCTTGTCTGTGCTGGGCTGTGCTCTAAGCAGCTTCGATTTATTAATTCCTTTTATTGACTTCCATTTGTTAATCCCTCTAACAGCTCTATGAGATTCATACTATTGTTATCCTTAATTATAGAGGGGGAAACTGAGGCACGGGGAGGGGAAAAAACCTGCACAAGGTCATGAGTTCTTGAGTCAGTGCATGGAACCTCTATTGTGACCTCTTGATGAAGTTACACTTGATGAGGGCCAGGTGGAGTCCCCCTCCCCTGACTTTTTCTGATGAAAAATTTCAAACATACAGAAATTGAGCACAATATTCCTCTCTATTGACATCTTGATAAAACAGTAGTTAGCATTTTGCTATGTGTAGGTTTATCTGTTTCAACTTTTTGCTAAACTATTTGAAAATATGTTACAGATGTGATAATTCACCCCTAAGAGCAAAAGGGCCAAGGATGTAGCTCAGTGTTAGAGTCCTTGCCTATTGTGTGCAAGGCCCTGGGTTTGATCCCCAGCACCAAGAAACAAAACAAAACAAAAAACAAATAAATAAAAGCAAAGTGTCATCTTTCTTATACATTGCAGGTACATTCTTGGAAAATACATTGCCTCTAAAGCCATGCCCAGGTTCTTTTTACATATTTACAAAGAGTTCTTGCCTCAGATATGAGGTTTTCACTTACATCAGTTTCTTGGTATTTGAAAATTAAGCAGGGTAAGAACAATTTTTGTTCCTGTAATGCCCTACAAGTTGCTGGATGTTTAATGTCCTGGTCCCTACCTACTCAGTGCCCATTTGAGTGAGGAGGCAATCAAATATCATAACAACCAAAAACTCCCTCCTCAGGTCAGGTGCTAGCCTGTAATCCCAGCAACTTGGGAGGCTGAGGCAGAAGGATAGAAGTTTGAGACCAGCCTCAGCAATTTAGTGAGACCCTGTCTCAAAGAAAAAATAAAAGGGGCCAAGGAGGTAGCTCAGTAGTAAAGCACCCCTGGGTTCAATCCCCAGTACCAAAAATAACAACAAAACAACAACCATCTTCTCCCCACGTTTCCAGAAAGCCTTCTAGCAGACTGTACCTGTTGAGTGTCATTGACTTAATGAGTCCGCTCAATAAGGCGCTATATGCTAAAGTAGAAGAAATGCTCACAGAACCCTTAGTAATGATTCATTGAGGTAATGAAGGTGGTAGAATTTGCCTGTGATGCTTCTTTTGTTACACAACCACGTACGTTCTAGATTTGATTATATATATTACTTCTTCAGTTGCACCCAGCCACTTGCTGTATGGCAGGTCTTGATCTATGTAACCATTACATGTGCCTTCCATGTGTCTGAACTGACTAGGAAATGTTTGTAATTCCTATGCTTTTCCATGTAAAGGGACTTGAAGTTGACCTGGGGCTCACACATATTGACTGTTTTTCCAGCTTCCTCTTTCCCTGGTATGCTAGAGTACGGAAAGGTTCATCCCCAACTGTGCTGCTCCCTGTACTCCACTGATCCCTTTACTTTTCACTATTGCCTGTCAAAATGCATTTGTCAAATTTAGCTCTAATGGCAAACTGTTCATGAACCTTCCTCAGAGCCTCCGTAGTACATTGTCTCTTGTGACTGTAACCTCAGACTGCCCTGTGTTTCATTTGATCGTGTGTTTTTCTGCCACATATATTTCAGTAATAATTTCCCAGGCACTCCCATGTGATATGTCTTGTTCAAGATCATGGAAATAGATGGATCTCTCTTAAATGGTCTCATCATCTTCCTACTTTTTTGATGATTAGAATGGCCTCTTCTTTCTAGTATCCCCCGTGGTTCTGGGTACACTGCCTTGCATGTGGTGCATCCAAATTCAGTTGAAATACAGTGAAACAAGCATTTCCATGTCAGAGTTCAGATTCTGCCACCAGACAGCCACCAGACAGCCTTGGATAATCACTTAGCCTGTGAGCTCCAGGTTCCTTATCTATAAAATGTTCCCATCAACACACATCTTAGAGAATTTTTGTGAAGTTTAAAGATTTTTTGTATGAAATGCCTTGTGGAGTTATTGTCACATGACAGGCACTCATAAAGTGGTAATTAATGTAAGGGAGGCTCAGTCATTCCTTTAAGTTACTTGAGGGAGCAGTGGGAGCCTGTAGGGTCTTAATTGTTTTAAAGGAAACATTTACTTGGTCTTGGGGCTGCTCCAAGAAGAGCAGGCTCTGGGGAAGTTCTGGCCCAAAGCTGATTAACTGTTCCCTTCTTTAGAGTCAGTGATCTGTCTCTGTTTTGGAACTACTTATATAATGTATACCACCTGTTATTTGTGTATTTTTAGTAGCGGGAGTTGGGTAATCCTAATCTTGTCTGCAAAAGAGCAAAGTGTTTACCAGAAGCAGAGCTTTTTTCTTCACACTGACTCACACTGACTCATCTTCTCATTTTCCTTCCCACCGCCTCATAGCAACTTTGTAAGGGAAAAAATTTAGGGGGAATTCAATTGGCTTACTTATTTTATTTTATTTTTTTAACTTTCCAAAGTTGAAAGCTTCAAGGGGTCACAGCATTAATTTCATCTCAGGAAAGGCTAAAGGTGGCACTGCCCTGAGTGGCCTGTATGACCAGTGCCATGTAACTGAACATCACACATAGAACTTTCTAGCTGCACCAGTTCTGTTGACTGAGAGGTTAGATGAGAGCCTATAGGGTACATGTTAGGAGTAAACCTGTCTTGCTCTTTGAAATTTATTGTTGCCTGAAAGTCTGTTGAACCTGGATAATTTCTTCTGAGATAGGAAACTCAAACAGAATCAGAGCCAGAGGTGCGATGCCTTTGCAGGTGGATTTGAGTTGGCAGATAAAGAACCCCATAGGGCATGAGAGTCCGCAAAATGGGAAGACTTATTTGATCAGAATGACTAATACCTTGTGCCTTCATTTGTTATTCATTAAATGAGTATCTCCAGATCATCTTTGGTATGCCAAGTGCCAGGGGCGACAACAGTAAGAGAAACGTGGTGCCTGTAGTCAGGGACTTATAAGCCAAGAGCTGTTTTTGTAAGTGCTATGGGCAGGTAGAGGTGCCTTAGCCTGCACATGTGAGCGTGTGCTTCTGCACATGGTTGAAGGGAGGAAGGAAGGCAGGAAGGCTTCCTGGAGGAAAAGGTACCCAAGCTGAGGCTAGTGGAGTGAGTCGGAGTTAACTAGGAGAAAGGAGTTGGGGTGGAGCAGGGTGGCTGAAGAGTGTTCAAGGCTGAAAAAGCCATGAGTATGGTGGCCTTGAGGTGGGGAAAGAGGTTATTCTTGGAAGAACTGAAAGAATACCAATGTGACCAAAGGAGAGTGAGAAGTAAATTGGGGGACAAGACACATTGGAGAAGCTAGCGGGGCCAGATCATGCAGAGCATTGTAGACCAGTTCATTAATTAAGCAAAATTTTATTAGCCCAGGTAAATTTTACGTGGAATGAAATGCTCTTGACAAAAGTACACTCCCATGCAATTAGCATTCTAGTGAGAGTAAGGACTTTTAGCTTGTTTCTAGAAGCAACGGGAGGGAGGGATTCAGACTCCATACTAATTGCTAGCCAAGAACTGAGAGTGGGGGCACTAGGAGGGACAGGGCTGGAATAGGTGTGGTTCACTGGTGGGTAGGGCTGCCCAGTTTGAGAATACACCAGGGTCTTGGTGTCGTTTGATGTTTTGAGGACAAACTCCTAAGTGCTTTGTAGGATCCTGAGTGACTACATAGAGCACCATGGACTGGTTTCTCAAGGTCTCCCTGGAAAGACTTCCAGGCTGCCTGCATTTTAAAGAGTCTCCCATAAAAGGGGGTGGAGAGAGAACTACAGAGATAGGACTTATCCCAATTTAATTGATGAAACACAGGACAAGAATTGCCTTACTGATTGATTTTTGTCACCAACATTACATGCAACTTTTTTCCTTTTCTGTGAGTAGGGTATTAAAAATACTGTTGAAGGCCAGGTGTGGTGACATATACCTGTAATCTAAGCTCAGGCAGTGGGTGGGGAGGCTGAGGCAGGAGGATTGAAAGTTCAACGCCAGCCTGGACAATTTAGTGAGACTCTGCCTCAAAATAACATAAAAAGGACCGGGCATGTAGCTCAGTGGTAGAACACTGGCCTAGCATGCATGAGGCCCTGGATTCAGTCCCCAGACACCAGGGCAGGAGATGGAGTATGTATAAATATAGAGAGAGTTGTAATTTGGGGTTTTAGGGATTTATTGAAACCAGCATTTAAGTGTTCTATTTTAATATCTGGATTTTTGATGTGGTATCAGAAATCATAATGTTTTTGTTAATATTGTTATTCTCAAAGAAAGAATGAAAGAAAAGACTTATAGGTGGAATTATCCTCAGTGTTTCACTGGGTGCTGTGGTACATGCCTATAATCTCAGCGATTTGGGAGGCAGGAGGATTACAGCTTTGAGGCTAGGCTTAGCGACTTTGTGAAGCACTAAGCAACGTAGTGAGACTTTGTCTCAAAAGAAAAAAGAAAAAAGAATTGGGGGTGTGGCCCAGTGTTTTAGTCTCCAGGTTCACTCCCCAGTACCAAAAAAGAAAATAAAAAAGAATTATCCTTGGTGTTTCTAATTAGGAAATATTTTAATTTCTGTTTAGAAAGAAACAAATAAGCAAACATAAAATGTATCGAGAGATCTGGGACTTATTTTTTTTTGATGCTGGGATTGAATCCAGGCCCTCACACATGCTAGGTAAGTGCTCTACCACTGAGTTACATCACCAGCCCTTTTAGTGTTTTTGAGACAGGATCTTGCTAAGTTGCTCAGGCTGGCCTCCAGTTTGAGATACTCCTGTCTCAGCCTTCTGAGTAGCTGAAGTTATAGCCTGCACTACAGCTTCCAGTTCTTTTCTTCCTTTTAAAACAAACTTTAAAGAATAGTGTTTAAAAGTAGTTTCCTGCCAAAACACTCTGAAATATTTACAAAAAGTTCATTTCTCAGCAGATTTATTTATGTTTGTTTCTCAAAGTTTGCCAAACTTCATAGGTTTTTTATAAGTATATAAATATTTTTGTACACATTGGCCTTAAACTAAATCTAAGTATCCAAACTGCCTTGTATCTTTCTGCATCTAAATTCAGAGATACCATACTGTTGGTTTTGGGTAAATTATGGTGTAGTTTAAGCCCACGTGATTTAAACTCACCCACAATTCTTTAGTGATACTTGAGGATTTTATCTGAAAATATTCTGTTTATACTCTGAAAATATTTCTTTCATTTTCGTACTCCTACCCGTTGTGTGAGTATATGTAGATATTGTTTCTCAAATTTTTTTTTCTAACAAGAAAATACTTGTTGCACAATGAAGTCATAGAATGCAAGAGTTGGAAGGGATATTGGAGACTTCTAATTATAAATTTTATTGCCAGTTTATTACTGTGAATAGCCAAAGCATTAAAAAATATGCTTTGCTTATATATCTCAGTCAATAATGCTTTATCTCCATATGTGACAATTGCAACTTAAATGCTAGCCATCATAATGTGTTTTGGCTAATGCTATGATTGGATTTTTTTGTTTTTCTTTTGTGGTTCTGGGGATCAAACCTAGGGCCTTTCACAGGCTAGGCTAGTGCTCTACCACTGAGCTTTGTCCCCAACCCCACAGCCCTCAGCGGTTTTGGGTTTTTTTGGTGGTGCTGGTGGATTAAGCCCAGGGCCTCGAGCATACAAAGCATGAGCTCCACCCCCCACCCTACAGCTGTGGTCTTGAGCATTCCCCACAGGTCCATGTGCTGAGGGCTTGATCCACAGCTTGGTGCTGCTGGGAATTTTGGGAACCATTAGGAGGTGGAGCCTTTTGGGAATTCTTAAGGTCATTGCAGGTGTGCCCTTGAGTGGGATCGTGGGAACCCAGACCCTCTTCTTTCTTTTTCTTGTTAGCCTAGAGTTTTGCTGTGTCACATGTTCCTGCCATGATGTCCCACAACAAGCCCAAAGCAACCAGGTCAACTGATCATGGACTAAAACCTGTACAACTCAGAGCCAAAATAAACCTTTTTCTTTCCTCTCTCTTTTTTTTGAATATTTTTTAGTTGTCAGCGGACCTTTATTATTTATTTATTTATATGTGGTGCTGAGAATCAAACCCAGTGCTCATTCATGCTAGGCAAGTGCTGTACCACTGAGCCACAACCCCAGCCCAAACCTTCTTCTTTATAATTTGATTTTCTTGGATATTTGTGTTTTTTTTGTTTTTTTTCTTTGGGTACTGGAGATTGAACTCAGGGGCACTCGACCACTGAGCCACATCCCCAGCCCTATTTTGTGTTTTATGTAGAGACAGGGTCTCACCAAGTTGCTTAGCACCTCGCCATTGCTGAGGCTGGCTTTGAACTCGTGATTCTCCTGTCTCAGCCTCCCTAAGTGCTGGGTTTACAGGCTTGCGCCACCGCGCCCGGCTGGATATTTGTTATAGTGACAAAAAACCAACAACTAATAATAGTACTAAGTTTATGAAGACCTATACTAAATTTGGCTCTCAAGTAAATCATTTTTATTTATCGCAGAACAGAGACTTCAAATGTACATGGTTATTTACTAGTTTTTGTAATGTGGTATGTGAAGTTATACCAGATGTATAGATTTAAGACTCCTGTGTATGGTTTCCTTCTTGCTAAGCCTTTGGGATATGCCCTACTTTATGCTCATTATTTATATGATAGTGGAATAAAAGTATCCAGTTTGGCAAGGTCATTCTTCTTTAAGCCCTCCGGGATTATTTGCAGTTCTAGAATAAACTGTTGGGGTTATGTATATCTTGCACTTTGAATGCTTCGTTAAAATTTAGGAGGAGGCCATGAATCTTCACCTCCCCTGTTAAGGTCAAATATAAAGAAATGATTTTATTGGAACTTTCAGTATATTTAGAGTAGTCTATACTTAGTGAAAGAGACTAGCACTTTGCATTTCTTTATACTAATCAACACTACCCTTTCCCCAACAATATGTTTGAAAGAAGCTCTATCACAAAAGCCAGGCATGATGGTACACACCTATAATCCCAAGTAACTCAGAAGGCTGAGGTAGGAAGATTGCAAGTTCAAGGCCAACTTGAACAATTTAGTGAGACCTTGTCTCAAATAAAAAGGGTTGCGGATGTAGCTCAGTGGTGGAGCCCACTGGGGTCCAGTTCCTAGTACCATCGCAAAAAGAAAGAAAGAAAGAAAAATAAATAAAAGGGGTAAACTCTACGCTAAAACTGTCAAAGATGTATGGTGGAGCATGGGGTACAAACAAACATGAGACGTGGTGCTCTTTTGGATTCCAGAGACTTTTCCAGGATGGAGAACTCAGGAGGGGGTCACTGCACAGCAGAAGGGTGGGAAGCATCAGTGTTTTCCCAAAGTTAACCACTTTTCTGCAAGGTCGCCCTGTAAAATAATGAGCCATTAGGAGCAAAACTGTCAGTTCTTAAATGACCACAATATTCTAATAAAGGAGAATAACAATATATGCTTTTTGCTACCACTTCCCATAAAGTGTGTTTCTGAAAGATAGACTACTTTGATATTACTTGATTCTTTTTGCAGTACACTTCATTGTAGTAATAGTGTGTTATCATGGTAGTATAAATGATAGTACCATTAGTAGTTAACATTTACAAAAGACTTCGTTTTTTGTTGTTTTGGCAGTGCGGTTTGGCAGGCCCTCATGCATACAAACAAAGCAGGCACTCTACCACTGAGCAATACAGTAAGACCCCTTTTAAAAATAAATTGCTTTTAAAAAGAAAAATAGCTTTTTAAAATAAAGAATATTGTAAGTAAAAGTTATTCTTCCATTTCCTCATCCTCACTATAGCAGTAACTATTATTGTTAACCATTTCCTGGATTATCCTATAGAAATTGTGCATATTTGATCATAAGCATAAGATCTATTGGTTACTTTAAAATTATATAATTGTGATTGTATTATGCATTCTATTCTGCCACTGATGTTCATCTAGATCCATTTTATTCTTTTAAATGACTTCATTGTTGTATCACTAAGAAACCTCTTGGCTTCAAGTAACAGAAGCAGGACTTGGGAAACAGTGAGAACAAAGCAGGTCCAGAGAACCAGGAGCCACTTTTAGCTGAAGCAGCCAGGCCAGTGTGTGACCATCATTGCTGTAGGACATTGTCAGAAATAAATTGTGTCCCTTTGTCCTTGTGTCATGCATAAGATTCAGAATCCTATGTGAGATATGCCCAATGGGGGAGGGGTACTTTCAAATAGAGACTGGAAAACTCAAAAAATGATGCATTTCCATTATGGTGATATTCTGTTGTATAATTATGCTGTAATTTATTAACTAGGCACCTCTTGGCAGATATTCAGTTTTCCCCCAGCATAAACACTCTTGTATGCACTGGCCACCTGTAATCCCAGCTACTTGGGAAGCTAGACCAGGAGGATCACACGTTTGAGGCCAGCCTGGGCAATTTAGCAAAATTGCATCTGAAAATAAAATTTTAAAAAGGGGCTGGGAATGTAGCTTAGTGGTAGAGCACTTCCCTAGCATGTGTAAGGCTCTGAGTTTGATCCCCAGCTTTGAAAAAAAGTTGCAAAGAAATTGTATGTGTCTTTGTGAGTTTTTCTAAGTATATCTGTGGGATTGCTTTCTGGAAGACTGTGCTGGTTTGAAGAGTATAGACATTTAAAAATGTGATGGAAGCCAGGCAGAGTGGTACACGCCTATAATCCCAGCTACCCAGGGGTCAAGGCATGAGAATTGCAAGTCTAAGGCCAGCTTGGGCAATTTAGTGAGATTCCATCTCAAAATAAAATGGGGGCTAGGAATGTAGCTCAGTAGAGCCCTGGGTTCAGTCCCTAAGTACTGCAAAAATAAATAAATAAACAAACAAAAAAACAAATGTGATGGATCACAAGTTCAAGGCCATCCAGACATTCATTCCCCAGTACTGCCAGAAAAGAAAGAAAGAAATGGGAGCTAAGATTGTTTTTTTTCCTTCTAAAGGATAGTAGATACTATCAAAATTGGCATGTGAAAAATGACAAAATAGACGTTCTAGAAAAATAACCACAACATAATAAGTAAGAATAAGAACACATTGAGTAGGTTTAAAAGCAGATTTTATAGCTGGAGAGAGAAATAGTAAACAAAAGATAGGTTAGAAGAAAATTATTTAGAACAAACAACCAGGAGATTAAAATGTGTAAAATGCAGAAAAGATGGTAAGAGAAGTAAGAGGACCCAGTGAGAAGGTCCAATCTATGTATAAGTGGAATTACAGAAGGAGAGGAGCAAGAATGGTGCAGAAGCAATGTGTGAAGAGACAATAGCTTAACATTTCCCAGAACAATTGAAAGATATGAATTCACAAACTCAAAAGTGTAGAGCCTGAATTAAGTGCATATCTTAGAAAAGAAGAAAGGCTGGGCGCGGTGGCTCAAGCCTGTAATCCCAGCACTTAGGGAGGCTGAGACAGGAGAATTGCGAGTTCAAAGCCAGCCTCAGCTACAGCGAGGTGCTAAGCAACTCAGTGAGACCCTGTCTCTACATAAAACACAAAATAGGGCTGGGGATGTGGCTCAGTGGTTGAGTGCCCCTGAGTTCAATCCCCAGTACCAAAAAAAAAAAAAAAAAAAAAAAAAAAGACTAAGAACTACACAAGTGCCTATCTTAAAAAGTCCGAAACAGCTCAACAAAATACTTCTAAAGAAAATAAAGAAAAAGTAATGAGAAGAGTAAAAATTAGTGAAGTTATAAAGCAAATGTATAATACAGAATATTGGTGAAGCCAACAGTTGGTTCTTGGAAAAAAGTTAATAAAGATGGCAATTCTCTGATGGAGTTAATAAAAAAAAGGAAGGAAGAAAAAGAGGAGCGTGGATGACTAGTATCTAGAGTGAGAAGGCTGGGCACGGTGGTACACACTTGTAATCTCATCTGTTTGGAAGGCTGAGACAGGAGGATTGCAAATTTGAGGCCAGTCTCCACAATTTAGTGAGAACCTCTCTCACATTAAAAAATAAGGGTTAGGGATGTAGTTCAGTGATAGGGTACCCCTGGGTTCAATCCCCAGTATCACACGCACGCACACACAAAAAAAAAAAGAAAGAAAGAAAGAAAAGAAAAAGTCTACATAGTCATTAACAAAATAATAAGATTAATAAGATGTTATAAACAATTTTAAACCAAAATTATTGAAAATTTGGGTGAACAGATAATTTGTTAGTAATATAATTATTAATAAAAATTGAATCAGCAATTAAAATCTTCCCCCTAGTGAAGAAAACTCTAGACCTATAGTTTCCTTAGGAAGTTATACCAAGCTTTTATGTTATGTTATGTTGGTAATATGATTATTTTTTGTGGTGATGAGGATTGAATCCAGGGTCTTACCCACGATACACAAGCTCTCGTATCACAGCTGCATCCCCAGCCCTTTGCCAAGCATTTAAAAGAGAAAGAATTAATGTTACACAAACACTTCCCAAGAATAGAAAAAGAGGTTAGCAAAATTTTAGAACTTGGCCGTGACTTTATGAGGAAGAAAAATTCACAGGCAGCATTTTACTTATGAGTATGAAAAATTCTCAACTCTGTATTAGCAATGCAAAATGCAATATTCCACTACTATTGTAGAATAAACCAACCAAGATTTTGTGGCTTAAAACAGCCATTTTTTAATTCCAGGGGTTCTGTGGTTGGGAATTTGGACCAGGCACCGTGAGGACGGCCCGTCTGTTCAGTGTTGTTGTGCTGCCAGCGGGGACAGCACATCGAGGGCTCAGAATCAAGCCTTTAGATTGTGGGTCTTTGTTAGTTCCCAGAAGCTCTTTATTGATTAATGAAATAAGCTATTTGTTGAGACAGAATACAATTTTCCCCAGATTGATCTTGGATTTTTACTTCGTTGGTCATGATTTTTGACATGCAGAATATTTTTAATTATATGTGATTGACTTTGTCGATATTTTCTTTTAGGAATTTTGAGTTTTCTTACTTGGAAAGGTCTTCCCCATTATGTGGTTATAAAATGTGCCATGTGTTTTTCTGTTGTTTACCTGGTTTCATATTTATGCATTCAAGTCTGTAGATTCACCTGCAGCTGTTTTTGATATGAGGTGTTAGTCTCTATTTATTAACTTGGTACCTTGGTGCACACCTGTAATCCCAGCAACTCAGGAGGCTGAGGCAGGAGGGTCACAAGTGTGAGGCCAGCCTGGGCAACTTAGTGAGACTCTGTCTCAAAACAAAAAATAAAAAGGACTGGAGATATAGTTCAGTGCCACTGGGTTCAATTCCCAGTACCGAATGGATGAATGAATGAATGAGACAGAAAGGAAGGAAGGAATCCAGTGAACTCTCTTAGCCATACACATGTGGATAATCTTGGAATATGGCCAGAAGCTAATGGATGCTGGAAGGTACTTGGAAGATCACAGCTTTCTCTGTAAGCTGAGTCAACAAAATTGGAATTATCCAGCTAATATTTGTAAATACAGAATTCATAGTTGGGCACATAAAATTGGAGGCACCATAATTCAGGTGGAATTTTATTCCTCTTCCCATCTTGGAACCCAGGCAACATATCCAGTCTACACAGAAGTCTTCTGGCGGTTATTCCCCTCAAGGTTCTCCTCTGAAGGCATATGCAGGATGGAGAAGTTACTGTTCCATCTGATTTCCTTCTTTGAAGCTGCTGTTAATGGATATTCTGGCAGCTTCTCCTAGTCTCTTTAAGGGGAGTGAGCCAGCTGCCCTGCTCTTTCTTATTTGTGCAGTTAAATTTATCTTCAAGTGTCTCATCTTTCTTTTTGTTTTCCTTTGGGGACTTTTGAAGACTTTGACATAAGTGTCTGTGGGGTCTTCTTATCTCTGGGCCAGCAGGCTTTGTTCTCCACAAGGGGAAGGGGAGGGTCCCTTTTATCTTTTGCCAGTCGGATCCTTTAAACAGACATCCCTGCTTCAGGCTTGGAGTTTTTCCTGGCTCTGAGTTTTCATCTGTGGACACAGTAGCCTTTTGGCAGTGTTTTAATGATTATCTCTTCTGTAAATCACAGTATTGATATACATTTAGCTCCAAGTTACCTTTAGTTCTTTCATGGACTGGTAACCTTGTTCTTTTTTAAAAATTTTTTTAGTTAAAAAACTTTATGATAACCTTGTTCTTGATCTTTTATTTTGTGGTACTGAAATCCACTGGGTATGTAGCGATCTTCAGGCTGCCAGAAGCAATACAGTCAGTAGCAGGAAATGAAAAGAAAGCTCTGGCGTTTCTCCATTTCTATGATTGTCTCATCAGAGCTTCTAGAAGGAGAGTTCTGGCTCAGGAGCCCAGAGGCTGCTCAGGAATTTCCTGCTTACAGAATCCTGTCTCACGCTCTGTACCACCTACATCTTGCTTTTCTAAAATTTTTAACTTTCTCTTCACCTGTTTTCTTTTTCTTTTCTTCTTGCAGAACCTTGTGTGCTCCTTTCCCTTCCTTGGTCCTCATGCCTGTCTCAGTCATTCCTGCCATCAAGCAGCTTGCCTCAGGGATGAGGTGCCTGCGCAGAGCTTAGAGCTCATCTCCTCTCATTCGTAGATGCAGCTTCAAGGGCTTCTCTACCCACTTGCTGGCTGTCAAGGTCTTTGTCAGCATGTGCTTCTTGTGCACCTTCCAGAGTCAGGCACAGTGTGGGGCCAGGCGGCAGCACATCCCTGGGCCAGCCCTGAGGAGTGGGATAGGAGCAGGATCTTGGAAACTCTTCTTGCCTGATGGGCCAGACAAAGTGTTTGATATTTTAATTGTTTCCATTTTTTTCTCAATTATAAATAGCTCTGCTATAAATGTTTCCCTCATTTATAAGTCAGAGTGCTTACATATTTGCAGTGCTTGGTGTGTATTGTCCAAAGAACTTAAAAATAGCTTTTGATATTTTTTTCCTTTTGTAGAAGTAATTCTACTTTATAAAAATAATGCTTTATGGGGCTGGGGTTGCAGCTCAGTGGTGGAATGCTTGCCTAGCACATGTGCGGCACTGGGTTCAATCCTCATCACCACATAAAAAAATGAATAAAGGTATTGTGTCCATCTACAACTATAAATTTTTTTAAAAAAAATAATGCTTTGTAACAAAATTTGAAATATCAGTAAGAAAATTCAAAATTATTACAGTGTCATCACTCTGAGATATGACTGATTCTTCGATTCTCTTCTATATGCAAAATTAACAGGAGCTAGCCTGGTGTTGTGGTGCACACCTGTAATCCCAGTGACTCAGGAGGCTGAGGCAGGAGGATCACAAGTTCGAGGCCATCTTTGGCAATTTAATGAGACCTTGTCTCAAAACAAAAAAATAAAAAGGGTTGGGGATATAGCTCAGTGGTAATGCACCCCCTGTGGTTCACTCCCCAGTACCCCAAACACACACACACACATACACACACACACACACACACACACACACACACACACACACACAACCAGCCCACAGTATATATCTTATTATTAAAAGGAGACTTTTTTCCCCCATCAGATATTCTACAGCATCACTTATGGTGACTGCATAATATTCCATCCTGTACATCTACCAAAGTTTACTTAACCACTTCCTGATTGTAGGCTTTTAGGATTATTTGCAGTTTCTCACTATTCTGTACAATGCTGCTGTGAACAGCTTTGAGTCAAGTCTTTGCACACACATCCAGAGTGACTACTTCAGGATGAAGTATTAGAAATGAAGTGACTAGGCCAAAGGACACATACACTTTTTTAAATTAATAAACTCTAAGCCGGGCGCAGTGGCGCAAGCCTGTAATCCCAGCACTTAGGGAGGCTGAGAAAGGAGAATCGTGAGTTCAAAGCCAGCCTCAGCAACGGCGAGGTGCTAAGCAACTTAGTGAGACCCTGTCTCTACATAAAACACAAAATAGGGCTGGGGATGTGCTCAGTGGTTGAGTGCCCCTGAGTTCAATCCCCAGTACCAAAAAAAAAAAATTTTTTTTAGTTACTAGTGGAGCTTTATTTTATTTATTTATATACGGTGCTGAGAATTGAACCCAGTACCTCACACATGGTAGGCAAGTGCTCCACCACTGAGCTATAACCCTAACCCCTTGAAGTTTTTGATTCATTTCAAGAAAGGTATTTGGGAACATGGACTTTATAGTCATACACACTGCTGTTCATTTCTCAGCTGCCACTTACTGCCCACTAACTAGACTTAAACTGTGCCTGAGTTTGCCCATCTCTAAAATGGGATAACAGCTGGGTGAAGTGGTACACACCTGTAATCCCAGCAACTCAGGAGGCAGAGGCAGGAAGATCGCTCTTGAGGCCAGCCTTGGCAATTTAATGAGATCCTGTCTCTCAAAATAAATTTTAAAAGGGCTGGGGCTGTAGATCAAGGGTAGGGTGCCCTGGATTCAGTCAATCCCCAGTACAAATGAAAAATCAAATGAAACGGGATAATAACAGAAACCTCGTGTGGCCACAAGGATTAAATGAAATGATGCATGCATCCTCCTTGGCTAGTGTCCAGTACATAGGAAGAACACTCTCTGCTCCTCACAGAGTTGACATTTTAGTGTGAGATGGGGAGGTAGTGGTGGGGACTGACAGTAAATGAATGAACAAGGAAACTGGCAGTGTTGCACAAAGTGATGTGACGGGGCATGGGCGCTTGTCCTAGGTGGGATGATCTGGGGAAGTCCTGAAGAAGTGGCGTTTTAGCGAAGGTCTGAACGATAAGGATATTCTTACATTCCTAGAATTTCTGGAAATAAAATCGTGAGAGCAAAGGTTCCATACTGGGCTGGGATGTGGCTCAGGGCTGAGCATTTGCCTAGCATGTGTGAGGCCCTGGGTTCCATCCCCACTACCAGAATAGATAACAACTTTGGTTGCTGGGGAATACAGCCCAATGTGTTGCAGTCAGGGTGTCTAGTTGGAGTCCAGGTCCTTGGTGTCCTGAACGAAGAATTGAACAAGATACATAGAAGCCACAGGCAAAGTACAGACTTCTTGAAGTTGAAGGTGAAAGTAGCACACTGTAGTGTGGAGCCGAGGAGCGAAGGCGGGAGAGGCTGAGGCCTCCATGTCTGGAAATTAGTGTTTCCTATGCTGAGCTGTGAGGCATTCTCTTCCCTGAACAGAAGACCTTACCCCCTGCGTCCCTTTGCTTACTTCATGAGAGCTGATTAGAATCCTGTCCAATTGCCCTCCATTGGTTACTCTAGAAACATATTTAGAATACTGTCCACTTTACTCCCATTGGTTATTTTAGAATACTGAACCTCTCTCTCCGGAGAGTTATCATGGGTGATAAGTCCTCAGTGGTGGGAGTTGTCATGGTAATGAGACTTTTTGTAAACAGGGACAGGATGACTCATCTCCCTGTCTTGTCCTCCAGTGGCATTTTTCCTGTACCCTGCTGAATTTCTACCTAAAACATGGTAGAATGTGTGCCTAGCGTGTCCAAGGCCCTGGGTTCAATCCCCAGACTACCCCTCCATTTAATTTATTTATTTTGGTCAGTACAGTATTGGCAAATTGACCTGCAAAAGATTTTTCAATCATTTCGGTTCCCTCTGTGTATGTGTGGACACGCTGCTTTTCTTCACCCTCACTGGCAGTATTCTTTAAAAAGTAAGATAATGGAAACATTGGCTTAGGGACCTTTCCATTTGTCTTCATCATAATGAGCTTTATTTGTGAGGGGAAAGATGAGAAAACAAGGCAGTGCTTCTGAGGAGTCCTTCTGTTCCTTCTCCCTAAACGAGCGGCCCAGCATCTCCAGCATCACGTGACACCAGACACCATTCTCCTCACTCTCTGGCCTGTTCTCTCTGCCAGACTCCGCCTGCACTGTGTGCCAGGGCTGCAAGCCTGCAACATTTTAGCCCGCTGACAGGCTGGTTAACAACCACTTTTTTCTCTTCAGAATTAGTCAGTGCCTGAGTTTGCCTGATATTGCTTTGCTATAAAAACAAGGCAGCCCTTTAGAGGTAGGCTGGTTTTTCCAAACAAATTCATTGGCAAGGTCCTACCACCTTTTGTGAGTTAATACCAGATAGGCTCTGCACATCGGTTGTTCCTAGCCCAGCCCTTGTGTGTGGCATGCAGTGAGGGCACAGGACGCTGCCCTGCCCTTGCACTCCAACCACTTCCGCTCTGGAATTGTGGGTGATAAGACTTGTGCTCTTCGTGTGGAATGTGCACATAATCCCGTATTGTCTGTGCATCTCTTTTGAAAGCCTTTTGTTATTCCACGTAAGCTGTGCCGTCAGAAACGTTCGCGGTATAGGTCCTGAGCAGGCAGTGTGGTTACAGCTCAGTGCATGTTGAATTCCAGATGCCACTCAGGTACTATTTTGTTCTCTTATGGAGTAGTTGTATATTTTTAAAGAATATACATGTATCTGAATTTAATTTCTGATTGAAACCTTAAAGAAAATACTACATAGTTCAAAGTCGTAGGTAAATGGATTGGAAGTCACATGCTTTTAAAATGTGATTTCTTTTTATAATCTTTTAAAACTCAGCAGCTGAAATAAAACATCCCGAGGGCAACATGTGTTAGTGAGGGGCCCGGGGGTGGCGTGGGGAGGGATGTGTTTGGTGAAATTGTCCAGGAGCAAAGCACCGCTCACTTGAAGCCCAGAGATTTGTCATCCAAATATGTGCAGATTGCTGGTGCTATAAATAGTTTGGAATCAAGTAAACAGCCTCTCCCCCTGGCTGCTGCTGGGCTGTGCACATGCAGGACCGGCTGGAGCAGCATCCCACACCAGGCCAAGGTGCTTGTGCCCAAATCTTGGGGCCGATTCTCTTCCAGGCAGAGCAGCCAGCTAGCTGGGACTTGAGTTGACTGGGGGTCAGGTGTCCACCCCCTTTAGTTTCCCATTTTTGGCTCCCCTCCCGCTCCTGTGGTAGAGCATCATGAGCTTGCCTTTGCGCTAGAGCTAAGATTCCTGGCAACCATGAGAAGCCTTGGGCCACGTGGCTGTTGACTACAGTAGATTCAGGAGGCACAGACGCTGTCTTTTCAGGGCAGAAGCACACAAGGCTCATTTCTTTCTTTTGAAGCCAAAAAGAGTGGCACTGGTTGTGGGAACCGCCAAGGGCTGCCTGTGCCAGCAGCCGATGAGCTGGATGCCAGGCAGCGGCTGCTGACATTTCCAGAGCCCCGGTGAGCACTTGGGCAAAATGCTGACAGAGCAACTGAGGACATGCCATGGTTTATTACTAGGATTCCTTGGAAAAAATGACTGAGTGTGCTCAGTGTGTGTGTGTGTGTGTGTGTGTGTGTGTGTGTGTGTGTGTGTGTCTCCCCACCCCAACTCCTGCTTCAACTTTATTCATGTACAGTGACTCTGTGTCAAAGGTCCTCGAGGAGGTTACGAATAATTGGATGTTTTGTTGTTGAGGGGACAGATGATAAGGGATGGTAGAAGGAATACTGGATTGAGGATCCAGGCCTGGATTGGGTGAATTACCTGACTTTTCTTTGGTTTCTTTATTTGTCAAGTGAGCATTTCTCTATTTCTCCTATTTCATGGGATTGATGAGAAAATGTAAAAGTACTGTGTGGATTACACCGGCTAGTGGAACCGAAGGATGGGGAGTGGAAAGGGCTTGCAAGCTGGTCTCCGGAGCTGGCCGCCTACTCTGTGAAGTAAGCACATGCTCATGTCTCTCAGCCTCAATCTTTATATCTGTAAAGTGGGAATGTCAGTACTGGCCTTGCAAGAGTGTTACAAAGGATTAGAATAACATGTGTAAAGTACTGCCATGACACACAGCAGGTAAATGGCAGTAGCAGCAATTACTAACTTCACGTGGAGATACTCGGGTGATTTAGGACTCTGAAGAAACATTCAGATTGTAAATGTTGGAATTAGCAAAAAACAGCCCTTCTAAAAGGTGATTGCAATAACTGGCAATAATAGGGAAGCTCCAAAAATCCAAGGACTACCTGAACATGATTTATAAAGAAAGACTTAAAACAAAAACCACATCTGACTCCAGCTCCCGGCATTAGTCTCCTCCATACCCGCCCCCACCCTAAGGCAGCCAGTTTGTGTGTCTGCTTTTACTTCTTTGGATGGTTCCTCCCTTTCTCTAAATTCTATTACCTCCTTTTATTTGCAGTGCTGGGGAAGGAACTCAGAGCCTCACATGTGGCAGACAAGTGCTACATCCCAGTCCCCCAATTTTTTTCTTTTACCTTAACTATACTTCTATCATCACACATAAGGTAATTAAAAATTCTTTATTATTAGCAATTAACCTAAATATTGTTTTGTTCCAGCTAGAGCCAAAGACTACACATTTCTGTACTCATTTTTCTTTTTCTTTTCTTCTTCTTTTTTTTTTTTGAGAGCGTCTCACTAAATTGCCCAAGCTGGCCTCAAATTAGTGATCCTTCTGCCTTGGCCTCCCGAGTAGCTGGGATTATAAGCGTGTGCCACCAGGCCTGGTAATACTGCTCTTTCTTGTCAGTTTCAGATGTTGCCTATGACATGTGACGCTTTAGCTTTTTTTTTTTTTTTTTTGGTACTGGGGATTGAACTCAGGAGCACTCGACCACTGAGCCACATCCCCAGCCCTATTTTGTGTTTTATGTAGAGACAGGGTCTCACTGAGTTGCTTAGCGCCTCGCCGTTGCTGAGGCTGGCTTTGAACTCACAATTCTCCTTTCTCAGCCTCCCTAAGTGCTGGGATTACAGGCTTGAGCCACCGTGCCCGGCTCACTTTAGCTTTTTAATAAATGTACAGCCACACTCATTCTGCTTTTCCTTTCCCTATTCTCCCAGTTTCGTAGTGTCCAGTCACGTTAGCACGCAATGTTTTACAGTATTGTGACATCACAAATGTTGTTTACTGTGGAGTCAGTGATATACTAATTTTTTTTGTTCTTTATGACTTTTTCTTGGCCTTCACACTGCTTATTCTAACAAGCTTGGTTTTCTTTCTCCTTGCTGTTCAGTCTTTTCACTCTTTTTCTTAGACTTTGAATAGCGTATTCTTTAAACCTGGGAGAGAGGCAGGCAGTTTCTTCTCCAGGAGCCTTCTTGTTCTCACGCCCTAACGAGACTGGTCCTTTCCAGGCCTGTCGCACTCTTGTTTTTTTCAGCTCTGCTGTCTGAGCCTGAACCCTGAGCCCTCAGCCAAGGGGAGCATGTTCTGCAGGTGCTCACTGACAGAGCCGTGCCTGGCGGCCCAGCTGTTCCCAGTCCCTGTCTGTCTGAAGTGTCCTTATCTTGCCTAGTTGAGTATAGAATTATTTTTCTTTTTCTTGGTACCAAGGATTAAACCCAGGGCACTTAACCACTGAATCACATCCTCAGCCCCTTTTTATATTTTATTTTGAGACGGGGTCTCATTAAGTTGCTTTAGGGCCTCGCTAATTGGCAGAGGCTGGCTTTGAATTGCGATCCTCCTGCCTCAGCCTCCCAAGCCACTGAATTACAGGTGTGCACCACCACGCTGTGCTTGAGAATAGAATTCTGAGTTCCACACATTTTCTTTTGAGCTTTCCTCATGGAAAGCATTGATCCACTGTCTTCAGGCAGCAGTATTGCTGGGAAGAAGTTGACCATTCTGATATTTTACTTTTGAAACGATCTGTTTTCCTCTCTAGAAACTTAGGATTTTTTTTCCTTTTGAAATCTGCATGGGTAAGAAATAATATTTTCAGAATCTCTAAAGACATAAGGATGTTTTTAAGCTTCTCATTTGTCTGAGTTTTCTTTTCCTTTATAAAGTCTGTTTTCTCTTATTTTAGCCTTTGTCATGCTGTTGGTTTTCTTCAGATGCCCTGTGATACGTTCTTTTGGCCACTCATAATCAATAATGAAAGAGTCATTTGAGAGGATAGACTGGGTTTCCTCTAGAATTGGTTGTCAACCCCATAGGCCTCTCCCCTGGAAAGCTGCTGGAAGCTCTCCATACCCAGCGGTACGGGACATGAGCAGGACAAGCAGTTAGACTGAGGGCCCTTCAGATGTCACCATAAGGACACCTGTCTCTTACTGGAAGCCCCAGCTCACCCCAGGCTCCTCAGTTTGTTTAAAAAGTCCTCTGCCTTTGCCTGTGGCTCTACACAGCTTCCAGCCTTCTGTGAGCTGCAGGCCGAGCGAGGAGCAGCTGGCTGGCACAGGACCTTTGGTGGATCCCTTGATTTCCACCCTGATCCTCAGTCCTCTTCTCCATTTCCACCATCTCCTGGCTCAGAGGCTCCCCAGGTTCCCCACGGCCGCTTATTCCCGTTGCCAGCGGTACTCTCTTGACCCAGTGCAGTGTACTTCAGCTCCTGTCATCCAGCTGCTGTAAACTTCCTCTATTTTTTAGAAATTATTTGAATGAAATCCCTTCTCTAATGATCATCTCCTAGAGGGAAGACCTGATTTGTAGTTTAGGAAATGTGGTGCTTTTTTTTTCCCTTAAGTATACTATTATTTTACCTCAAGCTTGGACTTCTAGGATACGTGTGTGCAAGTGTATGCACGTTTAGAAGGTAATTACTGAGTTTTCCTGTTCTGTGCCGGGCATTATTCTAGGCACTAGACATAACAGAGGAGCAGGGAGACAGGTTGACCTTGCGGAGCTCATAGTCTGGTGAGCATGTACCTATAGTAACATATGCTAAAGGTTATAAGAGGAGACACGGAAGGTGCCAGGAGACCAGTAGAACATGAGAACTAATGAGGCTCAGAGAGGCCTCACCAAGTGACACCTGATCTGAGATCTGATTAACCAAAACAAGAGGGAAGGGCTGATCAAATTTGAATTTCAAAGTGCAGTGGCAAATGAAAACCTCAGTGTTTTCTAATGTTTCCAACTATTAGGGTACCAGGCTGTGTAGCCTTAGGAAAATCCCTCGCCTTCTCTGGGCTGTCATTTCTCACTCTAAAAGGAGGAGACCACATGGCTCTTTTTAGTTGTACAAATCGATGACTCTTAGCTTTGTACAACTCTTAGCTTAACTGGCAGTCTGTCTCTCCAGTAATTGCCCCAATCTGAGACGTATATCTAGCTGGAGGGAAACAGTTCCATCAAAGACTAAGAGGGGCAGGGAGCATGCTCACTGGGTCAGGCTTCCCTTCTCCTGCTGTCTGTCCTTGCTGCTTAACCTCATCTGCTGTCCGTTGGACACACTGCATTAGCAGTCCAGAGGGGACCAGGAAGAGGAGCTCAGAACATCAAACCCCAGAGAAAAAGCAGACAGGTAAACTCCAAACCAAACGAACATATTAAACGTGTCTTTGTCGTCATTGGTGGGGTCAACTGTCTCCCTCCTGCTCCAAATGACTTTCAAATTCCTGATTTCAAAACACTATTTTGAGTGTGAATGTGGGTCTTTCTCTGGGGCTGCACACTAGGAGGTGGCCCGATTTGTGTGGGTGGTGAGAGGATGATTTTCCTCCCCTTTTTACTATTCTTCTGTAGTTTCCTTTTTTTTTAAACAATCAGCAATTATGATTGCAAATGGAAAAATAATCAGAAAAGATAACAAAATCTACTTTTATTTATAAATCTCAGTATGGTTCTCAATTATCTAGGAAAAGCGTGGGCTTTCTAGTTTTCTGGCATAATGGCTTAGTGAATTAGAAATGTCACGACAACTGTCACTTGCCTTTGACAGCAAGGAGAGCTGATTGCATTTTACAGTGGCTGCATGGAATAGGAGAGTGTGTAGCAGTAGCCAGAATTTGTTCACTCATCCATTCCTTTCAAGAGATACCACCAAGCCGGGTGTGGTGGTGCACGCCTGTAATCCCAGCACTTAGGGAGGCTGAGACAGGAGAATCGCGAGTTCAAAGCCAGCCTCAGCAACGGCGAGGTGCTAAGCAACTCAGTGAGACCCTGTCTCTACATAAAACACAAAGTAGGGCTGGGGGTGTGGCTCAGTGGTTGAGTGCCCCTGAGTTCAATCCCCGGTACCAAAAAAAAAAAAGAGAGAGAGAGAGAGAGATATCACTGGTTTCTAGCTGACCAGGTGATTCAGCTAATCTGTGCACCAACTGTCCTCATGTGTCAGTGGAGGTAACAATGGGACCTCCTTCAGGGGAGCCTGTGGAGATTTAAGTGAGGTAATTTATATAAGGCAATTAGACTATTACCTGGCATATGGTAAACATTCAATAAAAGGTTATTATTTTCATTTATGTATTTCCATATTAGTGTCTCATGTACAAAATGCAACTAAATTTAGACACAGATCCTTTCCTTAAGAAACTCAGTCTAGTATAGGAATAAGACAGTAAACATGTTTTCTACAATAAACATGTACTGTTGGATTGAAATATTATCCTTCATTTAAAAATATTTTCACATGAGGCGTGGCTGCGGCACCGGCCGCAGGAACGCGGTTGCAGCCCGGGCCTCGGCCTGGGGCTGCGACTATCTGAAACTGAGACTGGAAGTAGCGGGGTGCCAGCTTCCAACCAGTTTTTGGCAGCTCTCTGCGCCTTGCCGCCCCACGCAAGAGCCTCGCACACGTGTGTGAGTGAGCACAGGCCCACCGGGAGGCAGCCATAGCCGGAGGCGTGGCTTCAGCGCCGGCGGGAGGAACGCGGTTGCAGCCCGGGCCCTGGCCCAGGGCTACGGCTATCTGAAACTGAGACTGGAAGAAGCGGGGTGCCAGCTTCCAACCAGTTTTGTGGCAGCTCTCTGCGCCTTGCCGACCCACGCAAGAGTCTCGCTCGGTGAGTGAACACAGGGCCACTGGGAGGTAGCGGAAGCCGGAAGGAGTGCCTTCGGCACCGGCCGCAGGATCGCGGTTGCAGCCCGGGCCTCGGCCCA
>CM053401.1:166589213-166613921 GCA_028644305.1 Xerus rutilus
TATGATTGTAACAATTTTTTTCTATTTGCCTCAACAAATGTTTCAGTGAATAGTGTGTACAGCTTCTGATAATTTGTTTTTTTCTGTTATGTTTGCCAACATGTATTAAAATGCAACTTTTGGGAAAAAAAATAAAATAATTAAAAAAACAATATTTTCACATATATATTCATATATATGTTTATATACATTTGTATATGTATATGAATATACCCTAACAACAACCAAATTCTTGATCGTACATTTTCATATATGTTCAGTTATATAATCATAAACTATAACTAAAACAAATTGTAAACATCTATCTCAAAAGAAAAATAACTATATACAAATTTATATCCATTTAAATATTTTCATGTATATTTTTACATATATATTTGTATTCCTACATATGGATAAAAATGTTCAATCCCTAAACTAACCCTATTTTTCTACATTAGTCCTATACCTACCAATTAATCTCAGAGAAACCTCTCTCTATATAAACCATAACATTTTACATGAAGGTACCTATGTATTTGGGCATATAAAGTCATAAATTCACATAAAAACACATAGATATTTTATATACATATATATATAATATATATATATTATATATATATACTCATTTCCATAGGCATAACCCAGACTTCACACGTAATATAACAATATTGCTTACTTTAAAAATATCCATAGCCAGGCGTGGTGGCGCAAACCTGTAATCCCAGCACTTTGGGAGACTGAAACAGGAGAATTGAGAGTTCAAAGCCAGCCTCAGCAATGGCGAGGTGCTAAGCAATTCAGAGACCTTGTCTCTACATAAAACACAAAATAAGGCTGCAGATGTGGCTCAGTGGTCAAATACCCCTGAATTCAATTCCTGGTACCAATATATATATATATATATATATTCATAGATAGGGGTCTGGGGATATAGCTCAGTTGATAGAGTGCTTGCCTAGCATGCACAAGGCCCTGGGTTCAATCCCCTGCACCACCAAAAAAAATCCACAGATAAAAGTGTATATATATATAAATTTTGATATATAATATTACCTCTATATTCATATTTATATTCATATATATTGATATATATGTTCCCAGGGTAACCTGTCCCCTAAACAAAAGCCATAACTTAGAATTAAACCTGACCCTATCCATGATCCTGAGCCTTTTAAACAAAAATTATTTTTTTAAAATATTTTTTTAGTTGTAGATGGACACCAATATCTTTATTTATTTTTATGTGGTGCTGAGGATCAAACCCAGTGCCTGACGCATGCAAGGCAAGCGCTCTACCACTGAGCTACAATCCCAGCCCCTTAAACAAAAATTATAAATATTACTTTGAATATTCATATATGTTTTCACAAATATATTTTGTATATGTTTATATACATTCATATAGATATATGTATGTATCCTAATGGCAGCCAAAATCCTACCCATAAATTTTCATATATATTCAGTTACATAATCAGATCCTGTATTTTACCAAAATTGTAAACATCCGTCTCAAAACTATATACAAATTCATATCCATTTAAATATTTTATGTATATTTTTACATATATATTCATATTTGTATTCTTATATGTGGATAAAAAATGTTCAAACCCAGTATTATTGTGTTGTGGTCTATTTGATTCTTGAAGAAGAGAAGGGTTTGTTTGATGTACATAGATGCTCCATTGTTTGGGACATAAATATTTATGATTGTTATGTCTTGTTGATGTATAATTCCCTTGAGCAGTATAAAATGTCCTTCTTTTGTCCCTTCTGATTAACTTTGGCTTGAAGTCTACTTTATCTGATATGAAGCTAGAACCTCTACTTGTTTATGCAATCCATGTGAGTGATATATTTTTTCCCATCATTTCACCTTCAGTCTGTAGATGTCTTTACCTATGAGGTGAGTCTTGGAGATAGCATATTGTTGGTCTTGTTTTTTAATGCAGTCTGCCAGTCTGTGTCTTTTGATTGATGAGTTTTAGGCCATTAATGTTCAAGGTTATTATTGAGATATGATTTGTGTTCCCAGTCATTTTGGTTTATTTCTAGTTTTTAATTTGAATTAGTTTCTCCTTTGATTGACTGTTCCTTTAGTGTAGTTCCTCCCTTCTTTGGTTTTCACTTTTTCTTTTTTTCATTTCATCTTTGTGGAATATTTTGTTGAGACTATTATGAAGTGCAGCCTTTCTGGTTGCAATTGTTTTTTGTTTTATGTTTTTGTTTTTGTTTTTTTGGTACTAGGGATTAAATTCAGGGGTACTCAACCACTGAGCCACATCTCCAGCCCTATTTTGTATTTTATGTAGAGACAGGGTCTCGCTGAGTTGCTTAGCACCTCGCTGTTGCTGAGACTGGCTTTGAACTCATGATTCTCCTGTCTCAGCCTCCCTAAGTGCTGGGATTATAGGCATGCATCACTGTGCCTGGCTGCGAATTGTTTTAATTTTTGTTCATCATGGAAGGTTTTTATTTCATCTTTAAGTCTGAAGCTTAATTTTGCTAAATATAGGATCTTGGTTGGCATCCATTTTCTTTCAGAACTTGGCATATGTTATAACAGGACCTCCTAGCTTTGGAGATCTGGGGTGAGAAATCAGCTAAGATCTGAATTGGTTTCCCCCTTTTTGTAATCTGATGTTTTTCTCTCACAGCCTTTAAAATTCTATTCTTGTTCTGTATGCTACACATTTTTATTATAATGTGCCTTGATGTGGGTCTGTTGTAACTTTGCACAATTGGGGTCCTGTAGGCCTCTTGTATTTTTCATTCTTTAGATTTGGGAAATTTTCTGATATTATTTCATTGAAAAGATTGTGCATTCCTTTGGTTTGTATCTCCATGCCTTCATTTATTCTGATAAATCATAAATTTGGTCATTTCATGTTATCCCATAGTTCTTGGAAGTTCTGTTCGTGGTTTCTTAACATCTTCTCTCCGTGGTCAACTCTGTTTTCAAGATTATATATTTTGTCTTCATTGTCTGAGATTCTGTCTTCCAAGTGATCTAGTCTGCTGATGATGCTTTCTATTGAATTTTTAATTTGGTTTATTGTTTCCTTCATTTCAAGGATTTCTATTTGTTTGTTTTTTCCCAGAATCTCTGTCTCTATTGAAGTGATCCTTTGCTACCTGTATTGGCTATCTTACATCATCCTTTACCTCACAGATCAGTTTAACTATGTACATTCTAAACTCCTTCTTTGCCATTTCTTCCACTGTGATGGTGATGGATTCTGTTATTGGAGTATCTTGGTTTGCTTGGGGTGATTTATTACCTTGCTTTTTCATGTTGTGTGTGTGTCTTACCCATGTAACGGTTTGGATCTGAGGCAGTTGAGTTTCCATCCTGTACACTTACAGTGTCACTGAAGGTTTCCAGTACCTTACTGTCTAGGGGAAGACAAATAATAACAACCAATGCAAACAATATACAGCATTAAACCAAATAGTTCCTACTATGACGTCTACAATGTTAATCATCACAATAAACAGAAACAATATGATCAGTTATTGCCTATAATAAAAACAGGAAGTTAGCAAAAGGGTTTACATTTTCAAGTGGTGCACAGGGAGAGAACAGAAGTGATAGGATGTGGTGATTATGAGGGAGGAGGAGAGAAGACAGAAGTAAAAGATTAAAGGAAGAGTGAAAGAGAACAATGGAGAGTAGCTGTTAGCAGAAAAAAAGAGAATCAAGGGAAACAGGTAGGCGGGAGAAATATATATATATATATAAATTAAAAATTTAAATTAAAAAAATTAAAAATAAAAATAAAATAATACAAAACTAAACTAAAATATACTAATCAAACATCCTAGTTCACAAAAAACTAATCCATGTAAAATAACTGGCTTCAAAAATGGTAGAGATGAGAAAAAATAGGAAACTGTATAAATGTCCATGTACCATTAAGGTCACACTTAAACAGTGGAAAGAAATTTTTTAAAAAAAGAAAAAAATCTTGGTGAAAATTAAATAATTCTTTCTGTTGAACAAGGATACATTTCTTTTTTTCTTTTTTCTTTTTTTGGTACTGGGGATTGAACTCAGGGGTACTCGACCACTGAGCCACATCCCCAGCCCTATTTTGTGTTTTATGTAGAGACAGGGTCTCACTGAGTTGCTTAGCGCCTCGCCATTGCTGAGGCTGGCTTTGAACTCGCGATCCTCCTGTCTCAGCCTCCCAAAGTGCTGGGATTACAGACGTGCACCACCACGCCTGGCTATGGATATATTTCTTAAGAGAAAAACAGATACCAAGAAATTCAGAGGAGAAACTAAGGAAATTCAGGGAGGGAGAGAGCCCTTCTAGACTGGGTGGGGGGTGGAAAGGAGAACTTTGTGATGGAGGCTGTCTGAGCCCTCAGGCCAGTTCTGCACATGTCAGGCAGCCAGAGTTTCCTCCAGTTCCTCCAGTTCTCAGGTGGATCCTACTGTGTGTGGTCTGTGGAGCAAGCTGGGTTTTCCTGCCGGGAAGCCCTTTAAGAGGCACTAACTCAAGGGGGTTGGGGAATCCAGGCCTGGCCCGAGACAGCCGTGAGTTAGAGTGCAGCCCTGCCACTTATCTGGCAGGCCTTTGCTCAGTTCAGACACACAGTCCCTACATCCCTTGCCACCACTGTTAGAACATTATTCATGTCCCCTACACCTGATTACTATGGGGATTACATGAAATGGCCTTTGTAAAGTGAGCAGGGCAAGGCCCCAGCGCACGCAGCGTATCCACTGTCAGTTATGATACAAAATGACTCTGCCAGTGGATGCTGTTGGTAGATGAGGTCCTTAGGGTCCTCTCCTCATGGATTCTGACACAGATGGATATAGAATTATTCAAGCTGCAAGGCAAATGTTACAAAGTACATGTTGAAGAAAATGATGGCACTTTATGAATGGGCTCCTTACTATTATTTTTGTTCATCTAACAAAACATGATTCAAAGCACCCATGGTGATGTCAGCAAACTGACCCATCTCGAGAGCCCGGCTTCATTTCCTGACACCCACTCAGGCTTCTGGAATAAAGGCCCAGCCTTCAGTCCCTCCAGGCCGAGTGTTGCTGCTGAGAACAGGCCTGACAGCTCTGAGTGGGCTTTTGTTCATTACTCAGCCTGACATTCTGCAGAAATGCGGGCCTTTCTTCTGACTTTCCGGCATCCTTGACTTTATTACTATGTCACATCATCAGGGCAGAGGATGGTGAAACTGAGTCAGAATTAGAAAATAATGTCTTTATCATTAAGATATTGCAGTTTATTTTTACAAGTGTTTTTGAACTTAAAGTATGTGCCGGGCACTTAACCCATACAGAACCTTCAAGGGTAGATGCTTGCCATCTTACATTGCCAGCCAAGGCATAAAGGCAGTGAACTACTTGCCCAAGGTCATCCATAGCTAGAGGAGGTCCAGGGACCAGGAGGAACTCAGCTCTTTCAGAGCTGCTAACTGCTGCTTTCCAGGGTTTTTGCAGGCTGGTGGTTTTATTCCAGCTCAGTCCACCAACTTGTTCCAAAGCCTTCAGATTAGAAAGCACCCTCCCAATAGAGCTTGTTTGCTTGGACCTTTCCCGATAATCATCAGGGTTTTCTGGGAATTAATTAAAATTCTTGTTAAGTTACAAAGTGCCATAGCCTTGCCCCTGCTGACAGAGAGCTGCTTTCTCAGTGGAGTTCCAGTCCTACCTTCCCACCCATCCAAACAGCATTGACCCTGGTCAGATCTGCCCCTTTTGGGGTGAAGGCAGTTGCAGCCTGACTTGCCTCAGGCCACTCAGTGTTTTGGTAGCAAAGCAAGTAAGCGCCCCTCTGACCTGGTGGCCTGAAGTGTTTTCCTTTACCAGGCTGGATAGAGTAGTCATTTCAAGAAATAGCATTGGCAGATGTGGGGCATGTGTGCTGACTTAGCCAGGAATGAAGGGTCTCCATTTTTAATGTCAGCTTTTTGGTTTTGAGTTGTGTAACCTTGAGCATGTCACTTCACTTCTCTCTGTTTCATTTTCCTGTCCAGGAAACAGGAATAATGCAGCCCCTGGGCCCCTCATTCTCCAGGGGTGTTTATAAGAATCAGATGAGATTATGTGCACAAATGAGAGCTAACATCTGTTTAATACTAAGTATGTACCAAATATTTTCATTCCCTTTACATGTATTTTTTTTTAATTCTCACAATCCTAGAATGGCAGCACTAGTATTCTATTTTACAGTTAAGAGAACTGAAATTTAGGGTGGTGAGTCAGCGCAGGACCCAGGTGCACATCTGTGGCTCCTGAATGATGCTCAGGATACTGTGTGTGCCTCATTGCTTCCCCTTGCACCCCAGAGAGGGAGTTTACATGTCTTCATTGTCCAGCACCCTGCAAATGCAAGACATTGTTATCTCTCTAACCATTGCCTTCCTTGTTGATCCCCAAGGACATTTAAGTTCCCTTACTTGTTCTTGTTTATCTTATCCAGTAGTTTATGCTGCCTCTTTTCATGTCCCCTGGGACTCATTCAGTGAATTCTTTTTTCCCTCCCCTTTGATACTAGGGATTGAATCCAGGGGTGCTCTACCACTGAGCTACATCCCCAGTCCTTTTTAATTTTTTATTTTGAGATAGGGTTTTGCTGAATTGCCAAGGCTGGCCTAAAACTTGGAATACTTCCACTCCAGCCTCCTGAGTCCCTGGGATCTACCATGACTGGCTTCACTCAGTGAATTCTTTAGGGTTTTTTCCTAAAGAAACATTTCAGCTTCATCCTGAGGGGCTTAAAGGAGCCAGCGAAGCCAGGCAACTTGGGCTGGTTAGCGGGTAGTTAAGATGCCTTGGGATACACTGATTGATAAGCTCAGCAGTTACTGGTTTTCAGTCATGGAATTTAAAAAGGGGCGGCCACCCATATCATCATTTTACTGATGAGGAAACTGAGGTCCAAACAGGGAGAGGATTTGCTTGAGGCCATTCATCCAGTGGCCAAGACCCAAACTGAGTTTCCCAGGCAAAGCACAGTGCCTTCCTAGAGACATGTCATCTCCCTCCTAAAGGATAAACCCGTGCACTGTGCCCATTATGTACCTAGGAGACTCTGGAGAAATTCAGTGACTTGAAAAATTGAGCAGAGAGAAAAAAGACAGCTGTGGCGTGGAGTGAAGGCTCTCTACCTGACACATCAAAGAAATGATTAAAACACAACCAAGCAGGCGAGATGGCCCCCAGTCGGCAGTGATTAACAAGCAGAGGATTTATGCTGGGAGCCCCGGCTGAGTGAGTAGATAGGAAGCCTTTTGTCACTAGGGCCTCAGGGTTGAAAATTAAAGGAAGGATGTTAGGCAAATGTGACGGGCCTGGGATGCGGTTACAGCCCCTGGTTCATTGTGCAGAGGAAATGGATCTCCCCCGTGGACGGAGAGGTGGAAACTGAGCAAGCGAGTAAAGTGGTTGACATCATCAGGCTGAGCATTGGATTACAGCAAATGGGGACTTAGTTGGCCTGCGACATGGGAAACACCCACTAAAACCTCAAAGTGCTTTTCATTTAGGAGATACTGGGGAGAGGGCCAAGAGACTCCTGCCGTTCCTTGGGTCTGGATTGCTTGTTCTCAATCCTGGTTTCTTAATTCCACCTTCACTTCTGACTGGGGACCTCTGCACTTGGAGGAACTTTGCTCGCGTAAGTAGAGTTGTACTCCCTCCTCACCCCCACCTCCAGGGAGAAGCAGAGCTCTCTGGAGAGCTTGCTTTCCAGCCCGTTGGTCACAAAGGGTCTATTTTTACATTCTGATATATGTGAGCTTGCTGTGAAAATTGTAGCTTTCTCTGAAACTGCCTGGGGCTGGAGTTGGAGTCCCGAGCCTCCCAGACAGGCTCTATTCAGATGCTGGTTTACTTTTTCACCCAAAGAACTTTGACAGTATCCTGAGCTTTACAAGCAGCAGCTTACCCCAAATACAGAGGACAAAGTAAATCCTGCCTCTGAAATTGGTGTTTGTAAACTTTAATTTTTTGCTGATTACAAAGGTGTTACAGAACATTGTACACATTCTAGAAATAAATGTCTCTGAAGGTGAAAATTCCCTGGAATCTCTCACAAATATAAAATTGATAAGTCAGATTTTAGATACAGACATGGTTAGACTCTGAAGTCATCTCATCACATACCACAGTAGCTGTGTGGGGGACTCCCAAGGTGGAAAGGAGTGGAAATCTTTAACTTTGGCTTTGTGATCTTTTTATTGCTTCCTTTTAAAAATTTGCTGTTTATGCTTAGAAAATAAACAGAACATGTAAGCCCTTAGGAGTTGTATTTGTTCGTGTCTGTTTTTAGGATTTTAAACTAAGCAAGCAGCTCTGTGCAAAGAGGAAAGGAGGGGGCCCTTTTGCCCCAAGGTCCCTTCCTGGTTGAGCCCCTGAGCTGAGGGTTTTCAGGTGGCTTGAAATGGCCTATAGGGTACGGTGGCCCATCTCCCCTGTTAGGAGGTCAAGTATACTTGAAAAGCTGTAGTTAAAAGTGAAGAATGTCAGTTGTGAATAACAAAAAGGAGGGCTGGGGGCATAGCTCAGTGTCAGGGCCTAGCATGAGCAAGGGCCTGGGTTTGATCCCTATCACCATTAAAAAGCGGGGAGAGCGAGCAGGCAGGCAGGCAGGCGGCCACATGATAGAACTGTGTGGCTTTGGGCAAGCGTTTTGCACTCTCTGGGCCTCAGTTTCCTCACTGGTGCCAAAATGAGGGGACAGAACTAGATCTTGATATATTCAAATTCAGCTTAGAATGAGCCATCTGTACATCTTTCCCTTTGAGGCAGATCCTTACGGCTTTAGGAACAAAGCGCTCTAGGTTTTCAGTAATCCAGAGTGACTAAAAATTGGCACCTGTAGGAGAATTAGAAGACACAAAACAGGCAGTATAAAGTTACTACTGAGCTTTTATGGTTTTATTCAGGTTTGGTGTTCCCAAAGAAAGGAGGAGGAAAGTCTTAGTAGTGTGTATGTGTGCATGTACACATAAGCATGCACACTTGGAGAAAGAGGAGACAAAGAATTAACATGACATGAATTACCATGACAGCACTTCCTAAGTGGCAGGTCCTATGTTATGTTCAACCCTTTAGATCACACTAGATGGTCAGTATTATCATCCCCTAAGCTTGTTGACTGGGGGTAAATATCCACTGTATATTCCCATGTTATTCTGAACTCCTTCTTAGAACTTACCTGAACTGCATTTTCATGAGGATTTGCCTGTGACTTTAATTCCCTGTGTCTCCACCAGAACACAGGCTCCTTCTCTGCGTGTCTGTCTAGCCCATCCCTGGGACCCAGTGCCTAGTAGGAAGCCTGGCACACGGGCACAAAGGAGAGACAGCTCAGTTTTAATCTAATCCTAGATTTAATCCTAGATTTTAATCCTAGATTTTAGTTTGATAAGAGAGAAGGAGGGGAACCTTTGTTTGCCTCCCTGGACATGCCACCATGCTGCTGGGGAAGGACGCACAGCCAGGTGGAAAGAAGAGTAAAGGTCAGGTCTTGGATTTGGAATTTCCCAGGTTCCAGGTCTTGTGAATTTAAGGACTGTTTATCTTGGGTGGGTTATTTGTTTGTTTGTTTTGTGGTGCTGAGGGTGGAACCCAGGGCCCGCTCATGCTGGGCAAGCACTCTACCACTGAGCCATACATCAGCCAGGGCTCTTTATCTTTAAGGCCACCACAGACCCTAATCTTAGAAGGATGTGTTATTTAGAAACTGTTTGAATAAGGTCCTGGTTAACAGGAGGGGGCTCACAGCCCTGTGGCATATCTTAGAGCTACAGTCTTCCCCAGTGACAAAGCCCACTGAAGGTACACTGTGCTGCCATGGAACCAGCCACGGGCCTAGGAGCTGGAAGCCAGGGCCACCCCAGCTCCCTAGGTTTGAGCTTGAGACTGAATAATCTAGTCATCTCTCTTCCTAAGGTGGCGATGAGGAGGTGATGCCTGAAGGATGGTACCTGGCCTTTATGGTCTGCCAGAGGCCAGGAGTGGACAGATGAGGGTGGCCTTAGTTTCAGCGCTGTTAAAGTATGCTTTTCCCAGCACACACCAGCCCAGCAGTGAGTTTGGGGCATCTTGAGAGTGGAGACAGGTTGTAGAAGGGATCACTGTGTCCTGAGCTCTTACTTAGCTTTTATATCTTTGTGAAACATGTCACACACAGGACTGGGCATTTTGCATATGCCGACTCCTTTAAATCTTAATAGCAGTGCTATGAGACAGAGAGTGTCTTCATTTTATAGGAAAAGAGGCACAGAGAAGCGAAGTGCCCTGCCTAAGTTCTTGCAGCTAGCAGCTGATAGAGCTAGAGTACCAAATGAGAACTGGCTGTCCCTGCCACCCTTGAACTTTCCACCACACTGTACTTCCTTGTATCTATCCTTCAGCTCCATGGATCTCAGTTTCTGTTACAGGAAGAAAGTTGAACTTGGTTTGGGTCTTATTTCAGATACCTTAGGCAGGTGTGTGTCATTCCCCTGCCTGATCTATTGTGCTCTCATCTGCTGCCTGGCCCCTGAACCCTGTGGGTCTTTGTGACCCTAGGATTGACTGGTGGCAATATATGTCAGTTTTTTCAACTAAGGTTCAAGGAGAAGTTGGGGAAGAGAGCAAATAGAAGCTCTGTCCTCACCACCTCCTGGTTGAGAGATCCTGGATAGATCAGCTCGCCACACAGAGCCTGCCTCTCTTTTGGTAAAGTCGGGGGTCACAGTCATACCTGCTGCAAAGTATACAGCGTGGATAAAATGGAATAAAGCTCACAAATTAGCACTTAGCTCTAAGGTACAAAAAAATACAAGCTCTGAATTATTGTTTTACAACGTCCAGAAAGAGAATGCTAGCAGTGTACACGCATATCTGTGCTTAATCAGAGGGTGGCATTTGTGTGAGGAACCTGCAGTTACCCTTGAACTGACCAATTTTGAAACCCCCTGTGTGGAGCTCAGAGCTGCTGAATTGGCTCTTCATATTCAGCCTCAGGGCTCCTTCCTGTCACCCACTCCAATGATGCTGAACTTCAAATCAGCTAGCCAGTGTAGAGGCCGAAAGCAGAAGTTGGGTGCTATTCTCCTGGGGCCGGAGGGCTCTGGCCCAGCCATCTAAGGAAGAGGCTGGTAACAGGTGCTGTGGGTGACAAGAAATTGAGCTCACCCAGTTAATTCCAAGTTGAGCTCATGAGGGCCCGGAAGTGATTCCTAAGTGGAGACAGTGGAAAATCTAATGTTCCTGGAAGCAGTTTACTAACCCTGCCCCGAGGCCCAGCTCACTGTCTCCTGCAGATGCCTCAGCAGGGCCTTCACTCCTTCAAGAAGGGGTGTCTTTGGAAGCTTCAGTCAGCTGTGATTCTAAATTGCACACTAGAACGCATCTGCTCTCACCGGAGGAAGCCAGGTTTCCCAACTGTAAAAGCAGCCTTGTTAATCTTCCAAGAAATGACTGGCTCCTGCTTTGCTCTTCAGGACTGAATGATGGAACTTCAGGGTACAAAAGATATGCAGTATTTGGTGGCTAATGCAGTCTTATGTCCCAGGGCCTGGGGTCAGTTATGTTTAGTACTGCATAGGTGTGGCCTCCTGTTCCATGAATGTGGCTCCAGGGCCTCTTAGTACTAAGCATGGGCTAGAGGAGCAGGGTGATTACAGATGCAGCCTCTAGTCTCGTGGAATTCTCTGTGCATCAGGAAGACAGGTGGGGAGTGAGTGATGACAACAACATGTGCAAAGTAGCACCGAAGAAAGGTGCAGAGGGACTACGGAACACCAGACTGCGGACCACGTTTGACAGGCTGGTCTTAAGCTGGGTCATTGCTCCCACACTCTCCTCAGGTTCCTGGAGCTCAAAGATTTGCCATTGTTTTGCACTGGGAATGATTGCAAGCTACCGCACAGCAGAAAGTGCCCATTTCTGGCACCTTCCTGTCCCCTATCCTTCAGAGGAATGGAAAGAATTCTTCCTCAAAAAATGCAAGGGCCCCCTGGAAGAGTCCTGAATTCTGAATGCCAAACCATAGTAAGGAAACATAGGAATGGGTGATTTTGGTAGTTTAAAACCACTGCTGGGTTTTCTGTTGGTTTGTTTTTATAACACTTGTTGTTGTTTTTCCTGATTGTAAAATTAGAACATTTTCAAGGAAGGAAAGCTAGACAGTACAGAAAAACATACTTAAAATAAATCACCACTCAGTAATTTCACTTCTCTGGTTTTTGAATAAGGGCCTGCCTCACATCCCCTCACCCACACATTACTGCTGCATTTCAAGTTTAGCTCTAATTTTAATTTCTCCATGGGCACAATCTTACATGTATTTGCATATCCCCAAGGGTGCTCATGTTCTGTGCCGCGGTCCACTGGGCAAGAGAAAACGCCATCTGTGATTGGTTAGTCTGCAGCCTCCATTTGTGCTTCCCTGCAGTGTGTGATTTCATCTGCTGTTAAGAAGTGGGCGTAGCTCAGTGGTAAGGCACTTGCCTAGCATGTGCAAGTCCTGGGTCCAGTCTTCAGCACTATAAAACAAACAAACAAGAAACCTTGTGTGGGAGGCTAGGGTTGTGACTCAGCAGTAGAGTGCTCACCTAGCACGTGCAGGGCGCTGGGTTTGATTCTCAGCACCACATAAAAACATTAAAGGTATTATGTCCAACTACAACTAAAAAAAAATTAAAAAAAAAAAAAAAGAAAACTTGTGTGTTAGGGCTTATGCAAGGTGTGCAGGAATATCAAGGTAAATAAGACTTCTAAGTTGTTCACAGTCTGATAGAAAAAAGAAGACTCAGATGACTCTTAACACAAATGATAATGTGCCCCAGTAGAAGCACCAAGAGCTTGGAGAGCCTGCCAAAGCAGAGAAGCAGTACCATTTGAGCTGGGCCTTTAGTTCACTTGAGTAAATTTTTCATGCCATCAGCCAGTACTTATTGAGTACCTGACACATGCCAGGGTCTGGGCAAGGTGATGGGTGGATGATGTGAAATAAAATGGGCCTGGTCCTTCATGGCCCCTTCCTACATGAAGTTCACCAGGACCAATGGCCATGTTAGGACCCATAAACAGGGTGACAGAGGTCCCATAAATAGGGTGTGGTTAAGGGGCTTCCTGGAAGAGGTGGTGCTTAAACCCTGTGTAGGAGGCACAGAGAACTAAGGGCAGGGGGAAGGGGGCCTGTGGCATGGGGAAGAACGACCTAGCAGGGAGAGGAAGGTGTGACAGGGATCAGGCCAGAGAGGGGAGGGGATCGAAGTGGATGAAAGTCAAGGGCAGGCTGAGGATTGGGCAGGGCCTACAGAGAAGGCCCTTCTGGGGGACATTTGCTGTTGAGAATGGATTGGAAGGTAAGAGTGGAGCAGGGGGAGGAGCCTGCTACAGATATGCTTTGTGAAATAGGAAGGCCTGTAGAAATGGGAGGGATCATTGTTATTTCAATGAGACATTTGTTATCAATGAAATAAAAGCAAAGCATCCTACCAGGGGAAAGCTGAAGTCACTCTGAAATGATAGGTTCGGCAAAGGGTTCAGGACCCTCTTGTGCATTCTGTTCTGTGTTTTTTTCCTCTTTCTCTGTCTTTCAATATATATTTTTAGTTGTTGATGGACCTTTATTTATTTGTATGCAATGCTGAGAATTGAACCCAGTGCTTCACACATACTAGGCAAGTGCTCTACCACTGGACTACAACCCAGCCCTCTTTCTCTTTTATTTCATCATTTCCTTTCCTTTTTCCTTTCATCCAAATAATTTGCAAAACATTCCATTTCTCTGATTGGGATTCCTGGCGCTCTGTCATACAGAAGCCAGAGCATCTGGTGTGCAGACTCCTCTTCCCAGTACACAGCCACTCCCGGGATAGAGGCAGGAGGGAACCTTACATATTAGACTTTTTTTTAGACATTAAAGGGGGAAATTCCTTTTTTTTTTAGTATAGATTTTTTCCCCCTTTAAAGTCACAAATACTTAGGAAATAAAGTATGCTTTAACCTGGCCTTTTTTTTTTTAATTTTGCGTCCAACTTTCAAAACAGCAGAATATCTGTAATATTTTGACCAAAAAAGAAAGTGACAATAAATGCAGCACTATTCCTGTTTATGAAGATAAACAGGTAGTGGTGACAGTTTGCAACTGTTCTTTCTCTGCTCTAATAGGTTTATTTGTTTCTTTATTATTGCTTGTCTTTCTTTCTCTCTCTTTCTTTCTTTCTATCTGGTTTTTAAAGAACTATCTGGTTTTTAATGTCACAGATGTCTATCTTTAAACTATTTTTAAATGCCCAGGAATGGCTGTGTTCTTGGTTTTGCTAGGTGTTTAAGATGAAGCAAGTCAAATTGACTTTTGTTCTTACCTATTGTTAAGAGTCACCTTTTGGTCTCCTGGGAGGCATCCTCGAGGAACTTGAGAGCAGCTTATTAGCTCTGCTAGTGCCATCTGCGTTAGGATAGGTCGAGGTCTGGTGCTGACCACGTAGCTTCCTCGGGAAGCATGAGAGATGGTTCCTTCTCTCAGTGAACAACCCTCCTCTCCATCGTATGGCATTTGATCAGCTCTTTAATTCTCTAATGGTCTCAGTAATCTCCCTGATCGGGAGGTTCTGTGGCCTAGAGGTGTAGAGCCCTTTAGAGAAGTTTCCTCATTCCTTGGATTCAGGCTGACTCAGAGGGCAAGGACCAAATACTGGTTTCCTTGGCCCCTTAATTTAATTTTAGTTTTTAAGTCTTGATCTTAAAACTCAGCAAGCCATTCTCACTAGTCTTAAAGTAAGGGTACTGGGCTTTAACTTTAAGGTCTATCTGTCCTGTAGGTGATGGCTTATTTATTTTAAATTAAATTGGGTTGCCTGTTCTTGAAGTAGTACCTCTGTAAAACATTAACAGGCAATAGTCATAGAGTTTAAGGAAAATACAAAATAAAATTAACAACAGTAAAAATATATTTAGTTTGTGTAATAGCTTTCTCAAATTTTGGCTGAGTTATACATTATATCCCTGTTTGAGATCCTAATGGTCTTTACAACAAAATCAGTCCTTTGAACATATCTTTAAATGAACTGGAGTCTCGCCTACTTTAAAGCCATTGTAGTAAGCTGGGAGACAGAACTATCTCAGGTAAGACAGGGCTCCTTGCAAAATCTTAGCAGAATATTAAATATTAGGTCCTCATTTGTTTAAAAGATGACTCTGATGTAAAAATAACCTAAAGCCTCATCTTATTGATGATAGGTTCAGTTATAAGACATTAAATGATATAAATCAATACCATACAATTCAGTTTGGAGAACATCAGCTTGATATAGTGCTCTTTAAAACCTTCTACTTTAAAGCTTGTACATCTGAAAGATATGAACACATTTAATATAAAAATAGAACTAGTAGAACTATAATTACATTGATGTTATTACATTAGTTTGTTCTCTCTCTCTCTCTCTTTCTCTCTCTTTCTTTCTTTTGGGATTTAACTGAGGGGCACTCGACCACTGAGCCACATCTCCAGCCCTATTTTGTGTTTTATGTAAAGACGGGGTCTCACTGAGTTGCTTAGCGCCTCACCCTTGCTGAGGCTGGCTTTGAACTCATGATTCTCCTATCTCAGCCTCCCAAAGTGCGGGGATTACAGGCATGTGCTACCGCGCCCGGCTCTAAATATCTTCATATTCATATCCTACTCTATTGATAATTTTCTTTCTAAAGATTGCATTTTAAAAAACATATTTGGGTCAAAGAGTATTTATACTTGACATTGAATAGATAATACCATCCTACTTCGTAAAGAGTCATAGTTTATATTCTCCAGTATATGAGTACTTCCAGTTTCCTAAATCTTTACCCATGTTAAATATTCTCTCCCTTCTTCCTTCTCCTCTCTTCCTTTTCCCTCCCTCCCTCCCTCTCTTTCTCTCCCTCTCTCTCTATCTATCTCTGTTGTTTTATTTTATGGCAAGCCTGATGGGGGGAAATGGTGTCCCATAGTTGCTTATTGTCTGGTGAGATTGAACATTGTTTCATGTTAATTGACTACTTCATTTTTCTCTTCTGTGAATTCCCTTCACCTGTTTGTATGAGTTATTTGCCTTTTTCTCAATAACTTGTAAAATTGCTTTATATATTTATTTATTAATAATGCCATATGTGCTGCGGATTTTTTAACCTGTCATTTGCATATTTTACTGTAAAGGATTGAATTTTTATTATAAAATATGTTAGCTTTATGTTTTTCTCTTCATGGTATCTGGATGTCTTGCCTGTTTAGGAATAACTTTTCTACCTCAAAGTTAAATAAATATTATTCTCAGTATTTTTCTAATACTTTTATTATTATAATTAATTTAATCCAGAACTTTTAATCTTTTTGGAATTTGTGTTTATATAGTAAGAGGGAGTGGTCCCACTTTGTTCTAATTATGCCAGCACAATTTCCTAAATAAGCCATCTTTTTCCTTTTGCATTAAAATTTCATGTTTTTCATAAATAAATTTATTTGTACCTATTTCTGGACTTTTTTTCCTAGTTCACAGATCTGTTTGTCTTATGTTAATGTATTATTTCTTATAATGCCTTTAATAGTACATTTTTACTGTCTCAGAAGACAACTCCTCCATTTTTCTTGACTATTTCTTAGTCTTCTGAGATCCTTATTATTCCATATGAACTTTAATGTTACCCTCCCCTAAATGTTTTGGTGTTCTTTTTGAAATCTAATAAAAATTATGTAGTCTTTTGGAAAAGATTGACTCTTTCATAATTAATGGTTTTCTTTTTTTCCTGTTCTGGGGTCAAACCCAGGGCCTTGCACATGCCAGTGAGCACTCTTCCACTGAGCCACATCTCTAGCCTGACAATTACCTTTTCTATGCAAGAACTTTCTAACTGATCTGGCACCTATACATTCTATTTCTGTTTTTTGTTTTTAATCTTTAAATTTTTAATATTTATCATTGGCATATTATCTAAAGTAAAATAATATTTCTGTGTTAATTCTGAATCACTAAAAAACTTAAAAGTTTACTATGATCTCTCTTCCATTCTCAATATTACTATCAAATATTTAAATTTGTCAAATGTGTTTTTACATCCCCTTAGCTTTGTTTTATTCAATCAGTACTTTTTTTTCTTGTGGTACTGGGAATTAAACCCAGAAGATCCTATCACTGAGCTATATCTTCAACCCTTTTTATTTTGTTTTGAGATAGGGTCTCATGATGTTGCCATGACTGTCCTCCAATTTTCTGTCCTCTTGCATCAGCCTCTCAGGTAGCTGGCATTGTAGGTGTGCACCAACACATCCAGCCTTAATCAGTACTTTTTACAATTTACTAATATGTTTGCTAATTTCTTTGCTTACTGTTGATTGTAAAAATCTTATTTTCTCTGTTCAGTTTTCTTTCATTTCTCTTTTCTTTCTGTCCTTCCTTCCTCCCTCCCTCCCTCCCTCCCTCCTTCCTTCCTTCCTTCCTTCCTTCCTTCCTTCCTTCCTTCCTTCCTTCCTTCCTTCCTTCCTTCCTTCCTTCCTTCCTTTATTCATTCATTCCTTCCGTGTATGTGGTGCTGGAGATTGAGCCCAGGGCCTTTCCCATGCTAGACACAGTTTCTTTTCTATTGGAGAACGTTCCTGGGGCTTCTGAATGGTAGACTTGCTCAGTCTTTTTTTGAAAATTTATTTTATCCTCACTCTCGAGATGGTAACTGGATATAGAGTTTTACATAAAGAGCATATACAATAATTTTGAAAGTTATACATAATTCTTTGAAGTTTTTTTTTAAAATAAAAACAGAGATAATGTACTAAGTAAAAATCTTTCATTCCTTTTCCCACAATCTGAATCTCACATAAAATTTGCTGTTTGCCTTTTTCTATGTGTATATATATATATATATTTTTTTTAATTTTTATAGTGAGGCTTGAACACAGGGATGCTTTATCATTCAGCTACATTCCCAACTCCCAACCGTTTTTATTTTTTATTTTGAGATGGGATCTCACTAAGTTGCTTGCGGCCTCACTAAGTTACTGAGGCTGGCCTCTAACTTGGAATCCTCCTGCCTCAGCCTCCTGAGTTTCTGAGATTACAGGCATACACCACCATGCCTGGCTATGTTTACTTTATAACTTTTAAAGTATAAAGTGTGTGTACTTTTAAAAATGTGTATATACACAAATGCTTCACTTTTCCTAAGCATAAGTAATTATTTATATTTTTATTAAAAAACAATAATACATGCAATTTTACAATATACTTCCTAACAATCAAGGATGTACATCTTTCCACGTTAATACAATGAAATCTTTCTTCTTTGAACTAGCTGTGTGGTTTCTCATTGTGCTGATAAACCACAATTTAACTTTCTCTATTAACAAATATCTAAGTTATTTCCCCTGCTTTTTGCTACTACAAATGTGTTTCACTGAGTTTCCTTTTACTTATGTGACTGTATTTATGGTATATCCTGGACATTTGACTGTCTCAGAGGATGTGCATATTTAATATGTAAGTCAATAATGTGAACTTGTCCTCCTAGAAAGATTATTTCAGTTTATACAGCTCAGAGTATGTCTGGATCTAATCTCTCCTTTTCTTCTGGTTCCTTAGAATTTCTACACTGATTAACCAAGAGTGGAACATCTGAAGAGATGCAAGGAAGAAAAAGAAATTGAACCAGGTGGGTAGTCACACTGTTCATGCCACTCTACCTTGGCATCACAATCTTTGCCTAAATGCCTTTTTTCTTCTTGAAGAAATAAAATAAACAGGTTTCAAATGAAATTAGAGGAGAGTTTTGGTCTTACAAAGAAAAGGCAGGATGGCTGTTTTCAGAAGTTATATAACATGCTGCAATTTCACAGACACGATTCCATTTACAGGCAGTTTCTTTATAGCATCAGAAAGACAGTTTACCTCTGGTGGCCTGTTGGGTTTCTCCAGCCATATACATAAGCAGATGGAATCATACACAGGAGTTATTAGCAACTTTGGGCGTGATGCCAGATTCTTTCTCCACCAAGTATTTGTTATAAAGCCATTTTTACAAAGACCAGGACACACAGTAGGAATTTTCATTGCAATGCTGTGTTCGAGAAACCAAAGCCCAAAGAAATGAGCATGACCCAGGAGTATGGTGAGAAGGGATGATGCAGGTCCCTTTCTTTTGGAAACAGTTCCATTTGGAGCAGTTCATAGAGCCTACCTGGAAGTGTGGCCACCTTGGGTCAGTGTTCATAGTTTTATGATATCTAAATGTTTCTGGCATAAGTTAGTAATTTTAAATCCAAGGTAACATGACAGCTAGCTTTTACCTAAAGCACTTCTGTGAATCTGGTAAATCTCTGCATTTTCATGTTGGGAGTACAGGGTCCACGGTGATCTTCTCGCCCATCCAGGCATCCATGGGTGTAGCTGTTAAGGGTATCAGAATCAAAGGCCACACATGCTCAGTTGGCCTGTACCTACCTGGGTCTTTTCCATAGTTAGAATTGTCACAAGTATGCCAGCAAGCCTGAGATGAGCTCTTCTCTCTGAAGAGCTTGTCGGATCCATTGTGCTTTTGTGCCTAAATTAAGGACTGTGTGTGGAGAAAGAAGGACTTGTCATTTTCTGTCTTCAGTACTGGCTCAAGAACAGTGTAGCTCTGTCTGGTGTGCAGCTCAGTGTAGATTCCTGCCGTGGCCAAGAGAAGTGCTTTTCATTTGTGCATTTATTCAGCCTGTGTTTATAGAGCATCTCCTGTGGACTGCACACTGCATACCAGAGCAGAAGTAGCAGACACAGTCCTCACCCTCAGGAAGCTGATGGCCAGTAGATGAGTTAACAGTTGTCTAGGTGCAGAGGGGACTGAGGCCACAAGGCATGCAGGAGATAGCCTGAATAGGAGTGGGCCAGAGCAGAGGCTGCGGGCCCAGGAGCAACACGGGAACAGCCTGGGGCCTGGAGAGGGCACGTGCTCCTGAGGAACTGTGAGTGCTTCCTTGTGCTGCACAATGCTGAGCAGGGCCGTGGCTAGAGTTGAGTATTGGAGTGGCTGTGAGTGAGCCTGGGCTTATTCTGGACAGCTCTAAGTGGAAAGTCACTGGACAGTTTTACAGGAGAGAGGCGTGAGTAGGGCTTGGAGAGGAAACTCTCTGATGCCAGCCTGGGCAATGGACTAAGTGGAGTCTCCCGGCCTCTCCCCTGTCTACTCTCATTACCTCTCTTCTCAGCACCTCTGTCACTTCTTTCCTTGGACCTTCAAGAAGGGAAAAGTCAGGGCCTGTGAGCAGATAGTGTCCTTGTAGAGGAGCAAGGAGGTGGTGGCAGGTGGGTAGGTAGAAGTATCCCATATAAAGCAAAGAGTACTGGTGGCCTTGGACAGTCATTTCACTGTGAGCATCGTCTACTGAAGAGGAAAGGAAGTATTACCTCTTTCCCAGTATTTATTTATTACTATCTTTCACAGTGATTATTTTACATGTCTAATTGGGACTTACAGAGGAATCTCTCTGTCTTTCTTTCCATGAAATGATTTCTTGAAACCCTCGAGAGGATACTGGGGTCCTATAGCTGTACCTTTGACCCCTGTGATAAGGTGATGAGGAAGCCTTAGCCTTGAATCAGCACACAGCCCTTTCTCTCTACAGCCAACGGTGATCAGAATGCAGGTGGGAGGAGGAAACACTGATGGGAGATCAGGTATATACCCAGCCACGCCCACAGGCAGAAGAGCTTCTAGAACTACTATTTATTTAAACCATATGCCAAACAGTATGATAAGTACTTAAATACTTTTAAATCTCCTTTAGTTTAGTCTTATAAGGTACATATGTATTATTTTGTAGATGTACTTCACAGATGAGGAAACTGAGGCTCAAAGACATGAGACCACTTGCTCATGGTGACACAGTTGGAAGGACATAGATGAGCCAGAGTCTGGAGCCTGTGCTCTGACCACTGTGCGTAGAGCTTGCCATTCAGCTGGTCTCCTGCAGACCTTTCAGACATCGTGGAGGCCACAGAGAAATCATGGGGGACATTTCCTGTTTCTTCCAAAGCTTGAAAATCCTGTGCAGGGCCAACCGACCACTAACACATAATCTGGAACAGTCATGGAGCCAGCATGTGCATTTAGTATTTCCATGGTCAGTCCTTTTCTCCAAGTGCATTAAATAAAGGAACTACCTTCCCACCTTGCGGGCAAACCACCTGGCAGCAAGGAACATGCTCACTCATGTCCCTCCCTGGTCATTTTCCTTCTCACCTGAGCAAAGAGAGCAGGCTGCGCACACCGGGGAAGCCTATTTAGAGTCCCTCCCTAAGCCAGCTGCCACCTGCTCTAGCCTGGCCTGTGCGTGAAGATGCGCCTCAGCTCTGAGGATCCAGGGCCTTGAGGACAACTCCTTTGAGAGGAGCCAGTAAAGCAAGTAGAGAGAGCAGAGGTGAGAACCCTGCTTGACTAAACAGGCCCAGATCTTGAAAGGACTGAGACTGTGTTCACAGCAAGCCAGTAAAGAATCTTCCCAGTAGAATCAGTGCGATCAGAATGTCTGTGTTACCCATGGTAGTCTACAGATTTAACATAATCCTTATCAAAATCCCAGTGGCATTTCTTGCAGAAGTAGAAAAAATCCTAAAATTCATATGGAGCATTGAAAAACAAAGCAGACTTGGGGCTGGAGTTATGGTGCAGTGGTAACGTGCTCGCCTAGCACGCGGGAGGCACTGGGTTCGATCCTCAGCACCACATAAAAATAAAATAAAGCTATTGTGTCCACCTACAGCTAAAAAATAAATATTTTTTTAAAAAAAAGAAAAACAAAGCAGTCTTGAGCAAGAAGAACAAAGTTAGAGGCATCTCTGATTTTAAATTAGGGTGATAAGGAAACTAGCAATCAAAATAGTATGATGTTTTATGCTATTTTGATTACTAGAAACTAGTAATCAAAATAGCATAAAAGCAGACATACAGTCCAATGGAGCAGAAGAGAAAGTTCAGAAATAAACTTATGCATGTACAATCAACTAAATCTTTGAAAAAGGTGTCAAAAATATGCAATGAGAGAAAGGACAGTTCCTTCAATAAATGGGAACACCAGATATCCACACACAAAAAACCGCCACTAAATCCTAATCTTATACCACACACAAAAATTAACTGAAAAAGAACTAAAAATTTAAGTTTAAGATCTGAAACCATTAAATTCCTAGGAGAAATCTCCATGGCATTGTCTTGACAATGAGTTTTTGGATATGGCACCAAAAGCACAAGCTAAAAACAAAACAAGTGTAACTCCATCAAACTGGACAGTTTCTACATAGGAAGGGAAATGATCAAGAAAATGAAGAGCAACTGGACTGAGAAAAAATATTTGTAAACCATGTATCCAGAGGTGGTTAATATCCAAAATATGGGGCTGAGGTTGTAGCTCAGTGGTGGAGCGCTTGCCTAGCATGTGTGAGGCACTGCGTTCGATTCCCAGCACCACATATAAATAAAAAAATAAAGATCTATTGACAACTAAAAAAATATTTTTAAAAAATCCAAAATATATAAGGAACTTATATAATTGAATAGCAAAAGTAACTAGTTAAAAAATGGAAAAGAACTTAAGTAAATGTTTTTCTAAGGAAAACAGCAGGTAGATGAAGAGGCACCCAGCATCACTAATCATCAGGGAAATACAGATTGAAAGCACAATGAGGTGTCACCTCACACCTGCCAGAGTCTTTGTTATCTTTAAAAAAAAAATCAAAAGCTAGGCCAGGGGTGGGTAGTGGCACAAGCCTATAATCCCAGCAGCTTGGGAGACTGAGGCAGGAGGATTGTGAGTTCAAAGCCAGCCTCTGCAATTTAGCAAGACCCTAAGCAACTCAGTAAGACCCTGACTCTAAATAAAATACATAAAAAGGCTAGGGATGTGGCTCAGTGGTTGAGTGCTCCTGGGTTCAATCCCCAGTACCCCTCCCCCTAAAATCAAAAGCTAAGTGTTGAAGAGGAAAGAGGAAAGAATACATGTATATATTGTTGGTGGAAGTGTAAATGAATGCAGCCATTATGGAAAACAGCGTTGAGGTTCCTCAAAAAATTAAAACTGCAACCTGTGGTTCAAAAATTCTACTCCTGGGTATTTATGTAAAAGAAATAAAATCAGTCTTACCCGGGCGCGGTGGCTCAAGCCTGTAATCCCACTTAGGGAGGCTGAGACAGTAGAATCGCGAGTTCAAAGCCAGCCTCAGCAATGGTGAGGTGCTAAGCAACTCAGTGAGACCCTGTTTCTACATAAAACACAAAATAGGGCTGGGGGTGTGGCTCAGTGCTCGAGTACCCCTGAGTTCAATCCCCAGTACCAAAAAAATAAATAAATAAAATCAGTCTTAAAGCTATATCACTGTGGATACAGCTCAGTGGTAGAGCACTTGCCCAGCATTTGTGAGGCTCTGGGTTCAATTCCAGCACTACCACAAAGAAAGAAAACAAACAAACAAACAAACATTGAAGAGATCCATGTTCACTGCAGTATTAATCACAATAATCAGAATATGTAAACAACAACCTAAGTGTCCATCAACAGATGAATGGATATAGAAAATGTTTTAAAAAAGAAGGAGGGGCTGGGGTTGTCGCTCAGTGGTAGAGCGCTTGCCTCATATGCGTGGGCTACTGGGTTCGATCCTCAACACCATATAAGTGAATAAAATTATGTCCATCTACAACTAAAAAAAACTTTTTTAAAATAAGGAAACCCTGCCATCTGTACCAACATGGATGGACATGGAAGGCATTATTCTAAGTGAAATAAGCTAGAAAGAGAAATACTGCATGATTTCACTTCTGTGTAGAAATGAAAGCAGACACCCATAGAAACAGAGGTAGAAGGGTAGTTTCAGGGTCTATGCAAAAGTGACATGGGATATTGGTCAAAAGGTGTAAACTTGGAGTTATACGATGAGTGAATTCTGGAGACCTAGTGTACAGTGTGGTAACCATAGTTAATAATAATATATTGTGTATTTGAAATTTGCTAAGAATATTGATCTTAAGTAGTCTCGCAGGAAAAAAAAAAAGGTAGCTGTGAGGTGATGGATATGTTAATTAACTTGATTGGGGCAATCATTTCATAGTGTGTACACATATCAAAACATCATGCCTTGAATATATAAAATTTTTACTTGTAAATTATACCTTAGTAAAGCAGAAAAAAATTTTTTAAATCTGCCCATTTCACTGGAAGCCATTAATCAAACCCCCTAGCTGTTATGTCAGCCCAAAGAATAATGTTGTACTTTAGCATGTAAATAAGTGCTAAGTGCCCTTATGCCAATCACAGGACTGGACTTTTATATGCAGTGTCTAAATAGGTAGCTCCTGCTGTTGTCCCGAGTGTTTTACTGAGTAGAAAATGAAAGCTCTTGGAAATGACATCATTTGGCCAATATACCAAAGCTGGAAAGGGGCACAACCAAGTTTTCACTGTAGCCTTTTTAATTTTTTTTTTTTAGTTCCATAACACCTAAGCTAATTCTCAAATTTTACCTTCACTTTTTCGATAATAGTAGCTACCACCTTTTATTGTGCATCTTTTCTGAGTCAGGCATTATATGTTCATTATTTCTAATTCTGATACAACCTTGCACAGAATTATTGTTCCCAATCCACACATGAAGAACTTGAGGTTCTGAGAGCTTAGGAATCTTGCCTTAACTACGTAGTGGAGCCTGGATTTCTACTGTCTCACCTGAGACAAGAATGGGCTTTCTTTC
>CM053401.1:166614021-166667641 GCA_028644305.1 Xerus rutilus
TGGTACTGGGGATTGAACTCAGGGGCACTCGACCACTGAGCCACATCCCCAGCCCTATTTTGTGTTTTATGTAGAGACAGGGTCTCACTGAGTTGCTTAGCGCCTCGCCCTTGCTGAGGCTGGCTTTGAACTCGCAATTCTCCTGTCTCAGCCTCCCTAAGTGCTGGGATTACAAGCGTGAGCCACCACGCCCGGCTGCTTTCTTTCAATTCTTCCTGTCTGCTTCCTCTATTTCTTACCTCTCCTGGTTCTTAGAAGGAAACGTCTCAAAAAAAAAAAAATGCAGTATTTTCTCTAATCTTACAACAGCCCCATGAGTTGGGAATTATTGGTATCTCTGTTTTACAAATGAAGAAACCAAGGCTCAGAGACAGTCAATGATTTGCTCAACATCACAGTCAGTAATTGATGGAGCCATGATGCAAACAGCCTCTGATTGACAGTTCATGCCACTCCCACACCCTTTCAGCTCCACTTCCTCGCAGATGGGGTAGAATCTCCAGCCTTTATTTCTGTCTCCGAGTTCTAGTAGTCCCAGGATGTGGGGGGCATTTTCAGCTCTTTTGAATTTCCGTCTTATAGTCTACCCTGCCTCCAGCCCCTCTGCTAAGATCCCTCTCCTCTGTTGGCAGAACAAGTTCTCATTGGCAGGAAGCTGCCTTGAGATTGGAATTCCCCAGCCGCTTATCAGTAAGGCCTTTGGGCCTTGCCCTATAGTAGCTTCCAAGGCCACCAGGCTCGCACGCTGTTCTGACTCAGGGCCCCTGGGAATCCCCTGGATGCAGATGTTTGAAGTGACTAGGACTGTTTTTCTGGCTAAGGCCATATAGGAGGGCAAACCTTCTGTTCCAGCTTCTGTGGGAGAGTGCCCAGGTCATGTGCAGCATAGAACTGGAATTTTAAGCAGGGGTTGATAGTTAAGCATTAAGGATTCAAGGGCCTCCTGTAGTTATGAGCACAGCTTTATACATACACATATATACTTTCTGGGCAAAGTGTCCCTAACTTTTCTCAGATTCACCAATATGCCTGTAACCTCTGAAGTTTCAGAACCAGAGAGAACCCAAAGTGTTGTAGGCTACTGTATCCTCGTGGACAGTAGCCTCCCAGATGCCAGGCTCTTGGGAGAGCACTCAAGGCCTCTGGGTCTGTGTAGTGGTAAACTGAGACCTAATATCACTGAAGCTTGCAGTAATCCCACGAGATGTCCCAAAGGCCAGCCAATGAAATCGCACAACACAGCCCCTGTTTCATCTACTGAACATACCAGGCTCCGAATGCAGTATGAACTTTCTGGTTTTTGAGTCTAGAGAGGGGCCACTATGGGCAGCAAGAATAGTGTTGAGAGCAGCAAACCAGACTGGCTTGCTACTGCCAGGCCCCACTCAGTGCCCTGTACAAGCTGTCTCATTTAATCCTCATAGTGTCCCTGTAAGCGTGGGGCTGTTATTTTACACACGGGGAAAATGAGGCATGGAGAACTTGAGTAACCACTAGAGATCACACAGCTACTGAGTCATTCAGTGGTGTCTGACTCAAGCACAGAGTTTAACTTCCAAGCTTTCAGATGAAAGTCAAGGGCAATTTTAAGAAAAACTAAAACAGAAAAGTATGGAGCTGGTTGGTGTGGGACATACAGCCCTATACTGTGACACTGAGAGCATTGCTGTGGTGTCACAGCTGGCACAAAAACTCATGCTGTGACATCATTAAGGAAAATTAATGGGTAATACATTAACACACTAGTGCAGGACATGAGAAGAAAGTTTCTTGGAGAAGCGTAAGTTAAAACTCAGATAAGGGGCTGGGGCTGTAGCTCAGTGGCAGAGCGCTTGCCTAGCATGCATGAGGCACTGGGTTCGGTTCTCAGCACCACATATAAATAATAAATGAATAAAATAAAGATCCATCAACAACTAAAAAAATATTTAAAAAAAAAAACTTCAGATAAGCATATTTTACAGCTTTATTGAGCTAGAATTCACATTGCAGTTCAATGGCTTCACTATGTTCAGATGGTGCATTCATCGCCACAGTCGACTTCAGCATATTTTCCTCACACACAAAGAAACCTGCCTCCTTAGCCATTATCCTGAACCCTGACCCCTCCCCAGTCCCGGGCAGCCAACAGGTCATTTTGTCTCCAGATGAGGCTTTGACACCTATAGGAGGGGGCGGGGATCTTAGTGCTCAGGTGCCTCATTCCCCAGGGCATAATTAGACAAATGAAATCTGACTCTAATGTATTTTATAAATGGATTTATTAGCTAAGAAACTATAAGCTTGTCTCTGATATGCCTTAATTTGGGGTTGACACAGGCAGGAGGCAAGTTTTTTTCAGAGTAATTTCCACTTGTCAGCGTCTCCCGTCAAGCCAGCTCTGCTGAGCGAGCAGCTGTAAGATGATGCCAGTTTTGTGGGACCACCTTCTCCATTGGCATCAGAACCAGTGGTGGTTCAGCACAGGCTCTTCTTTCTGTCATCTGAATCCCTGGCTTGGGTTCTTGCTCTGTCTTGCTGCAGGTATTGATGTGAAGGGCACCCGCCCATCACTCTTTGAAATTCAGGCAACAGCACATGGAGGATCCCTTGGGGCACCCAGGAGACATGAAACTACACCCTCTCTCAAACCCTTTCACGTTGGCAGACCCACTGTATGTTCTCCTGACTCATCGATTCCTTCATTCTTTTAGAAAACACTTCCCAGGCCGTACACACCAAGCAGTGTGCAAGGTGCTCCATGAGGGGCTCCGAAAGCCCATATTCTAGGTTGTGACCATGCTTGCCCTTATTTGACCAGGGTAGGAATAGCTGCCTGAGATGAGAGGAGCCACAGTGGGAAGTATTTGGTAACAGGACAGTCTTCTGATAAAGATGCGACAGAGGCAGTGTCATCCACTTTAGGGCAAAGCCATCACCAGAATGCACCACCCTAAAGAATGTATAATAAATCAGAAATGAGGAAATGCAAGTTCAAATCTTGATTCAAGCATTAATCCTTCAGTTAGAGGATCGTAGGTGATCCACACCACCGTCTGAGCCCTGGACTCTCCACTTCAAGGATTAAATAATGCAGTGCCTCTAAAAACTACCTTCAAGGTCATGGCTGAAAAGAGTACCTACTTAGTAATGTGGAAAGAATGATTGACAGAATGAAGAAAAGGTTTGTAATTCTCAGTGGTAGAGCATAACCCTGGCAGGTCAAACCCAGTTAGGACCCTCCTGCCACTTCAGCCACTTTGAGCTCACCTTTTCCAAGGGCTTTCACTTCCTCTGATTGTACCAAGAGAGTTTTGCCTTGGAGGCCTTGGGCCTGGTAGCCAGCCACTTCTTCACTTTGAATCCAGGTTTCAGTTCATTCTAGCTATGTGTAAATTGGGTCTAATTCTACAAGGACACTGTGAAATTTAAATAAGGTGATACATGAAAAGCATTTGTCACCAGGTTAAGTATATATACATCCTATAAATGTAGCCATTCCTACTTTATTTTGTTTTTCTAAAATTTTAAATAGTTCGTAGTAATTATTTTATTACTGCCATTGCTATTTATGTGGTCAGGAGCCAGAACTCAGATTGTGTATGTGTGTGTGTGTTTCGTTTTGTTATAGTGCTAGGGATCAAACCCAGGACATCATTCATGTTAGGCAAATGCTCTACCACTGAGCTCTACTCTAACCCTCAGATGATTATTTTAATCATTGGGAAAGTACTACTTTTCTTAAATTCTTATTTTCTTGACCAGTTGGTTGATTGGTTCATTAATTCATTCATAGTCTTATTTTCATTGAACTGGTAGAAATATTGGCTGGCATTTCCATGAAGACTCAACATCAGGAGGGTGGTGATCGAACCAAGGGCTCAGGAATCTTGCGTAAACTGTGTTAACAAGGACCAAAGTTACAGGTGACATCTCTGGTCTGCTTGAGTAGTGGCAGTCCCTGACTTACAAACATTGCTATTCTAAGATCCACGGGAGGTAATTATTTAATTATTTGCTGATGTGTATGTAAGAGTATGAACTACTTCTGCCTGGAAATAGAATGGGAGAACTTGGGTTCTCCTTCAACTTAACACAGAAAGATTCCAGCCCTTCCTGGCACTGCTCTTGGGCACACAGTGTCTGTGCCTATGAGACCTCCTCACTGTCCCTGAGGCATCACTGACTGTACACTAAAGAGAAGCCTCTGAGAATGGGCATGGAAGCGAAGCATTAAAGGTTTCCGTTTGAAATTCCAGTGAAAAAGTAAATCAAAATCAGCACAATCTGAAGTGTGCCCTTGTTCTCCAAGTCCCTGAAAGATCCCCAGCCACAGTCAGTCCTCGCCCCTCTCACTTGCTCACTGCTCCCAAGTCCTGTGGCCTCCTTGTCCATCTTATGGACACTAGGGCATGCCTTTAATGGTTCCCCACTCACTTCCTTCAGGTCTCTGCACCAGTATCACCATGGTCTGTTAGAGAAGCTCTCTGTTCTCTCAGTGGAAAATCCCAGTCCTGTCTTATCCTCTGAGTCGCTTTTTCATTACTGTGACCAGCAGACTTGACAAGAACAATGTAGAAGAGGAAAAGTTCATTTTGGCTCATTGTTTCAGAAGTCTTGGTCCATAGATGGCTGACTCCATAACTCTGGGCCTGCGGTGATGCAGAACACCATGGCAGAAAGGCATGGCAAAGGAAAGCAGCTCAGGACATGGCACCAGGAAGCAGAGAGAGGGCTCCACTCACCAGTGACAAAATATAAACCCTGCAGATATGCCTCCAGTGACCTACCTCCTCCAGCCACACCCTACCTGCCTGTAGTTACCACCTAATTAATCCATTTAATGGATTAACCCACTGATTAGGTCACAACTTTCATAATCTAATAATTTCACCTCTGAAAATTCTTGCATTGCCTTACACATGAGCTTTTGGGGGAAACCACATATCCAAACCATAACATTCCACCCCTGCCCCCTGAAAGCTCATATACCTATCTCACAATTCAAAATACATTTTATTCATTTCCAGGAGTCCCCACAGTCTTTAACAGTTCCAGCATTACCCAAAAGTCCAAGTACAAAGTCTTCTGGGACTCAAGGCAAACTTTAAGCAAGAGCTCCTGTAAAAATCAAAAGTAAGTTACATATATCCAATATATATTGGCACAGAGTAAACATTTCCATTCTACCAGAGAGAAATAGGGGCACAGAAAGAAGGGATGGCACCAGAGCAAGGCTAAAATCCAGCTAGGCAAATAAGTCCTGTAGCTCCACATCCGGCATCTGGGGCACATGGCACCATGATATTCTTTCCAGCAGGCTTGTGTAGCTCCACCCCCATGGCCTTGCTATATATAGGCCTTATGACCTCTCTCTTTGCTTGTTTCCTGCTCGATTCCTGCAGTTTTCCTCAACTGACATCCAGTGGTACTGGCATCTCTTAATCTCAGCGGTCTCCATTACAGCTTCAGCTTCCTTCTCGCATCTTCATATAGTGCTCTCTTGGGGCCTACCCACAGGGACTCCTACACTACTACACTTTGCCTGACCTTCCAAGCCTTCCTTTGAAATCTCAGTGGAAGCCTCCATGATCAACTGGCTCCAGCATTCTACATTCCTGCAGGACCAGCACCATATGTTGATACCAAGGTCTGCCACCATCTCAAGCAGTAGCCAAGCCTCCTGGAACCATGGCTGCAGCAGCCTCTGAATGCCTGGGTGGCTGAGCATGGTAAAACAACTTCCTAGGCTCCCCTGTGCAAGCACTGGTCTTTTCTCAAAGGAATTTTTTACTTTTACATTCTTGAGCCTAAGATAGGTGTGGTCTTGCCAATTCCTGAGGTGCTCTTTTTCTTTCATTTTTCTTTAGTGGCTGAGATCTCTTTAACAACCACACCTTTTTTAGCCACCGTTTTACTTACACTGTTTTTGGAACCCAGGGATGTTTTACCAGTGAACTACAAACCCAGCCCTTTTTATTTTTTATTTTTAGACAAGGTCTCACTACATTGCTTAGGAGCTCACCAAGTTGCTGAGGCTTTTCCTAAACTTGCACTCCTCCTGCCTCAGTTGCACTTGCTGTGATTATAAGTGTGTGCCACCACACCTGGCTTTACATGCACTTTTTTGGCCAAACTGCAAGTTGTCAGACATGTCTGCCCTGCTTTCTGCTCCTGATTATCATAGTAAACTTGGCTAAAAGCCACCAACAGTATCCCTGCCACTGTGTAAATACTATGTTGCCTTGAAATTTCTTCTGCCAGAATAATTACTCCATCACCTTTAAATTCAACCTAAATGAAGTCTCAGGACACAGACAAAATGTAGACAATTTTTTTTTTTTGCTAGAATGTAATACGAATAGCCCCTAGTCCAATTTCCAGTAGAGTCAGTTCTCCTCCTCCTCTGAAACCTCATGAGCTCAGTCTTTTTTTTTTTTTTAATATTTTTTAGTTATGCATGAACACAGTGTCTTTTTTTTGTTTATTTATTTTTTATTTTATTTATTTTTTATGTGGTGCTGAGGATCAAACCCAGTGCCTCACACATGGGAGGCAAGCGCTCTGCCACTGAGCCACAACCTCAGCTCCATGAGCTCAGTTTTTACTGTCCACAGTTCTATCAGTATTCTAGTCTTCTGAACTTCCACCTGAATCTCCCTTTAAACTCTACTTACAACATTCTAAAGTTTTTCCAGCTTGCATCTCTAAACTTTTCAAAATTCCTCCCTGAAATTCCAAAAAGCTCCAGAAGCTTCTGAACTACTTGACCAATTTATTAACAGCAACAACCCTACCTCTCAGTACCAGTTTCTGTTTTAGTCAGCTTTTTATCACTGTGACCAAAAGACCTGACAAGAATAGCATAGAGGAGGAAACATTTATTTTGGCTTTCAGAGGTCTCAGTCCATAGACAGCCAACTCCATAGCTCTGGGCCCAAGGTGGTGCAGAACATCATGGCATAAGGGCATGGTGGAGAAAAGCAGCTCAGGACATGGCAACAAGGAAGCAGAGAGAGAGCTGTGCTCAACAGAGACAAAATATAAACCCCAATGACATGCCCCCAGTGACCCACCTTCTCCAGCCTACTGTTACCACAAATTAATCCATATCAGTGGATTAATGCACTGATTATGTTAAAGCTCTCATAACCAATCATTTCACCTCTAAACTTTCTTTCATTGTCTCACACATGAACTTTTGGGGGGCACCTCATATCTAAACCATAACACCACCTGCAACATTCTTGCTACCTAATATTTTGTTGGTTGATATGAGTCGCTCCCCTAGCATATAAGCTTCATAAAAGTAGACTATGTTTTACTCACTGCTGAACAATAAATATAAAGGAAGGGAGAAAGGGAGTAACTTCCTTAAAATTATTTGAATGCCTACACTCCCAGGCCCCCATATATGTTGTGTCTTTTGCTATAGCTCTCAGCTACCAAGCTTTTTAAGGATTTGTGAAATTTTTAAAGATTTATATACAGTACAATGAAGTGGTCTTTCCCATCAGCTGTGTGGGCTGTGTTACTCTTCCTTCAGTAACAGGCTGACAAGAGCCATGATCCTGAGCTAGTGTGACACACACACCCATCCCCACCTATCCTTAAGAGAACCACTAGAAGGAGTTACATGTCCCATCACCACCACCTATAAAGAGTTAAGGATTTTTGACTTGATCTCCCTTGTTAGGCCATGAACTTCCCTCAAGGACCTGGCTTTTTTTTTTTGGTACTGGAGATTGAACTCAGGGGCACTCGACCACTGAGCCACATCCCCAGCCCTATTTTGTGTTGTATGTAGAGACAGGATCTCACTGAGTTGCTTAGCAACTCACCCTTGCTGAGGCTGGCTTTGAACTTGCGATTCTGTCTCAGCCTCCCTAAGTACTGAGATTACAGGCTTGCGCCACCATGCCCAGCTAAGGACCTGGCTTTGTATCCATGGTATCTGGTCCCAAGCCTGGTACTGATTGAGTCATCAGTAAAATTTTGTTCAATGAATTAATATTATAGAAATAATATCTGCTTTTCATTATCCACAGTGTATTTTGGGGATGCTTTTTGTAGAATTCTAGAGGAATTAGAGAAGAAGTCCTGAGATAGAAATAATTAGAGATGGCTCTAGTTATCCACTGCTGCATAACATATCACTCCCACAGTGTAAAACAGTAGCAGTAATTTATTCTCTCTCTTAGTTTGTGTGGGTCAGGAGTTTGGGCACAGCTTGGCTGGGTAATTCTGGCTTGAATCTCTTATGCAATTGTAGTTAGATGGCAGCCAGGATCGGAGCAGCAAGGGGCCTGCACTGCACCCCTCTCCAAGCTTGGTCAGGCCTTCTCCATGTTGTCACCTCAGTATCTAGTTTGGGCTTCCTCACAGCATGGCAGCCTCAGATTTCCAGTATGCAATGGAACCTTCAAAGACAGGTGTCCCACAGGAGAGCCAGGTGAGAGTTTCACTTTAGAAGTCACACAGCGTCACTCTCATTGCATTTTATTTGTTAGAAATTAGGGCCTGGGAGTGTAGTTCAGTGGTATTTTCCTAGCATGTTCAAAGCCCTGGGCCCAATCCCTAGGACCTAGGGGAATAAAAGAAGAAAAATCTAGTTACTAAGTCCAGCTTGTTCAAGGAGATTCAGATTAGTCTCCACTCTTGACAGGAGAAGTAACAAAGAATTTATAGACATTTTTCAAAGCCATCACAGAGATGGCAGTTTAACACTTCATTCACATTTGAACCCCTGAGGTTGGAAGGGAAAAACCTTGCCCTGTGACACTCAGCCTGGCACCAGCTGAGCTGTAGCTCAGCCTGCCCCTGGGCTTTTGGCAGGCCCACTTGGAAGTGATCTCCTTGGAAGTGATCTCACATTCCCTTCCTGCCCCTCCCTTCACAACAGATGAAGCCTGTCACTCTCTGGGAACTTTGCTTTGTAGGTGAGTCCCCACCAAGCTTAGATAATGTGCAAAACGGCAGTGGGCCTGAGGAAACCCAGTGTGCCTGGCCACCAAGCAGTAGTCCAGTGAACTGTTCTTCATTCCAGAGACCTCCACAAAAGCAGACTGTCATGGATGAAAGTTTGTGTCACAGTTCCAGTCCCCAGCCCTATATAAAATAATCCTGTCCTGCCACAGGAGGAGCTGGGGTGAGAGTTTTAAAATGTGTACCTTAAAATAATTGTTTTTACTATTGCTGTGAAGTTTGATTCCAAAAAATAGAATTTGGTGACAGAATGCATAGACAACCCAGCATCGCCAGGTTTTACTCCAGCTACAGATCCAAAGCAGAATTTTGCATCAGTGGACAAAATGCATCTGCGTTTTTGTTGTTGTTGTTACCATCTTTGTTTTGTTTTTTCTTTTTGCCAACATTGTAGAGTGTTTTCTAGGGACTTCCTTGCTTTCTTGCCCTTTCTTCAGTGATGTCTCAGGAGGCTGTGGATCATGGGCAAAGAAAGGCAGAAAAGGGAATGTATGTGGTGTAACAAACCCTTGCTGGATCCCAGACACCATGCTAGCTCGGTTCCATGCTTTGTCACCTAAGAGGACAGGCCCAGTCCTGCTCCACACTCTGGAGTGTACAACCTCAAGCAAGCTGCTGAGCTCTCTGAGCCTCAGCTGCCTCTTCTGTAAAGCAGCAATAATGAAACTTTCTGCTTTGTTGTGTTAGTGTAAAATTAAAAGAGATAATGGCTGTAAGATGCTTGACACAGCCTGGCGTGGAGTAGCCCTGCATAAGGGTGGGCTCTGATTGGTCCCTGCAGCCACAGCAGAGGCAGCCACAGGGCTTGCACCAGCATCAGGTGAGCCGCTCAGCCCCCTGGGCTGCCGCTATGGGGATAGAAGTCCAGACTCTAAAGCCCTTGCTGTGTCCACGTCATTAGCCTCCAGATGGCTGAGCCTGGCCTCCTTGACCTGCAGTAGTGGTGGACAGAGGAACTCTGGAGGCCTCAGGCCTTGCCAGTCCTCAAGTAGGTACATTTGAAAATTCAAAGCCAGATTTCTACCTATTTACTCTGTATCCACCAGGCTCTGTAGAGAACAGGATGGTAGAGAATGTTGGAGGCAGGGTGAATAGTCTAGTGAAGGCCTTGAGGTCAGGAATTAAATTAGGTATAGCCAGTATGGGGCTGCACACTGTAATCACAGCAGCTTGGGAGGCTGAGGCAGGAGGCCAGCCTCAGCAACTAAGTGAAGCCCCAAGCAACTTAGTGAGACCTTTTTTCAAAATGAAGAATGAAAAGGGCTGGGGATGTGGCTCAGTGGTTAAGTGTCCCAGGTTTCAGTCTATTTAGTATCTAAAAAAATAAATAAATACATAAGTAATGTTTGAAGAATTAAAGAGAGATCCATATGGCCAGATCAAAATGGGCCAAGAAGAGACAAGAAATGAGAGGAAAGAGTGCAAAGAGAAGTGGGGCCAGATCAATGTGGGACTTCCGGGGCTGGCTTAGGGGGTTTGGAGTTTGCTCAGTATGGAGTAGAAAAAAAAGCATCAGAGGTTGAATGAAGCAGGGGTATCACGTGGCTCAATTTCTATTTGAGAACGTCGTTCTGGCACTGTGTAGAAATCTGCCGGGGGTGAGGGGGAGAGAGAAGCAGGACTGCGGTGAGGGGCTCCGCAGGGTCCAGGTGAGGGGCAATGGGAGCCAGATGGCACACATGGTGGGGAGGGTGGGCAGATTCAAGCTGTCTCCAAGGAGGAATGACAGGGCCTGGGGACACACCGAATTGTATGTGGGTGGTGAAGGAGGGGGAGGATCAAGAACAGATCCAGGTTTCCAGCTCCAGCAGCCTGGGCGGCTGGCGGTACCCTCACTGAGCCGAGGAGGGCTGCAGGAGAGAAGGCTGGGGCCTGACAGGTGCAGCTTGCAGTGCTGATGAGGTAGCCAAGTGCCACACAGAGGGGCTGTTAGTCACAAATCCAGAGTCTTTAGAGAGTCTTTTGGGATCTCTGGGGGTCACCAGCATACATTATTTAAGGGAAAGGATAAGAACCCCCAGGAAGCACCTAGAGAATAGGACTGCAGTCCTGGGGGAGGGGCTCTGACAGAAAGGTCCCAAGAGGAGGAGGCAGCTGTGTAGTGGCCGGAGAGGTTGGAGCGAGGCCAGAGGGTGTGGTGTCTGGTAGCCCTCAAGAAGTCTGAGCATAAGTCGGTCAGAAGAGGACTGACAGTTGGCCGTGGGGCCTGGCAACATGAAAGTCACCGAGAGCCTCGTCTGGCTCCAGTACCCAGCCTTTCCTTCTCACCACGCTACCTCCCAAAGGAGCTCCACCACCACCTGCCTGGACTGCCTGCCTGCCTGCGGGGCTCCGGGCCTTCCAGGTGTGGAGCCCAGGGCCCAGCTGGCTGCCTCACCCATGGCCACTCCATGAATGGGCAGCAGGCCCTGCACTGGCAGGAGACAGCCTCCTCTCTGGTGGTGCGGTGCTGCATGTGTCCCTAAGGCACTGGAAAGAGCTTTGGGGCCAGCTGCCAGCAGGCTGAACATAGCAACAGCCAGCAGCCCTGCCCTGGCTCCTCGGAAAGCACCGCACTGGGCCTGCCTCTTCTGCTCTTTGCTTCTGGCCTCTGGTCCCAGAGAGACGCCGCTGTTCTTTGAACTTGGGGAAAGATGGTTCAGTAGACCCTGGTGTTGCCCTCAGGTGTCCACAGGCCGTTCTTCCCTCAGAGAAGCCTTACAGAGCATTTGCCCATCCCAAGGAGGCCTCTGGCACAGGACCAAGTCTCCCTCCTTGCTGTGTCTTCTGCCAAAGTCTGCTTGCTTTTTGTATGGTTTCTGCAAATATTTAACTTTTAAAAAAGAAAAAAAACAGGAAATGACCTTTGAAGTATATTTGGAAAACAATTTGGAAGTGTAATAGAATCTGCCTGAGCAGTGAGGACGACTCGCTCAGACTTGGAACACACCATGTAGCTCTTGGCAGAGCCCAGGGTCTCTTCAGTTAGAACCCAAGGGAACAGTGGCTTCCTGTGGGGAAACCTGACATGCCAGAGTGAGCACCTGCAGGACCCTGAGAGCCGGGGTACAGTGCACGGGAGCCTTCCCTTCCATCCTGGACATTCAAGGTCAGTCGGATGCCCCACCAGCATAAAGGCCCCACTTCCTGGGGATGAGGAAGAGAGCTTCATTCCTTAGCAGCCTGTGGGGGCTCAAGCTGAGGGGGGAAATACCAGCCTCATTGACGCTAGGCTCTGCCTGGATTGGCTCCTGGCTCTCACTCCACCGTTTCTGTCATTTTAGCTCAAAGCCACCTCCTTGTGGAGGCCTGACCATGCCACCTTTAATCAAACCATCCACACAGCAGAGAGACCTATCCTGTCTTCTGTAGCATGTGTTATCATCTGCCACCATAAATGAATTTACTTGTTCTTTGCAGTCCTCTAGCATCAGGTTGTAAATGTCTTGTTTGGCCTCTGGTGTGCACACCACACATGGCACAGTGCCTGGCATGAAGAAGATGCTGGTAGACAGTGAATGACTGAAATGTCAGGGCTGGAAGAGACTTAAGGCTCACATTTCCCTCTTCCTTATTCCGATGTGGGGGAGGAAGCTGGGTGAGGGGAAGGGTCTCAGCAGCCGGAGGCACTGAAGAAGAACCTGCAGGTTCTGGCCAGTTGCACCTTTAAGCACAGAGGAAAAGTAGAGAAGTAGAATGCAGCATCAGAAGGGCAGTTTTCCAGTCACTTCCTGCTCCAGTGGACCAGACCAACGTTTTATTAACGTGTTCCTCCTACCTGACGAGACTTGGAAGCAGCATCATCTCCTTGAATCTAGTGAGCCCCAGGGTATTGCTTTGCCCCGGGGTTGCTGAGGTGAGGGGAGCTGTCCAGAGTCTCCCGACTGGCAAGCAGGTGCGAGCAGTACAGACAAAAGGAACCAGCTTGTCTGTCACCCTCATGTCCCATACAAAACAGCATGGCTAGGGTACCATGAAACAAAGCACTCCTCCACACACATCTGATGGGACAGCCATGCTTGGCACGTGTCTGTTCATAATCCAAGTGTTGCCACTGTGACCATGTGGAGAGGTGTCTAGGCCATAAGGGCCTCTGCCTTGGAATGAGGTTAGATGCCCCTATAAAAGTCTGTCGGCGGGAGGGGTGCCCCTTTTGTCACTCTGCCTGCCTCCGCCGTGCGAGGGCAGTGTTCCTCCCCTCTAGAGGATGCAGCAATCCAGGGAGCATCTTGGAAGCAGAGAGCCGCCCTCACCAGATGCCAGCACCTTGATCTTGGACTTCCCAGCCTTCAGAACTGAGCAAAAGAAATTCCTGTTCTTTATAAATTGTCCAGCCTCAGATATTTTGTTTTAGTGGCACAAAATGGACCAAGAGAGGAATGTCTTTTAAAAAGTCCAAGCTGGGCATGGTGGCACAAGCCTGTAATCCCAGCACTTTGGGAGGCTGAGACAGGAGAATTGCGAGTTCAAAGCCAGCCTCAGCAAGGGTGAGGTGCTAAGCAACTCAGTGAGACCTTGTCTCTACATAAAACACAAAATAGGGCTGGGGATGTGGCTCAGTGGTCAAGTGCCCCTGAGTTCAATCTCCAGTACCAAATAAAAAATAAAAAGTCCAGGGCTGGGATTGTAGCTCAGCGGTAGAGCGCTTGCCTCGCATGCATGAGGCCCTGGGTTCGATCCTCAGCACCACATACAAACCAATAAAATAAAGACATTGTGTCCATCTGTTAAAAAAAAAATTCATTTAAAAAAAATAAATAAAAAAATAAAAAGTCCATTATTAGGGAAGAAATTAAGTCAGTCTACAACAGAGAGACAACAAAATATCATGTAGCCAATAGAAAGAACAATCCAGTTCTATAAGGACTTAGAGTTTATTTCCAGTGTTTTGATATAATCACAGTTACAGTGGTTTCAAGGTAATTTGAGATTGTTTCTAAGACATTTTTAATTGAAAAAAGCAAGATAGAAAATAAAATTTTAGCCAGGCGCGTTGGCTCAAGCCTGTAATCCCAGCACTTAGGGAGGCTGAGACAGGAGAATCGCGAGTTCAAAGCCAGCCTCAGCCACGGCGAGGTGCTAAGCAACTCAGTGAGACCCTGTCTCTACATAAAACACAAAATAGGGCTGGGGATGTGGCTCAGTGGTCGAGTGCCCCTGAGTTCAATCCCTGGTGCCAAAAAAAAAAAAAAAGAAAGAAAATAAAATTTTGTTTTCAATAAAAGAAAAAGGAAGAGAAAGAAAGAAGGAGGGAATTTGGATATTGCATAGACTGTCTTTGAAAGGTCCTAAGAAAGGGCTTGCGCTGGAGAGGGCATCTGGAGTAAGCTGGGAGGATTCTGAATACTCGTGTCTTTCCTCTTGTACCTTTTGAGCTTTATGCCACTTTCACATACATTAAAAAACTATTTGGGGGCCAAGGATGTAGTTCAATGGTAGAACACTTGCCTAGTATTTATAAGGTCCTGGGTTCAGTCTCCAGAACCACAGAATTACATGAACCCTTTTATTTAAAAACAATTTTGATATAAAAGATTTTAAAACCACTTAATTTAAATATGTGATTGTATAATTGAGATTTAAAAAATTTGACAGTATATGTGAAGATTTCCTCATATCTTCAAAAAATATTGCTGGGCACACACCTGTAATTCCATTAGCTCAAGAGGCTGAGGCAGGAGGATCACAAGTTCAAGGTCAGCCTCAGCAACTTAATGAGGCCCTAAGCAACTTAGCAAGACCCTATCTCAAAATAAAAAATAAAACGGACTGGGGATGTGGCTCAGTGTTTGAGTGCCCCTAGGTTTAATCAAACAAACAAACAAACAAACATCATAATACCTGAATGGTACTTCATTTGAATATAAATTAGCATATTTATATATTTCTCCATTTTCCATTTAGTTCTGCTATTTTATATACTACAATGAACATCTTTGTACATTTATTTTCATGCACAACTGGGATTATTATAATACATTATTATAAACTGACTTAGTGGCTCAAAGATATTAAGAAAGTCGAGGTTTCTTGATTCCTATTATAAAGAAATCTAAAGAAATCCTTGGTAGTTTATACTTTCTTTTTTTTTTTTTTTGGTACCGGGGATTGAACTCAGGGGCACTCGACCACTGAGCCACATCCCCAGCCCTATTTTGTGTTTTATGTAGAGACAGGGTCTCACTGAGTTGTTTAGTGCCTCGCCGTTGCTGAGGCTGGCTTTGAACTCGCGATTCTCCTGTCTCAGCCTCCCTAAGTGCTGGGATTACAAGCGTGAGCCACCGCGCCCGGCTAGTTTATACTTTCAATGACAGGATTTGAGAATAACCATTTGCTTTGTATGAGGCCCTGAGTTTCAACCCCAGCACCAAAAAACCAAACAAAAACGAGAATGACCATTTGCCAGCCCAGTACCCCACTCTAAGGATGCTTCCCCCCACCCCATTTGCTGTTAACTTTAAAGGACAAAGTATGAGCAAATAAGTGCACAAATATGGAAGAGAAATGAGATGATATATTGGTGCTTTGGAGTGGAGGGCTCCCCAGGCCCTGTGGAAATGGGGAGGGTGCAGCTAAGCGAGCTCTGGATGGCTTGGTGGATGTGTTCCAGGACTGGGCTTTGAGCTTGTCACAATGCCTTTCCCGTGCCAGGATGGGCAGCTTTCTGTCCTGGGAAGCTTATAAGGTCAGGCAGGGCAAGGGCAAGGGCAGTGCCCCAGGGTGTCTGTTACACAGTGAGGCTAGCCTTGTAGATGAGCCTGGAACTCCATCCCATGGGGTCATCCTGGAGATGAGGCCTGGATGGACAGACAGACAAAATGTAATCCAAAGAGCAGTTACGTAGCAGCTGCTCTTCCCCAGGTACTGCGCGGAGGATGCAGGGATGGAGCCGCCGGAGCACAGCTGCTGGGGTTGGGCCTGTCAGTTTGCATGGTGAAAAACTTCTGGTTCTCGTGGAACTGACACTAACCAGAGAATAAGAGCTGAAGAAACCAAAGCTCCAGGGAACAGAGTGGCCTGCCAGGGTCAGACCCTTCCCATGAGCAGCAGGTACAGGGGAAGGAGAGCCTGGGCCTAGGACCCAGTCAGGTTGGTAAACTTAGCTCAGAGGCTGTGCCAGCCGTCAAGTGAGGTGCACAAAGCATAAACGCCTGGTGACATTACCTTGGCTATTATTAGTATTTTCCTCATAATTTGTACTGGTTGTTATTGCTATTGTTATCATTATTGCAACAGGCCATTCTCCTGATCTGAAGCTTTGAGCACTTACCCCATAGGGAGAGGGCTGGAGTGAAACTGTGACCTACAGAAGGAACTGCCTCTGGGAATTGCTTTGAGCACTGTCCCTGGGTGGAGCGCAGGCTGCTGCTCAGCTAAAGAAAGACATGCATGGTGCGCCATCTTCTGGAGAGAGGGGGAATCGCCTCACACAGAATTTTGGTCCTGCCGCTATTTTACAGATGGGGAATGAGAGGCCCAGAGAGGATCAAGGCCTTTCTTCCAAAGAATAGGCTACAAAACACAGTGTTTAGTATGACCCCCAATAATTCTCTCTTTTTTTGGAAGTGTATTTCAAACCCAGGGCCTTGTGCTTGCTGAGCAGGCTCTCTGCCTCTGAGCTACATCCCCAGCCTCCCATACACTTCTTAAATGTATGTGGCTCTTCTTTACACCTGTGGTTCTCTTATTTTCACTCTCTAGGCTGCTTGTCAACCACAGGGGTTGTTAGTGTCCATCTCAGTAGTAATTACTTCTACTCTCAAAACGTCTTCCCTTCGTCCCCCATCTCTCTTCTGAGCGCCAGCCCTTTGGTCCTTGTACCCACTCTTCCTCTTCCCTGGGAGGACTCGCAGGAACTACAAGGTTGATACGGCTGACTAGAACTCTCAACTTGACCACTTTCATTCCCCAGATACTCCCCTGCCATTGCCGGTTCCATAAGCCACGCTCCTGTCCACCTACTTATTCATGTGAAACCTAAGTTCCCCATCAAACAATGAATATTGCTGATTTGTCCTCCAAATTACATCTCAAGACTGCCTCACCTCCAGCTTGCCCACCACTGTCTTTCACGGAAGTCTAATTTCCTTCCTTCCAAGCCCAGCTCCAGCTAGAACCCTGAGTCATCTTTGAAAATGGACAGCTAATCATTCATAACTTGGCATGAACCCAGTCAGGGACCAAGTTTCAGATGTGGTCTGGCCCCTGCCCACCTCAGCAGTATCCTGTGTCACTGCCCCACTTTCTCCAGCCTGCTGGCTCGCTCTGTGTTTCAGCCCACCGGCTCTTTCTGTGTTTCAGCCCACCGCACCCTCTTGCTTCAGAGTCTTCACAGGTGCTGTTCCCTCCTCTGTAACGCTCTTCCTCTTGCTCTTCATCTGAATGCCTGTTCATCCTGGGTCTCAGCTAAAATGTCACTTTGCCAGCTCCAGCCTTGGTCAGGTCCCGGCAATCCCTTCAGCACCCTGAGCTCTCCCTCACAGCCTGCACACTGTGGTCCTGATGTAAGCTCCAGGTAGCCCGATGCCACCTCTGGTAGGTCATAAGCCCTGTGAGTGCAGGGACCATGGCCAGCTTGTCTGCTGCTATGTCTGCAGCACCTTGCCAGTGCCTGGCACATGATATTAATAAATGTGTAAATGTTCACTAACAAGTGTCCTTAGAATGAAGACCATGTTCTTTGAGATGATGTGGTGGCTGCGTGTGGAGTCACAGGTGGCTGATGTTCTTTGTGACTCTGCGCTTTCTGCTCTGTCTGCAGTGAAAAAGGCAGCAGTGTCATTCCGCCTCACCTCTGCCCTCCTGCCCACTGTCCCCACAGGCCTGAGGAGCAATGCAACAGGCGTGATGGAGGTTGAGTCCTCCTACTCGGACTTCATCTCCTGTGACCGGACGGGCCGTCGGAATGCCGTCCCCGACATCCAGGGCGACTCGGAGGCTGTGAGCGTGCAGAAGCTGGCTGCAGACATGGGCGAGCTGGCACTAGAGGGGACAGGTCAGAGCCAATGGTCCTGGCAGGGGAGAGGCTGTCATCCGTGTCCTAGGCTGCCCTCTCTTCCTCCGAGAAGCAGCTGCATTCCAATCAGGCCTGGCTCGTAGTCAGTGCCAGAGAGACCAGCCAGTCTCTAGGTTGGCAGGTGCCAGCCTCTGAGGCCCCAGGGACTCTGGCCAGGCATCTGGGGTACTTCCCTTCCCTCTCCCCAGTTCACTCACAGGTCCTGTCATTCTCCAAGACACATCCAGCTCCTGCCACTAGGCACTGGCCGCTCCCTGCCCTTCCTGTCCTCCTTGTACCCACTTCCCCAACCTCCAGCCTACCACTGCAGCCAGCAGGGTTCTTTCTATCCGTCCTCACCCCAGAACATCCCCCTCCCTTTTCCTGGTCCTGGGGCTGCTGTCCCCTTACCTTTGGGTCCAAGCTCAGGTAGCACATGCTCTGAGAGGTTCCCCTGACAGCTAAAGCCTCCCTCCCTAGCCATGTGACTCTCCTAACTCTCAGAAAAGGTCTCATTTGTTGTAGAAGCTCCAGGACAGCAGGGGCCTGTTCTGCCTGGCACACAGCAGGTGCTTGGTGATCACAGGCCAAGGAAGGCTCAGAAGAAAGGTCACATGCACCATTAAAGTATTGTCTGGCACACCCCACTCCCTCTGTCCTCCCAGAGAACCCTGCTCAGCTCACGTCCACCTGTCTGCACTGGGCCCTTCTGGGAAGCCTTCCCTGGCCCCTGCCCTGGCTTCCATAGCACCTTTGAGGCCGAGGCCATGTCTGTCACATAACGCCCCACAGGGCATTGGAGCTCTGGGCTGTCTGCACCCACTTCCCCCAGGCAATATTTGTAGGCCAAAGATGGTTAGAAGGGACTCTGCTGGCTGCTGGTGCGCGGTGTGGGGGAGTGGGTACAGGGAGGCCAGAAGGCAGCCATAGCCCTGCCTTGCTCTGTATAGCCCCAGGCTAGAGTTCTCACCCCTTGCTGCCCAGAAGTGACCTACAAGGACAACAGAAGACTTCATGGGGGCAGAACCAACTCTCATGTTTTGGGTGGGACTGGAGAAGTTATAGGGCGGCCTGTTCAGGATCACCCAGCAAGTTAATATAGTTAGCACAGTAGTCTTTACACCCCAAGAAAGAGTCCCTGACCCCTGCCGCAGACCCCACTCTCTCATGCCTCCTGTTTGAAGGTCTGCTGACTCCCTGGCAGTGTGGCCCAAGTGCCTAACCCCCATGCAAGTGCCACCCTGCTGCCACCTGCTCCCCTCTCCAGCCTCTGTGCCACTTCTCCCTAGCTGGCAGCCTCTCAGAGCTGCCCGCTTTACAGCTGCCCTGTCTGCTCCTGCCTAGCTCTCCTTCCTCCCCTGCCTGGCTGCTTCTCACTTGTGGAGACACCTGCTCTGCTGAGAGGCCTTGCCTGACCACATCCCTCTCAGGGGGAGGCCCCTCTTATCTGGGCCACCTCCTTAGACGCCTTACCACAGCGCCCCCAACACACACCTGCACCAAGCTGCTCCAGCTTGCCTGTCGCGTGCCCTCGGTGCCTGGCAGTGGTCAGCACGTGGGAGGTGGTTACTCAGTGGCTGCTCACTGCCAACTGAATGGACAGTACGCTCATTGCTGGGCGCATTGCCAGGTGTTCCCTAAAGGCTTCTGTGTCCTCCCCTTCAGCTCTGGTAAATTCCGTCTTTCCCTCCTCTGTTCCAGCCCTTGTGGCTACTCTTCCAGGCACCCAGGTCCTTCTAACTGGTCTTCACCATCTGACTCAGAATCCTTGAAGTGTCTGGGTCCTCTAAGTGTGACATTTGCCTGCCAGGGGGATGGACCTTTGAGAAGGAGACACAAGGACAGAACAGTGTAGGGACATGAAGCACTCATAGTGGAGTCCCGGCAGGAGTGACTGCCTGAGATCCCTCACAGGAGACCTCAGTGAGCAGCATCACCAGGCAGGTCTGGACTGAGCTGTCAGCAGCTCACTGAGTCAGAGCCTCCAAGTGCTGCCCCAGAGGTCTGGACCCAACAGGCGTGCGCTGGGACCCAGAGCAACCTCCCCTGCTTAAAGCTTCCAGGAGGCTAACGTGCAGGGAAGCCCAGAGCAGGGAAGGGGAGCTGCAGGCCTGGCTGCCCAGCCTCCCCAAGCCTGGGGCCTGCTCATGTGTGTTAACCGGGGCACCAGCCACACACCAGCCTTTGTCTGTCTTGGCATTTCCTATGTAGCGAGCACAGATGTTTCCTCACTTTGCCTAATAATGAGAAGCAGCAGGCCAGGAGTGGAGAAGCCAGGGCCCGCCCTCCATGGAGAGCGTTCCTGATCCCGCTCTGCAGCTGCTTCTGAGGGAAGCCAAGGGTGCTAGTGGAACAGGAAGTGCTGGAGAGTCTTCTTGCCAGGGAGCCCAGGCTGGCACAGAGGAAGCGGCCTGTGGTTGAGCTGCTCCCACTCCCACATGCCAGATAACCGTGGACATCCCTGGCCCCTGTGGTCTGAGTGGAGGTGTCGCCATCCTCTCTTTATAGGTCAGGAGGCAGAGCTTAAAGAGGTTCAGTGACTTGTCTGAGATCCCACAACAAAGGAAGAGCATTGCAGAGACCATGGGGGTGGGCGCGCTCACCAGGCAGGAGGCTCAGGGCCAAGTGAGAAGTCACATGATAGAAATGTCGCCCAAAGTGCAGTCTGATTGGTCCTCTTTTGGAAGCCAGAGGAGCCTTTGTTAGGTCCTGTCACAGGATGCAAGGAGACCTGGGGGCAGAAGTCAGAACTGGCTGGAGAGTCAGACAGCCACCTTCTGCCCGCACAGTCACCACCTAACCAGCACTCACGTCCTGAGGCTGCCATGAGGGCAGTGTGAGGTCGTGCCGACCTTGGCCTTCGTGAACTCGAGAGCACACTGGCCGTTAGAGGAGGTGAATTTTTACCAGCTCTGGCAGCATGTAGACGTTCTCCTCCCTTGATCCAGGCAGGTCAGCTCACCTCTCTGAGCCACAGTTTTTCACACGTATCATAACTATAATTGTACCTCCAGGTTTCTGTGTGAAGGATCATGTGGGGAAGTGCCCGCAGCCCACAGACCCCAGAACTTAGCAGACAGTGGTGGGTCTCCTTAGTCACAGGTGAGGCTTAGCCTGAGAGCCCTCGTGGGGAGTGTGTCCTGCAGGGCTAGATTTGCATACAGGCCCTTAGTGAGCTTGGAGGGCACCTGGTGACTGCACAGAGTGTCCCTGGGGCTGGGGGGGTAGGGCTCAGTGGTGGAAGAGTCACCTAACATGCAGGAGGCCCTGGGTTCAATCAATACTGGAAAAAAAAACAAAAAACCACCATTGACCGAGCTTTGCAAGCACATCAAGTCCTGTGTGGGCCCCTGCTGGGGGGACACAGACTGGAAGGACTGGGAGTGGACAGGGTGTTCTCCTCACCCTGCTCTGCTGGTGAAGGGGGTGATGGCAGGGCCTGCCTGTGCCACTTTCCACAGTGGGACTCAAAAGCCCCTGGAAGTCCGGAGACCCAGCTCACACCCACCACACAGGGCAAGTGGCTTCATGGGCTGCTGCCGCCCTCATCCCAGCCTAGGTTTCTAGCCGGATAGGGTGAGGGAGGGGTGGAGGTCATCAGGATGTGCCAACGGCCCCCAGGCCCTCATGCAAGCCACCCTGGTGCTCCTCAGCTGGTCTGGTGCAGTGCCTTCAGGAGCATCCCCCACTGCTGAGCACCTGCACTCAGTGTTTACCCGCTCCCTCTGGGAAACTGCACAGATGCATCAACCCTCAGTAGCCTTTCGCCTCATGCTCTTAGCACTGGTCCACCATCCTGGCCTTTAATTGACTTTTTTTTTTTCCTCCTTCTTTCTCTTTTTTTTTTGGGAAGGTACCAGGATTGAACTCAGAGGCACTCAACCACCGAGCCATATCCCCAGCCCAACTTTGTATTTTATTTAGAGACAGGGTCTCACTGAGTTGCTTAGTGCCTTGCTTTTGCTGAGGCTGGCTTTGAACTTGCAATCCTCCTGCTTCAGCCTCCCGAGCTGCTAGGATTACAGGTGTGCACCACCACGCCCAGTGACTTTTAATTTCACTAGTGAAATTGTGTGCATTTCCATGATGAGAAGTAAGATATTACAGATGAGGCTGAAGTCCCCTTTGGCCACCACCACCCGCATCCTGCTCCACCAGGCTAGCCACCGTTATCAGCTTGGCCGGCCCTTCAGGTCCCCTTCTGTGCTTTCCATGTGTATAAGTGCCCAAGAAAATGCAGTCTTCCTTCTCTCCTCCAGAAGGTCAAGCAGAGGCCAGCACCACAGACAAGGAAGCCGGCAAGCCACCTGAAAGCAGCGATGGGACTGCCTCACCTTGAGTCCAGCCTCATCCATGGAGGCTGGAGAGAGCCTACTGTCCCCTCCGGAATGAACCCTGGCACTGGCCCAACCTCTTCTCTGAGCCCATGTCCCAGGCCAGACAGGCCAGCCTGAGAGGCCCTTCAGAGGCTTCCATGGCCCCTACTCTGGGCAAGTCCTCTGCCCTCACCCCTGGGCTCCAACATGTCCCCCTCCTTCTCACTGAGCCCAGGCACATCTGGAGACACTGTACTCGTGGGGTTATTTATTCAGCTGGCACTGGGCATGGGCCAGACCCTGCCTACCTGGGAGCAGCTACCAGCACACTCCTTTCATGGGTGGCCTGGACAGGGACTGCATCTCACCCAGCACCCCTCCTTTCCAACCCCAGCCTTCTCAGTCAAGACCTTATCCCTTTTTTAAAAAACACTTTTAAACTTTTTAAAAACTTCAAACCTTTTTCAGCGGAGAGGAAAGGAGCTGACAATCATTGCACATTTTTTGGAAGCCATTTTAAGCTTGACTGACTGACCATCTATGCAGCTCTGGGCTTCCCACATGGAGCTTCGCAGGTCCAGTTTTAGGGAAGAGAGTTTGACTCAAAACTAAATGAGCAATTCTTTGCCCTTTTTACCAAAATAAGTGACTCTTAGGCCCCAGGAAATAAATGATGATTTGTGTGACTTGTTTCAGGTTCTTTTTCCTTTAAAGAGCAAGAGCGAGGCCAGGCTTTGTTTTCCAGGCTCTGTAGTCAGCTGGGCAACACTGCCACCTAAGCTTGCAGTGGGAGCTACTGCGAAGACGCTGGAGTCACATGGCAGCCAGCACACTCCCAGGTGGGAACCTCTGATGAGTCCTCCTCTACCTCACCCTTTTTCACCCTAGCTTCAAGAACCTGAACGCAAGGTTCCCTTTGAAACCTAGAGTAGAAGGGCCCAGAGTGGGAGCATGTGAACCTTGTGTCTTCTGGGGAAGAGCCCTGGGCTCCTGCACTGGACACCCCAGCTTCCCATTCAAGGCCTCTACGGGCCCTTGGGCCCTGCTGCTTTGTCCCAGGGGTTCCTTCCATTCCTACCACCAGCTCATTTGCCTGAGACCACAGCAGCACACACCACAGGCTGCATGACACCAGCCACCAGCTGCTTTATTGAGCACCAGATTTTCAGCAAGTATTGCCTTAGGGGAGGGGTTCAGAATCATCCATGCTACGGACAAGGGCCACCCCACCCCAGTCCCTGGCCAGAGCACATAATCAGAGGAGAGATGCGGCCATGCCGAGGTCTGTGTTTACAGGCTCAGGAGCATCAGTAGTCTTAACATCTTAATCTTCCTGGAAGGAACACAGGTAAGAGTGTCGCTTGATCCCAGAGTAGTGAAGACTCGGTCCACAGGGTGAGGGCTCGGAGAGGGCACCATGCTGCCTTCAGGGGTTCTGCCCTGCTGGTCAGGCCAGAGAAGAAAAAGGATCAGGCCAGTACTCACAGTCCCAGATACTGGAACTCAGAATTCCAGAACCAGGAAGGCAAGGAGACGCCCGCCCAGGGCACAGGAAGGAGGGAGCAGAGTGAGCCAGGCCGGGCCCCACTCCTGGGTTTTGACTTCAGGCAGCTGTAGAGATGCCTGCACTGCCCTGGAGTTTGGGACTGGCCTTCACAAGTCTGCCCTTGGGCTGGCCTCTCCAGACAGCAGCAATACAGAAAATAAACCCCTCTGTTGAGAAGCTGTCACCAACCCTGGCCCAGGAGCCAGGCACTCATTGCCCATTCTTGGTTCCGCCTGAGAGAAGAAGGGTTCTTACTAGAAGTCGCACAGAAAGCTGTAGGAGCCAGGGTAGGACAACCGCCCAGACAGCAACATACCAGAAGCAGCTGGCAGCAGCTTGTAGGCTTTGTAGAGCTGGTCAAGGAGCTCCTCCTTCTCTTCTTCTGGGAGGAAGCTGGACTTGGCTGCATTGATGTTCTAGAAGGGCCAGGGTGACAGACCACATAGAACCAGATGGCAAAGAAGAGAGCCCTTGGCAACCTAGTGACAGCCCATCCTCCCTAGAACAAGGGCAGGGAAGCTCAAGGGAAGGACTTGTCCCAGGTGACGTGCAGCAAGTGCCAGAGCAGAGTGTTCTTAAAGTGGCACAGTGTGACAGAGGATGTGCGGGGAAGGTTGGAGACGACTGGGAGATCCTGGGTAGTGGGGCCAGAGTCCCTTGCAGGGAGTGATGGCATCATGCCCCCAGGATCCCACCCTGGGCTCAACCTGGGATCTAGGAACACATTTCTATAACTAGGCACACCTTTTTGGGGAAAGGGGTCTTTGAAGATGCTCAGCCCAAGCAGATGCTAAACCCAAGCCATCAGCACCAAGGTGTTCCCTCTGCAGAAGGCAGCTGGAACTAGGCTGGGCTTATGGTGGACTCCTACAGACAAACTCACTCCCAGTCACTGGGGGTCCCAAGCCCAGGATGTGACCTGCAGGCCTCGCAAAGCCCTGGGGGCCAGGGCGAGGGCAACAGCTCACACCCACTCACCAGTCGCTTAAAATCCTCCTCGGTGAAGCCCATGTTATTGGTCATCTGGTAGTCAGTGTCCAGGGTGGACTTGAAGATGAGCGGGTCATCTGAGTTGAGCGAGTAGTTGGCCTGGTCATTCTTGAACCTGGGGGTTGGGAAGGGAGAAGAGCCTCCTCACTCTCCTGGGAACGGTCCCTGCGTGTTGGTTCCCGGCCCCTCTGATCGTCACAGCCTTAGACCTGAAGGAGCATATTCTGGTACAGAGTAGGAAACACATCATAGAGCTCAGGGGACTTTGTCCAAAGCCACCTAACTAGCAACTTAAGACCCAAATGCATCCTATCAGTCCAGAGCCAGGCAGAGGAGGGCCCAACGTGAGAGCAGGGAAAGTGGGGCTGGGGGCCCAGAGAAGCAACGGCCCCTCTAGCCACCATCTCTGGGCCTCCTCACCACAGCCCAAGCTGGGGGACTGTGGCCAGCACCCTACCCCAATCAGTCTTCATCCCACTCCAGCAGACTCCCAGCACACCGTGGGAACCTCTGGCAGGATCCCTGACCTGACCCGTCTTGTTAAATGCAGTGGAGTTTTCCTAGCTGTTCCCTTACTTGATTTGTGGCAGAATCTGACATTTGTGGAAGTGCTTTCCCTAGAGTCCATTGACACTTGGTTTTCCATCTACCTGTGTCGTCTTCCTGCCCTGAGTGCTCCTGTCCTCCTGGGTGCTATCCTAGGCCTCCGGCTCTGCTGGCTCTTGGTGTCTTCACTTCCCCTTTAGGTACCCTGTCTGTGCAGATGGCTCCTGAGCTTTGCAGCCTATGTGCCCACGTGCCCCTGAAAGCCTCCACTGGGGTCCTCCAGATTCCCAAGGCCAGCTGGGGACCCTTGTCCTCACAGACTCCTTCCCTTCACTAAGTGCAGCAGGCAGGCCAGCACTGGCTGCCATAGTCACTCCAAGTTATGGCTGTCCTCCTCCTCAGGGGCAAGCAGCTTGGCCTTCCCAAAGCCTGACACTGTGTCACGGGACAGAAGGGCCTTGGCCTGGGAGCCTGGGAAGGTGGAACAAAAGAGCACCCAGAGGCCCCAGGAGCAGTGCCCACAGGCAGGAGAGATCTTAGAGGTCCAGGAAGAAGAAGGTGGAAATTTTCCTCAAAGTTGTGCATTTTCTGCCATGACTGGGGGAGCTACAGGGCCCCAGCTCTGCCACAGGGTAAGTGGGTGGCCTCAGGCAGGTTCCAGCACATCTGAGCTCCAGATTCCCCACGCATAAGGTGAGGACACCATAGGGATCCCACAGTGTGGGCTGGCACCCAGCCCTGACTTCCCATCCTTGGCTTCCCAGGAATAAAATCGAATGGGTCCCAGGGACCAGACCTCACCGAACAACTGCATGCTCCGTTTCTGGGTTCCAGGCCTTTGTGAGGTAGCTAGACCAGGGGCACACCTGCAAGAGCAGGTGTGTGGCTAGCAGGTGGCCCCAGGCTGCGCCACCCCGTCCCTGCACACTGGGGTAGCCAGGGTCACCATTCTTGCTGGCCTCCCTGTGGACAAGTCCCACAAACCCTTCATGCCCAGTACTTGAACCCACTGGCAGCTTCTGCCGGCTCGCCTGCTCCTCAGCTCCTGGGACCCTCCTGGCTTTCTATTGCTCTGTCTGGGAGGGGGTGGGACAGCCAGGGCCAGTTCCCCCCATCCACTGGCCCCCTCACCTCAAAGTGCATGTTTTCCTGTCGCAGCCTATTATAAAGAGCCTCGTCCTCTAGGGTGTGATAGCCATGTCCCAGCCTCTCTGTCTTGAGTGTGTCCACAGCCTGTGAAGGGGCAGATGGAGCTGAGCAGGGACAGAGGGTGGAAGGAGACAGGGACCAAGGGCTACACCAGGGCAGTGACTCACCTCTCGCACTGTCTCTGCAGAGCCTACCTCCCCGGCATGCACAGTGCGGTGGACGCCACTCCTCACGGCCTCCTGGAAGGGGAAGAGCCAGTCAGGGGCAGCCCACAAGCCCAGCCTTTGCTGCACATTGGGTCTGAGTATGGGCGGGTTGAACTGACCCACCACCAGGCTGGGCTGCTTCTACAGCACTGGGCAGCCTGGTCTCGATTCCCCCAATCATGGTCTAACTGATAGCTTGTAGCTATCAGTTCTTCCAGTTACTGTGTCGGGAACTGTTGGAAATGGTTTGTGTACCCCATCTGATAGTCATAGTATTATAATACCCATCTTACCCAGGGGAAACAAGCTCAGAAGAGCCAAGTAGCAAGATAAAGAATGACCAAGTGTGGAACCAAGGAAACAGAGACGCAGAGAAGAGACAGTCTTGCCCCAAAGTCACACAGCAAATCATAGGCAGATGCAAGTTTAAACACAGGACTTCAGTGCTACATAGGACTTTTCTTTATACCCAATCCCAAGCCCCTAGCCCAACAAAGACACACTCAGGGATGCATCAGGCCCTGCACTCCCCATCTGCATGAGTTCTTCCTACAAGTTCACCCAGGGCCAGCCTCCCCTTCCACAGGCCCACCTCATAGGCCTCCACGTGCCCCGGGAAGTGGCTGCTTCCTTTGATGGTCTCATCACCAGCCAGGTCGATGGCTACCACAGTATGATGCTTGTACTTCTTACACAGCTCCACCACTTCCAGGGACCAGTCTGTGGCAAGATGCCCAGCAGGGCTCCATCAGCAGCAGGACCCCCCAGCCCTCCTACTGGCTGTCCGACCCCCCATCGGAGGCCAGCACAGGACAAAGATCCCAGTGTCTTGTCTCAAATCCTGGTTGCTGAGTCTTAACCACATGGCCTTTGTCAAATTGCTCTGCCCCGAGCCTCAGACTCCTCCCTTCCCAGAGAGAACTCACCACCTCTACACAGGGGCTTTGCCGAGGCCATGTATAAAGTACCAAGGACAGGATCTGAGCTGTTCCCCCACTCAGTGACAACCACAGTCCCAAGGTGGACTCCCCCAATTAGAAGATGAGGACATGGAGCTTAACACTCGATCTCCAGTGCAGCTCGCGCTGGGATTGCCAAGCAGGCCGCTGATGCATGTGGTGCCCTCGGCTTGTCATTGTTATGATGTGTTCACAAAGAACGAGTGAACACAAGCTCCAGACCACATGGTTCTGGATTCAAACCGGGACTTTGTGCCTTCTTGACTAAGGGACCAAAAGGCTTCACCTTTCTCTGCCTTGGTTTCCCCATCTGTCAGATGGGAATAAACCATGGTAGTCCCACCTCGAGTGGCTGCAAGGGCTAGAGACAAGGCCTGAGAATCACTGCAGGCCCTGCAGGTTGGCACTGACCCTTGGCTTTGTTCCCACAGATCCTTAGTGTGGAGGGATGAGGTGAGCAAAATCCTCAACATGTAACTGAGGCCCAGGGAGGTGACGTGACTTGCCCAAGGTCATACAATGGGGCTCTGCACCATGAAACTAAAGCCCTAAAGATTTGATCAGGTTCAGTGATAAGGGTGTCCTCTCAGCAGTCCCAGAAATCAGGATCATGCAGGGGCTCTGTGGCCTGGACAGGACAAGGCCAGGCCCACAGGGTCTCTAGGGGGAACTATGCGCTGATTATTTTCAATTGTTCAGGCTCCTTTGGTTTTGAGTTTCCTGCAGGTCATGTAGCTGTCAAGGCCTGGTTTTCCTGGGGAGGAAGATGTCACCAGGAAGTTCAGAGCCAGCCTGGGAGGCTTCTGGCCATCTGGGGAGCTCCAGGACCCTGCTGATGTGCTTGGGGAATACCATGGGGTAGGGGCACAGAGGAGGCCATGTACGGCTCCACTGCAGAAGGCTGGGGCCAGGGTCATGTGGGCAGCTGGGCAGGCGCGGATGGTACTCACTGGGCTGGTGGCGCATGCAACACAGGATTGACCTCACCTTGACCCCGAAGGCTTGCTCTCCCTCCTTCAGACCCTGGCCTACTATGTCCACCACCTCATCTGGGGTGAGGTCCCCTCTGTGTGGAGAGGAGTAGTGATAGCCTGAGGCAAAGGAAAGGCCTGGGATGGCCCCCACCGAGGGGAGCAGTGTCCCCCACTGCCTACTTCCTCTGGGGAAAGACACAGAGATGACCCCAAGGCCCTGCACCCCCTTCCAGCTTTCTTAGAGCAGTCTGGGCACTTCTAGATCCCGGTGTGAGGGTGCGGCCACCCCTCCCCACCTCTGGGTGGAGAGAACAAGGCAAAGCTCGGCCTAGTGATTGCCGCCGTCCACAGGGATCAGAATCGAGGCTCTGATGGTGGGTGAGGGGGCTTCATGATGTCACTCTGAGATCCACAGGGGGCCAGTGGGAGGAAGGAACAGACCACACTCACTCCTACTAGGGAATTGAGCGGGACCCTTAGATGCTACTGGTTAAGGAGGTTAGCCTGCCCTGACGGCAGGCCTGTGTCCAGAGCCCAGGCGTAAAACGCAGCCAACACCTTTGTCCAGGGTCCATCATGAACCTCCAGGTGAGGGAAGGGAACCATATCTCTATGGCCATGGATAAGAGGCCAAGAGCCCATATTCATGAGGCCTTGGATCAAGGCCAAGATCAAAGTCAGGAGCTGCCAGTGGTCTGCTCCTCTGGTCTCAGGTTGGTCACACAGTGACACCCTCAGCCCAGCCCCTCCAGGGCTATCACTCACTCAGCCTGGTTCCAGGGGATCGGTTCCACTTTGGAGTTGGCCAGCAGGTGTGGGCTGTAGCGCACCTCCACGTACACCACGCCCTCTTTGGCTTTCATCTCAACAAACTCATAGGCGATTCTTTTGATGGCTTCTCTGGAGCCTCTGGGAAGGGAAGAATAGGGTTGGGGCCCAGCCCTTTGTGAGCTCCAAGAGCAAATGAGGCTGTCCCTAACCCTTTCTGGCCCCCAATCCCTCATTCCCCAGCCCCCAGCCCTGGGCGTCTGCTGGGTAGGTTCCTAGGCCTGTAGATCTGCTTCCAAGCCGCGCACCCCCCACCCTGGTTTCACCACATGGCCTCTGGCTGGCCGTCTCCGTGCTTGTCCTGCACGCCCTTCTCTATACAGCATCTGGAACAAGCTTTTAAAAATGGACCCAGGGGCTGGGGTGAGCACCTGCTTAGCCTTCCCCCAGGCCCTGGGCCCATCCCCAGCACCACAAAGAAGGAAACCAAAGTGTATTGCTTCCTCTCCTCCAGCCCCAGTGGCTCCCGTCTCCGAGTGAACTTCAAATTCACACCCAGCCCACGGCACCATGGGCCTCGCCAGGCTTCCCAGCGTCTTGCTTGTCACCCGTCCTCTGAGGCTGCCGGTTCTTCTTTCCAGCCAAGGACAGTCAAACTTGGTCATTTCCATCTCAGGCCTGTAGGCAGCAGCCCCCTCCAGGGGGCAAGTCCCCTGCCCTAGCCCATCCTATAATTTCCCCCCTCTTCCAGCCTCGTGGCCTAAGAGGCCTTCCCTGACCACCTGCTGACAGGCGAGTCCTCCTTCAATCTCCACCCCTCCCCTGGCCTTCATCTTTCTCCACGGCCCTAATCACACTGGAGATGATTCCCCATCCGGCTTTTAGTAGCCATTCTGTCTCCCCTACTAGAATCCAGTCTCCATGAAGCAAGGACCCCTTCCTCTGTCTTGTTACAGCTGTGATCCTTCAGCTGGGGAGCATGTAAGTATGACTGGCAGGGAAGAGAAAGGACACAGATGCCTGAATCCAGAGGGACCCTGGGATAGGGAAGCCTGGAAATTGGTCATGGACTTATCTGCTGTGTGACTGTGCTGTGTCACCTTCTCTGACACATCAAAGGTTATCACGAGGACAAATGAATTAATCATAAACCTCACCTAGGTCAGCACTTGGAGCAGAGCACACAAATGCTATTTTGGTTGTTGCTACTGAGTATTGGCTCCACAAGTGAGGCATAAATCCACCTGCAAGTGCCTTTGTGAATATTGACCAAACGCCAGTGAACTGCACCTGGCTGGAAGTTTCCACCACAAGGAGTGGAACATGAGGGTTAATGAGGGGAGGCCAGGGCTCGAGAGCCCAGGTGGGAAGGTGTGCCCTGCCTGGGAGGATGGGTCGCTGCAGTGCTCTGCCTGCAGGATGGGGAGGCAGGAAGCTGGCTCCTCTGGGGACAGGACAGGACCCTGGGCCTCAGCCCTGCCTCACAGTAGAGAGTGCTCGCTTACCCCACACCTGGAACCTGCTCCTCCCCACAGCTGTGAGACTCGTTCATTCCTCAAGAGTGTGTTGAGTCCCAGCACCATGGCCCCATGGTCCTAGGCACTGGGTGTGCCACAGGCAGGAGGGGAGATCCCTGACCCACAGAGCCTGCCACCCAGCAAGAGGCCAGCCACCAAAGGCGTGATGCGTAGTAGGTCCCACGGCCGCCAGGCTACAGACACCAAGAAAGTAGGAAAGGCCACTGTGACTCTCAAGACCATGGTCAGGTAAGGCCTCACTGAGAAAGGGTCATTGGAGCCAAGGTATGAAGGAGGTGAGAGACTGAAGCCCTGTGGGAACAGCATCCAGGTAGAGGGAACAGTGAGGGCAGAAGCCCCCAGGTCACAGCGTGCATGGTGTCAAGGACAGGAGAGGAGTGAGCAGGGGCTGTGGCGGGGTGAGGGTCAGGAGGTAAGGGCCAGAGCATGCAGGCCCTGTGCCCGTGACTAAAAGTCCTTGGCTTTTACTCCAAAGGACACAGGAGACAGGGAACTGGGGCAGGGAACCAGCTTAGGTGTAAAAGGGTAGAGACTTCCCTCTGGCCCTCTCCCGTGGCCACCTCCAGATACTTTTCATGGCTTAATGATGTCCCCACCCACTCACTGACTCAAGACAGGCAAAAAGGAGCCTCGATCCCTTCCCCCAACCCCAGACCCCAGAAGTCAGCCTCCCCTGACTACACCGGGCAATGAATGAGGGACAGAAGCCCTGGATTCATGCCATGTTCACCACTGACCCCGTGTCTTCTCTGGACCTGTTTCCCTCGGTCTCGATGGGGCTCTCTATCTGTCATCTGTGGTGGTGGCATGGAGGCAGGGAGGGCAGACTCTCAGGGACCATGCAGCTCTGGACAGATGACATCTAACGGTCCACCAGACTCGGGCCTTCAGGGAGCCGGGCCTGTTCTGCCTAGTGTGATGGGAGCTGCCCTGGTGGCGTGGGAGGTGACGCCTCCCGAGGCACAGCAGTGTGGGGAGGAGCTCCGCCTGTCCCCCTGTGGGTTTGGCACGGGGTATTTGTAGGGAAGGGCAACACATGTCCCCGCATGTCTGCTCACCAGGTCATGAAACAGGGCAGCCCCCTTCCTCCCCTGGACTCTGTGCTCTGCCTTAGCTCTCACCCGCCCGTGGCCTCTGGCTGCCTCACATACCCTCCTCTCTGGCCCATCTTGCAATACTTTCCTCCAGTCTAGCCCCTGCATGATGTCGCACACCTCCATCCCTCACAGCCAGCCGCCTGTCCTCCTCTGGGAAGCCTCCCTGGACTGCCCCATCCCATCGTCTTGCTCCCCTGAGGCCTGCAGCACTGAGCGCTAAGCCGGACTCTTGCCCGCTGTGGGACACTCTCCTCAGGTCAGAAGCACTGAGGCATGACCAGGGTGAGGCTGTGGCTTCACCCTGGCCAGTTTTGTGGTCCTGGCGAGCTCCTTCACTGCCCTGAGCCTCTGCAAATGAGAGTCATGTTTACTTTGCAGGACTATTGACAACTTAAAAATCAAATTTAACTCCGTAAGCTGTACACGTATTATACTCTTCTATGTCTAAGAGACGTTCTGCTATTAAGAATGGAAGCAAGCCAGGCCAAGTGGCACATGCCTGTGATCCCAGCTCCTCAGGAGACTGAGGCAGGAAAATCACAAGTTCAAGGTCAACCTGGGCAATTCAGTGAGACCCTGACTCAAAAAAAGGTCTGGGGGGCTCGGGTTGTAGCTCAGTGGTAGAGTGCTTGCCTAGCATCTGGGAGGCACTGGGTTCAATTCTCAGCACCATAAATAAATAAATACATAAATAAAGTTCCATCAACAACTAAAAATATATATTTAAAAAAAAAAGGTCTGGGAATGTAGCTCAGTGGTAGAGTGCCTCTGGGCTCTATCACTAATTCTACAAAAAACGAAACAACGAGAGCTATAATATAGAGGCACCAGTGCCTTGTATCTACAGAGGGAGTAATTATCTTCCAGTCTTCTAAGTAAGGAGGATTTGCTAAGGACAGTGCTGGGTCCCTTCCAAATGCCAGCCCTATTATACAGATGGGCAAACTGAGGCCCAGAGACAGTAACCACCCAATGTTGCTGTTACTTCACCACAGAGTATCCGAGGCAAGTGCTCTGCCACTGAGCCACAATCCCAGCCCCCAGGGTCAGCGTTCTTAACTTCCTTATTCTGCCACTTCTCTGTAGACATTGTAGGCGATTTCCATTCATCACATCCACTTTTCAGAAGGGACAACCGAGGCCCAAAGACATTGGAGAGATGTGTCCAAGAAGACCTTCTGTGGTCCCCAGAGGCTGAGGCCTAGGCCTGGTGCTAGGCACAGATGCACACTACCCGGAGCCAACAGATTGGGCTCACTCACGCGATAGCAGGCATGTAGTACTCGAACTTGGTCAGGAACTCAGGCAGAGACTGTGGCTTGTCCATGCCAATGATGTTCTGTAGCTCCTCTACCGTGTCAGCTGGGAGGGCGATCCCTCGCTTCCTGGGAACAAGACAGTGAGCGTGAAGGACCAGCCAGGACAGGATCTGGCCAGGCCTGATGGGGTGGCCTGATGGGGTGGGATGGAAGACCCAGGGCCTGGCAGGAAACCCAGGGATTCTCCATCCTACTCCTTCCCTTAGAGAGATGGGAAAACTGAGGTCCAGCCCCTATAGAACCAGGACTGGAATTCCTCCTGGGCCTTCTCTGGCCCTAAGCCAGTACAAGTCAGAAGATCTCAAGAGTGATAAGCACGGGTTGAAGTCTCCATGTCACACACCCTCCACGTCCCTGGTGGGCTGGCATCTGCAGACAGGCAAGTGCCAAGACAAGCCAAGGACTTCTTCCCAAGCCCCAGGAGTGGCCTGAGCTAGCTGGTCCTGTGCCCAGTTGGGGGTTCTCAGGGGCCATAACTGCAGCCTCACGATGCCTGGGGCAGGACTTCCCCCTCCACCTTCCTCCTGAGCAGCCTGCCCCGTCTAGCATGCTGGCAGCGGGTGACTGGCAGCTCCCGAGCTGGGAGGGCCCAATGAGCTGGCCATCCAGGCAGAGCTCTGTCCCCTCCTTTCCCCAACCCCTGGCACAGGCTGGATCTCGGCCACCTGCTGAGAATCCCCTCTGGCTCAGAGCCTCCCCTTGTCCATCAGTGCCCCTGCCTCCCCTGTGGCCACAGGAAGCTGGTGCCAGCTCAGGGCAGCCTCCTTCTGCAGGTGCTCCTGCCTCCTCCTCCATCCCGACTGGACCCCGGCACACAGGGCTCACCCTAGGCCTTGGTTTCCCCATTTTTAAGATAAAAGGGACAAAATAAGAGAGAGAAAAGTGACAGCCAAGGAAATGCTTCCAACATGAGGGATAAAACAAGAGCAGGCAGAAGGCACTCATCTGAAACAATGCAGAGAAGAAGACTCAGAAAATCTAGAGGGAGCACCCTCGAGAAGACGAGAAGATGCTGTAGGCTTGAAATAACCTTTTTTTTTTAAAGGGACATCCAGGGGCTGGGAAGGCAGCTCCATAGTTAAGTGCTTGCCTAGTACACGTGATCCCAGCATTCTATCCCCAGCACTGAAGATGAACTTTTTAAAGTGTTTTAAAGTGTTTTAAAGAACTCTCAAGGACCACTAGTTCTCTCCTGAGAGGCAGGAGCCTGGACACCCGAGAGGATCCAGGCTTACAGGACATAAGGTTCAAGTTTGGATCCAGAGCTGAACTTCTGAAGATTCTGAGGGAGAGCTGAGTCCTTCCAGCTCCAGTGAGTGGGGAGCAAACAGGTAAAGGATGCTGAGAGTGGTGGGGGAAGGGCCCCACCTCCCAGACAGCTCCTGAAGGAGGACCTAGCTGACCTCAACCCACAGAGGCCAGGGGCACAGAGGAAATGTCCCCACAGACCACCTTCTTCAGCCTTTGGGCTGGCTTGATTCCAACAGGGATCCATAAGAAGCAGTGACCCTGGCCTTCTCTAGGGGCTTCTGAGGAGCCATGGACTCCCTCAACCCCTGGCGAGGCAGCTCCTAACTATGGACTTACTTGCTGTAGTATAAGATGGTTTCCAGCTTGATGGCTCCATCGAGGTGGACATGCAGTTCTACCTGCAAGGGGCAGAGGGAGGAGAGAGAAGGAAACATCCATGGGTGCCTGAAGAACCTTTCAGGGGGCTGCTGACATCAACCATGAGGACCACTGGCCACCACTACCAGGACACTTTCACATGCACTTCACTAAACTCCACATACTTTTATTTAACCCCACCTGTGGGGTGGGTTCAGCTGCTATCTCTCTTTCACAGTTGAGGACACTGAGGTTCAGAGAGGTTAAGTTTCTTGCTCAAGGCCATACAGCAAGCAAGTGATGCACACAGGAGCTCGACCCTGTGCCTCTGTTTTTAACCCAGCCAGGCAATGGCAGAGCCCGAATTCTAATGCCCAAGTCCAATTCCCAAGCCAGAGTCCCATGGGAACTCCTGAGCTCTGGCCACCACCCAGACAGCCCCTGCTCTCAGCCACCTCGCTAAACCAAATCCAGGCTCAGCAGAGAGGACTGAGGAGGGCAGATACTACCACAGCGAGTATCTGCAACATATTTAAAAAATCAGGCTCCAAGTTAGGGAAATTGATATTGAGCAGCCTAAGATCTTTTCAGTACTCTAGGTAATACACTGGATACTTGGCCGTCTTGGCGATCACCCCCATGGACTCAACCTCATCCCACATCTTGCACACAAAGCCAAGACTACCAGCAGCAGGGGCTTGGAGACCACCCACCTGGCTTCACTCTCAGACAAGATGCTTGGTATCTCCTGAGCCTCAGTTTCCTCAACTCAAAAACAATGGGACTTTACACCTCTTTGTCTAAGAAAAATTGTAAGGATTTTAACAGACAGTGTTGTACATGGGTATGGCCCAAGGGGAACAGCCCCTGCCTCTCAACCAGAGTGCTCACTGTGAGCTGTTCAGAGGCTCAGCAGGTGCTGGGAGACCGTGGGTTAAGGGAGTTTCCTATTTCAGGTCAGAGAAGAAACTTTTTCCAGGCCAGGGAAGAACAAAAAATTCCCATTGACATCTCCACCAGAAAGGGGCTTTCTCTGGAACTTGGGGGCCCAGATAAGGAAGTGAGCTGCCTTGGCTAAGAAGAGCAGCAACTCAGGAACCCTTGCAGAGGAGACTTGGCTGGGGCCCACGGTACTTGTGGGGACCACAGATGCCAAGGCGCCTAATGGGCAGGACCTCAGGGTGCTCAGATCTCTCCTAAGGTCTTCCAGCTGGTGAGGGACAGCAGTCCTCACACCCAGGCTTGGGGTCAAGTTAGCTGTTGGGTCCCTGACCAAATGAATTTGTTCTCACCCCTGGCTAAAGTACACTCAGCATGAGGACCCTGCAGCTTACAGCCCAGCGATCTGCCAAGCATCTGTGTGACATAGAGAAAGTGACTTCCCCTATCTGAGCCTCTACTTTTTATCCTTAACCCTCACAAGGCTATGGGGAGAATCCAACAAAGAGGCAGTTGTACTGTGCTGAGAACATCATGCAATGACAGCTGGCATCCTGGCTTCTCCACTTACTTCCTGTGTGACCTGAAGAAAGTCACCACTTTCTATGCCTCTATGACCCCACCTGTCAAATGGGAAGAACAATAGACCTTCATCCAGGGTTTCATGAGGTCAACCATGAACGCACCTGGAGCATTTGGCACAGATCCACACCCAGCAAAGACAAACAAGTGTCCACCACCAACATTTCACTAAAAAACAATGCCAGGTGAGGTGGCCCACATCTGTCATCCCAGCAACTCAGGAGGCCGAGGCAAGAGGATCACAGGCTCCAGGCCAGCCTGGGCAACTGAGCAAGACCCTGTCTCAAAATAAAAATAAAATAAAATAAAATAAAAAAGGGCTGAGGATGCACCCCCAGGACAGAAAAATCAATCAATCAAAATTATGCAGCACTGCTGGGTGCTAGGGGTACAGATGTTAGCAAAAGAGATGGAGTCTTGTTCCTGTGTCACATGCGGTCCAGCAAGTGACAGAGGTGTCAAGCCAATGTCACATGAATAAATGTCCAGTCTCAAACCAAGATGACCCCTCAGGAAACACAAACCTAAATCCTACAAAAGAATAACAAACCAAAGAACTTAGCCCAGCTGGAGGCCAATGGTAGCCTCCCAGGGAAAGCAGACCCTGAGCTACACACTGAGGAGCCTAGGCAGGAATGCGGAGGGAGGCAGGAAGAACATTCTGGGCAGATGGAACCAGAGAAAATGGGGTATATGGGGAACTGAAGCTCAGGTTCAGAGAAGGGGGTCCTGGGAGAGGAGGTGCTGCAGGGCAGAGCCACCCAGGCAAGCCCTGCAGCCACAGGTAGCTGGGCTTTCTCCAGAGGTCATGGAGAAGCCATGCAGGGCGTGAAGCTGGCCAGAGAGAGAGGGTGCTAGAGGCTGCTGAAGGGTTAGACAAAGAATAGAGGCTGCGACCCCTGTCATGAGGCAGACAGGGGAAACCGGGAGAAAAAGCTGTCAGTGGTAACAAATGCTTCAGGGTAGGCTTGGGTGGGTGGTGATTTCCACAGCCTGAGGCAGAGAGCCCTGGAAGAGAACCAGATCCTAAGGGGTGCCCGGGACAGGGACCTGGGGAGAGCAGCATGGCTGGTTTGGTCCTAGATATGTTTAGCTGGAGCCACCTTTGAGACATTTGAGAAAGCAGAGGCTCAGAGAAGGGAGGTCACCTGCTCTAGGTCACACAACTGTCTCACAGAGTGATACCAGGGTCAGGAGGTGCCCTGAGACCCAGGTGGGAGATGGTACCTGCAGCCACGGTCTTGAATGGGCTCACCCAGGGACAGCATGTTAGGGAAGAGAGACTCAGGCCCAGGCCCAGGCCTTGACACACCGGCACTCCAGGGCTGAGCCAGGGAGGCCAAGCTGAGAGGAGAGGCTGCAGAAGTAGGAGGGACAGAGTTGCCTGATGTGCAGGGCCTGGCCATCAGCCATCAACGGGGAGCGGTGCCTCGCCAGGTCAGCATAGTGGGCTCCCAATGCTGGCTCCCCAGAAGCTGTCTATAGTCTAATCCCCAGAGCCCCTACAATATGACCTTATATGGCAAAAGATGTGACTATCAAAAATCTTGAGAGTACTTTTTCTGGATAACATGGTGGGCCCTAAATACAACCTCGTATCCTTATAACAGAGGCAGAGATAGGCACACCACAGGAAGTAGCACTGTGATCACTGAGCCAGAGACCAGTGCCATGCAGTCACAAGCCCAGGACACCTGGTGCTGCCAGAGGCTGGAAAAGACAGAATGGGACTCCCCTCCCCTGAGTGCTCAGAGGCAAAGTGGCCCTGCTGGCACCCTTATTTTTGAACTTCTGGCCTCCAGAACTGCAAGGGAATAAATTTTTGTGGTTTTAAGCCACCTGGTATGTGGTAATTTTTACAGAAACCATAGGAAACTCCAACAGCCAGGCCTTGCCAGAAGTCAAGGGTTGGAGGGCAGAAAGATGCCTCTTGGTCTAAGAACATAGGCACTGGAGACTATGGAGTAGTTCTCAACCCATTAGGAGCACCAGGGAAGCTTTAGAAAGTTACAAATGCCTGGACTCCAGATCAATCATATCACAATCCTCAGGCACTGGCATGTGTGTGTGTGTGTGTGTGTGTGTGTGTGTGTGTGTGTGTGTGTGTGCGTGTGTTGTTTGTGAACAAAAGGTTCAGCTGCAGACTGAACCCCGGGTCTCCTCCACCTACTAAATTAAGTTCTGTACCTTTGAGCTACACCCCAGCCATACTATTTCCTTTTTTTAAAGATCTACTCTTTTTTTTTTTTTTAACATGCAATCAAAGTTGAGAATTAGTGCCCTAGAGAATCATTGCAGAAGCCTGAGCAGGGCAGAATCCACACTGAAAAGGGAGGGGGGAGGAAGTAAGAAAATAGGGAAATTTTTGACTATTTTGTAAATTTTACCCCTGAATGGGAAACAAATGGCCTGGGAGCCAGCAGGAAGTGGATGTGGGTTCAAGAGAAGTTTGTTTTCTTTGAACTTGGCTGTGTTTAAATGTTGGTGGGGATGATGGAGGCTGAGAGAGAAGAGCTGTAAGAGGCTGCTGAGCAATGAGGCTGGGGGAAGGGGATCCTGTAGCACATGCCATCTTGTAAAGGGGACAGGTGTCAGGCAAATGTCACATGGATAAACGTACAGTCTCAAACCAAGAGGAACCTCAGGAAATACAAAGTCCTAAATGGAAAGCAACAAGCCAAAGAACTTAGCCCAGCTGGAGGCCAGCAGTGGCCTCCTAAGGAAAGCAGACCTTAGGCTGAGCTGAAGGATAAAGAGGATCCAGCAAAGTGGAGCAGGAGGGAGGGGCAGGAAGAACATTCCAGGCACAGGGAACAGCATGTGCAAACTCCATGCAGCAAGAGAAAACGGTGTGTATGGAGGGACTGAGGCTCAGGTTCAGAGAAGGGGGTTGTTGGACAAGGGGTGCTGCAGGGCAGGACCACCCAGATGGGGCTCCACCACCACAGGGAGTTGGGCTCTTTCCTCAGAGCCTCTGATGGCAGGGAACTCAGCCAGTGAATAAGGGAAGGGGCCTCTGTTTGCCCCCTGTGGGTGGTGGCATAGGGATCGGTGAGACTGCTTCTGGGAAAAGTGTTTAAATGCCAACCTAAGACCCGCCAGGACCCTCTCTAGGCACTGGTACTGCAACTGGCAATGTTCAGTGCGGTGATCACCCCGTCTGCCTAGACCCCGCGTGACCACCACAGGTACACAAGCAGGGCAGGGGCCACTCAGATCTGGGATGTGTTTTCCACAGCACAGTGTAGCCTGACCTGATTGACCTTTCTGAACTCAGAATCCAGAGCCCTAGAGCCGAGGGCTGTGAGGTAAAGAAAATCGCACAGGAAGTGGACAGCAGTGTAGGGAGCGTGTCTTGAACAGATCCCCAGGTCTGATTTTTGAGTTTCTAACCACTCTGTTGCCCAGTACTGCCTCTGCAGGCCTGGCCTTAGGAACCATATGGCAACAGTAATAACAGCAGCTACCTATGATGATCAGACCCTTTATCTCATTTAATCTTGATCCCTAGGCAAGGTACACACCATTAGCCCTCTGTGCAGATGTGAAAACGGACTTGCCAAGCTCAGCTTGGAGATGCACGGTGACCTTCCCTGGTCACACTGATTGATGATGGTAGAGCAAGGTTGGAACCCAAGTCCTCCCGCCTCTGAGCTGGAGCCCTGCCCACAGGCCTCAGCCCCTCCCTGGTCCTCCCACCAAGCCTGTGTCTAGCTTCCTGACCTCTCTGGAGAGCAAATCTCACACTCCGCCCAGCATGCGTCAGACCACAGGAAACCTTCCCTGGGCTGAGGTGGAGCCTCAGCTCAGAGAGAAGCAGCCTCAGTTAGCAGCAGATATTTACTATGGACCACCAAGTCCTGTCTCAAGAGATGCCAGCCAGCCAGGTGAGACCCAGGGAGGAGCATTCCCCTCCTACATCAACCTAGGTCACCAATTGTTGATGGCAGAGCCAGAATGAGGACCCAGGTCTTGGACCCGTTGCCCAGATACTCCCAGGTCTGACTCAGGTTCACGACAACCAGAGGGCCAACAACAACCAGAGGGCCAACAGGATAGGCCACCTCCTAGGCAAACCAATCAGATGGCTTCTCCCTGACTCTGCCTCCCCCCCCTCCCCCAGCTATCTTGTTCTTGTTCTCATCCGCTGAACTTTTGCTCATTTTTATAACATAACTGTCTCCCCCAGTAGCAGTTTCCTGAGAGCAGGGACCTTGTCTGTGTCGCCCTGCTGTATCCTCAGTGCCAGCACAGCACCTGGCACTGTGAAACCTGCTCTAATGACCCAGTGATTGCCTTCTCCTCTCCCTATACCACGTCAGCAATGCTGGGTCCTCTCTCTGCTGTAAGGAAGGGACTGACTTCCCCCCTTGGTCCTGGCATAGAATCCAGATAGGGTCCAACCAGCCCTGAGGTCCTCAGCACTGCAGCCAGAACAGATTAGCCACAGGTGCCCACTGCCAGCCACAAGCCCTCCCTTCCTAACTCTGCCCTTAGGAATGAGTGGGGTGGTGCCAGGAGTCAGTGCCTCATGACTTTTAGGGAGAGGTCAGGAGACAGCAGCCCTGGGTCCACACACTGTTTCAGCCCCTCCTCCTCCAGGAAGCCCTTCATTCTCAGCCCCGTCTGGGCTTCTGCAGCTGCTAGATACAGCGTGGAAGGGACTGGCTGAGCAGTCCCCTGGGACCTAGCTGAGCTCTCTGTTGCTGCCATGAGCCTCCCCAGAGGTTTCCCAGATGGCAAAATGTGCTTTCTGCTTAAGGGAAACTATGTGAGGCCACAGCCTAGAAATGGCCCAGTTACTCTCACTTTCTAGGTGACCAGACTGAGACTCGGAGAGATTAACACAAAGACTAATGAGTGCCAGAGACTAATGAATGCCATGGCCAGAAAGCTGTTTGACCCTGAGTCCAGAAATTTGCACTGCCTCAACAAGCCCCCTGCACGGCCAGGGCTGGGTGGACCATGGGAAAGTCAGGCAGGACAATTCACAACCATGCTGTGGCTACGGCTGCTAATGATGATGAACAGCACTAGCACTGGGGTCCACGCTGAGCCAGGCCTGTGCTTGGTATTTGTGAGATGGGCGTGGGTAAAATTCCCATTTTACAGGGGAAACAGAGGCACAATGGAATTGTTTGTTCAAGTTCCCCTCACCATTAAATGGTGGATCAGGACTCAGACCTGGACAACCCAGGCCCAGTTTAGGACTCAAGTTCAAATTCTCAACTGTTCTACCTCCCCGAGCACCAGAACCACAGTGGCTATCTGCCTCCACAGCTGCTCTGGGACTTTGGTACACTTAGGGGTGAGGGTGAACCTCCCCCAACACCATGGGTAAATACAGCATCAAACTTCACTTTGGGATCCTCCATACCACTATGGTCCAAGGTCAGACCACACCGTCACTTTCCCTGCTTGTCCTCCCAGCTCCCAGTTCCCTCACCCCATCCCCATGCTGAGGTTGGATGCGGAATCAAGAGGCTGTCTAGCCTCCTTGCCTCCTTGTGTACCCACAGACCAATTCCTCTCTCTGGTCCTGGTCTTTTTCTATCAAACAAAAGGCTTCAATGAAACCCAATCTCCTTCATTCCACTCCCAGCAACTACCCCTGTAGTAAAGCAGGCTATCTTGGGAGACTTTTTGTTTTGACTGGTGGCTCTGGTTACTGAAAGGCACTGAGAGCCCAGACAAGAGTAACTGGAGGCTTTGTCACAGGGAAACAAAAAACAGTGCCACTCTGCAGGTGGGGAGGCGTTCCAGCATCCATGCAACTCCCCCACCCCACCCCCACAGCTCCCAGGTAGGACACACATGTCTGAGGGTCCGCCACTGTAGAAGAAACATGAGCACCTCAGTTTTCCTCACGAACCCCAGGACATTGGTGTTTTGGATTTTTTTTTTTTGTTTTCTGTTTGCTTTTTTGTTGTTGTTGTTTTGTTTTTTTGTTTTTGGTATTGGGGATTAACTAAGTTGCCCAGGCTGGCCTCAAACTTATGGTCCTCCTGCCTCAGCCTCCTGAGTAACCAGATTACAGGTATGTGCTCCCAAGCTCCGCAACACATTGGTATTTTCAATCCACTTTACAGAAGCAGCAGGTGAGGTTCAGGACTTACCTACCTGAGAACTCTGGGTAGTGAGGCAGGGATTCAACCCTGGTCTATCTAATCAGGGTGGCCAAATTGCCACCCTGATTCTAACTCCTCTGCCCACACCGTCTTTCCTCCCTCCATCCCCCAACAAAGTGGGAATGACAATGTAGCAAAACAGTTAAGAGCATTAACTTGAGTTTTAGGTCCATCTGGATTCAACTCTAGCTTTGCTGCTTTCTGGCTGTGTGACTTTGGCAAGTTGCTTTTCCTCTCTGAGTCAGTTTCCACGTATGTAAGGCTGTGTGAGCATGAAATGAGTTAACATATGCAAAGTACTTAGAACAGCGCCTGGTCCAGGGGAAATATTCTACTGTGTGAAAGAAAAAGCATGCACATGGTTCAGGTAGCCCAATCCTTTCTGCATAGGGAAGGGACAGCTGAAACAGCCCCTCCCCAGCCCAGGCCACTTCACATGCCAGCCAACAGCTTCAAGGTGCTCAGATTTTGTGCAGCCTTGGGTAAGTCCCTTCAATTCCCTGGGTCTCAGTTTCTTCATCTATAAATGGGGATGAAGACTTCTGCCTTGTTGGGTCATCCAGAATTCTGAGAAAAATTGCCAAAGGGTACCCAGGGCCACTCAAAGGATAGCCATTGTTATTACAAAAGTGGGTATGTGGTCAGCCCTGCCCTCCAGGAAAAGAACACCCAAGGACCACAGGATTTTCCAGCCCTGCTTCCTGTGGACAAAGAGTGATAAGGGCCATACATTTATCCCCTTTCCTCCTTGTCCAGTGCCCAACAAGTTCTTGGGAAGCATTTGTTGGAATAACAGTCAAATGAGATAGCCACATGCTAGGGCCTTGCTCCTTAAAGATGTCTGTAGACTGGAGGCAGATCTCCTCAACCAGAGCCCAAACATTCAAAGTCAGGTGACTTGGGTGCTCATGAAAGTTTAAAAAGTACCACCCATGCCGCCCTCTTAAAGCTGGCCAGGTCCTGGGCCTCAGTGAGTGGCAGGTTTGAGAAGCTAATGAACTCAGCAAATACCCCTGTCCCAGAGGCCTGCACCTGGGTACCAGCATCCCCATCCCGAAGGCTCTCGCAAAGGGAGCTCAGGAGAGGTAGTTAGGGGCATAGAATTTCAAAGCCACCTTCCCTGGTCTCAGATATCAATTCAGCTGCTCCCTAGTTGTACGATCTTGGGCCTAGTTAAGTTCTCTGTGCCTGTTCTTCATCTGTAAGTGGGGACGAGCCTGGATGCCTCACAGGGTCATTGCCAGGATCCAATAAATTCTTGTAGTTACTGTGTTTAGATTGGTGCCTGGCACAGAAAAAAACAGCCCTCAGGAAGTTTCTGCTGTGATAACTAGTAGTCATACTTATTGTCTGATTATCCACAGGAAGATCCAGTCACAGCAGCTCCTTCACAGTCCCTCTGTCAGCTCAATGACACAAAATCTGTCATGTCTCAGACAGGGCAGGTGATATGCCATCTTTACTCTCAAGCATCCAGACACCCATGCAAGCAAATGGTGCCCTACTCCCCAGGTGTGGATACTGAGGCTAAGAGGGAAGAAATGACCTGCCAGCATGAATCAGATGAGAAGACTGGACAAGACCCCAAAACAGTGAAGCACAGTATGAGGGCCTCCCTAGAGGATTGCTACAAAAGTATGACCAGAATCAAATCGGTGCACATAGCAAATGCTATACAAGTGTAACCTCTTATTGGCTCCATAGCTCCCACTTCCACCCAATCACGAGGCTTCATCTATGGTCTTAGATTTGCATCAGGGTATGGTGGTTCCCAGCCCAAGGGCAAGGGCATAAAATTTTTAAAAAATAAAAAATAAATGCCTTCAAAGGCAAGAGGCACTAACGAGCAGCAATGATGGACGGGGGGCTTCCAGGCAAGGTTCGAGGGAGGCCTGGGTTGGGGCAGGAGGGCTGTCCCCGCACTCCTTACTTCCGACAGCGAGTAGCGGAGCATTTTCTCTGTGGTGGGAGCATCAAATAATGGGGTCCAGGTCTGCCTGCTCCTGCCTCCTCCCCCTAGCCCCCACGATTCTCACTAAAACTTTTGTGATACCTGCCATCCTCTCTCAGATAAGTTAAGACCAGCTGCAGTTGACTCGATCCCCAGGCCTGCCAGTCTCAACACCCTATTGGCTGATTCGCAGGGCTTGGCAGACTCCTGGGCCTCGCCCCTCCCTGTACAGAATCAGCCGGGACTGCAAAGCAGGTGGAGTGCACCGGGACCCACGCTGACTCCGCTGTTCCCAAGGACTCCACAGCCGGTGGGCGGAGAGACCAGGGGCTCTCCCTTGGGGCCAGGGGCCGTGTCCTGGTCCCAAGTGAATCCTACCGGGCCCGAAACCCAGGCTGCCCACTCCCTTGGCTGCAGCGTGGGGAGGGGCGCGCCGTGCTCGCTTCCCTCCGCTTCTGGCTGGGCTTGCGGTTCATCGCTTGGGCGCATCCACAGACCTAGGCTCCTTGGCGCTCAGAAGGCCATTACCAAGTCCACTGCTGCTTCCATTCATCGAGCGCGCAGTACACCCTGGCCCAAAGCGAGGTGCCTACAAACATAGACCTCAGGACTACCACACCGCTGGGAGTCTGAGACGCCAAGCCCCTGCCTAGGTTCACACAGCTGCTCAGTGCTGCGACATTAGGCGCGCATTTGGCAGACGGTGAGGCTGAGACCAGAAAACAAGTCAGGGGCAGGAGCAGAACCGGAGGCCGGTCAGGGATGCCTGCGGGTGCTGGACGCTCCCTGCCCCATTGCCGCTCATTGAACAGCCCGGAGGCGAGCTGAGACCTGAGCCCAAGGAAGAAAGCGCCCGCAGGAGCCCCGGGGTGCTTCTGGGGTGAGGACGCCTGCGGCTGGGCCCCTCTAAGCCCCGGGGCAGACCGAGAGCCGGACCCGAACCCGGAGCCCCGGCCCGCGCTCACTTTGGGCTTGTCGAAGGCGGGCGTCTGGGTCATGGTGCCAAGCGTGCGCCCCGGCGCTGCTCGCTCCGCAGAAGGCCGGTGGGTTTCCTCTGGCTCGGTGGCGGGTCGGTTTCCCCGTGGCCCTCACAGCCGGCGGCCTGCCACGCTGCCCTTTACTGGGCCGGGCCCCGCCCCCGTCCCGCCCACTCCCAGGCCCGGCCCTGTCCCGCCCCTCGGCCGCCCAGCCTGCGCATTTCCTGGTATTTCGGACCCCGAGACCTGGTGGGCTGTCTCCCACCCGAAAACTCCTGCAGAGCCACCTGTGGGCTCGGCCACAGCCGCCTAGCGGGCCTCTACCTCCTTCCCAGAGCCTCCAATGACAATCGACGCTTCCGCTGCTGCCCGGGCGCCTACTGTGTGCAGGCTGGAGCTAGAGGTCGGCGGAGGGTGGGGGACGGTGAGCATCGGAGGTCTTGGAGGCTGTGTCTACGTGCTAGATCCGAGCTCGCTGCAGAATCACTTGACAGATGTGTGTGATTGGAGAGCTCCAATGGCGGGGTCAGCGGTGGTCTCGGACTTGCTGGGGTTCACCAGGTGAAAGGAATTGGGCGGGTGAGATGGAGTGAAAGAAGCAACCGTGGTAGAGAGTACTCATTCTGTGTGAGAGACCCCAGGGAACGGGGTTGAAAGGAAATCAGGGTGGCTGGAGACCCAGGGGGACCGGGACACAGTAAGTCTGAGCAGTTACCTGGAGAAACCTGCCCAGACAGACCTGTACCCAACGTTCCAATTGCACTGGCTGTAATGGAGACACCCAAGGCCCATCCACCGGAGGATGAGCAAATCAACTGAAATATCCACAGTATGGACTCTTACACAGCAGTGAAACTGAATTAACTTCAGCCACAGACCCCACCAGGGGCATCTGGTAGCTGGGTGTGGTTGAGCTCACCTATGATTCCAGTGAGTCCAGAGGCTGAGGCAGGAGAATTGCAGGTTGGAGCCTAGCCTAGGCAAGTTGGCAAGACCCTGTCTAAAAAACAAAACAAGACGTGGGCTGGGGTTGGGCTCCATGGTAGAGTGCTTATCTTTCATGTGTGAGGCCTGGGTTTAATTCTCAGCACCACATATAAATAAATGAATAAAATAAAGGTCCATCAACAACTAAAAAATGTACATATAAATAAACAAAACAGAAAAACAGACATCTACTGATAAATAATGTTGTTTAAAAAATTTTCCCAAAGACTACGTACACTATGGTGCAATTTTTAGAATATATAAAAGCAAAACCCAAAATATACATGTTTGGATATATGCATCAGTGCGGAAAAATATAAAGTAAAGAAAAGATAAACAAATATTAAGAGAACACTACCTCAGGAGTGGAACACAAAGGGCTGCTCAAGTTATTGGAAATATTCCAGTCTGGGGTGGGATGCTGGTTTTGTTTCATTATGCTAAAATACATTAACAAATTCCTAAATAATGAGGAAAGGGACTGAGACGGCAAGGACTACAGAGTCAGGTGGGAAATAGATTATGTGGGGCCTGTGGGACACAGTGAGAATTGGTCTTTCCCCCGAGATTTCTAGGGAATCCATGCAGGGTTTTAAGTGGTTGCAAAGCAGGATCAAGCTTTTATTTGGAAAAAAAACAAAAATTCTCCAGCTGTTCAAAGTGTGGCCTGGGAATGATCAACATCAACTTCTCAGGGGAGCTGGGTAGTAAGGGACACTGTCAGAGTCAGGCATGGTTGGTGCATGCCTATAATTCCAGCAACTGGGGAGGCCGAGGCCAGAGGATTGCAGGTTCAAGGCCAGCTTCAGCAACTTAGATCCTGTCTCAAAAGGTAAAAAGGGCTTGGAATACAACGCAGTGGTAGAGTGCTCCTGGGTTCAATCCCCAGTACCAGAAGAAAAGAAAAGAAAAGAAATGGACACTTCCAAACCCCATTCCAGATCTATGAAACCATTATCATAATCTGTATTTTAACAAGATCCCCCAGGCAACCTGGGTGCACAGCACAGGTTGAGAAGCCTAGGTGCCCTGCCACAAAGGAAAGAATTAACAGGGTTCAGTGAGAGTCCAAGACCAGAAAGGAGTAACAGCTGTGGTCTGGGGGGAAGATGGTAGTGATAGTGGAGAAGATGGGAGACTCAGATTCAAGCTACTTATATTCAAGCAAAATTAGCTGGGCCAGGGGCTGGGTCATATGTGGGAATGAGGAGAGTCTAAAGTGATCCTTTCTAGTACATTATCAAAGCTCCAGAGTCGCCTTGTGAAGATCTCTCAGTATAACTTAGGGTAAAAAAATTATGCTGTCATGTTGATATGCCCTTGGCCCCAGGTACCCTAGGAAGGGCCTTATCAATGCCATCTCATTTAATCTGTCCAACTCTCCCGCAAAGCAGGAACTGTTTTCATTTTCATGTTCCTGGCTCATGGATTGTAAATAGATTGCAGAACTGGGATTTGAATTTGAACTTCACTCTAGATTCTCCACTGTGAGAGAGAGCTGGCCTGGGCGCATCCACAGTACATAATGTGCAACAAATTTCAGGTTTGTCAATCATGTGGCTTTGGCCATAGTTCCATCTTGTAACAAGTTCCACATTCCTGTGAATAGCCACAGGATGCTAATAGAATAGTCACACCCTATGCACCCTGTAGCGCTTGGAGGACAAAGGGCCTCTTAGCATATATAAAGATGGACCTGAGCTCAATAAAAGTGTCTCTTGCCTTGTTCTGTGTGTGTGTGTGTGAGTGATTTGTCATCCGAGGCTCCCTTGCCTGACTCGGTTTCCCCTTTGTGCTGGCGTGGGCGCTGGCACTCCACCTAATCACTATCTCCTCAACCTGTCATGACTTTCAAGTCCCTCTCCAAAATCAGTCCCACTACTTCCCAGCACGTTCCCAAAACCCTGGTCAACCTGGATGACTTGCAGTTAAAGTGACCACGAGTTCTTTGCTATTCACTTCATTGTGAGGGGGAGTCTAATTTCCTTCCTTTGGTACTTGGGCTGACCCGAGTGACCCATTGACTGATAGAACATAGCAGAAGCAATATCCCTGGACATGGAGCCTAGGTTGTAAGAAGCCTTTAATTCCACTGGTATTATTAATTCCATTTCACATTCTCCCTGGGATCCCTGAGCTGCTACAAGAGACCATCATCTTGCTAGAAAGCCCATGTTTAGCCGCTCCAGTTCATAGTCAAGCTGAGCCTGGCCTTTCAGCCAGGCCCACCCAGAAGTTGGATATGCTCCTGACACCATGTTGGACCCTCCAGATCAGCTGGAAGCCTGAGTTTAGTCAATGCCATGTAGAACAGAACTACCCAGCTGAGCCCAGCCCCAACTCCTGACTTACACAATTGTGATAAATAATGAAAGGGTCATTCTTTTGAGCTAGAGTGTTTTGGGGGTGCTGATAAGCAGCAGGAGGTAAAAGGAGAGCTGCCTCCTACCTGCCCCTCCTCTCCAGCCTCTGCACCTTGGTTTATTCCATCCTGAAACCTGGAAAAACCCTTTTCCCAGATCCTAGGCTACTGGAATTCGGCTTTCTGGGCAGACTAGATACCCAGGAAAGCAGGGCCTGTGTGTGCAGGGCTTCTATGTGTCCTTCAGGGGCACTCCACCTTTCTGCCGTGGCTCTGTGTCCCCAGCCTCATGCTGTGGGTAACACCACAGGCCCCCTTGCCCTCTGGCTTCTGGTTTTATTTGGTTGTGATGGGCACTGGCAGATCAAGTGAGAGGAGGGAGAGGCTGGATGTTTAGTCTCTCTCCCTCCCTGTGCTGTCATGGAGGTGGTCGCGTCTCTCTGCCCCGCCCTGGCTGAAGGCAGGCCTTCTTCAACACACAGTTCCTCCCTCTCCAGGTCCCCTCCTGACTTTTCCCCAAGGGTAAAATTCCTTTTTTTTTTTTTTAAACTATCCCCCAGGTACTGTCTGACCTGTTGTTTCTTTCCCTACACGCTGCTCTCTGGTGTAGGGTTTCCCCAGAAGTAGAGGCTGAAACCATTTGGAATGCAAATCGTTTATCTGGGAAGAAATCCCAGGACACACAGGAAGCGTAGAGCAGAAATAAGACAGAGGAATGGAGGAAGCCAACGTGGGCATCTTACCACACCTGCTCCTGGAGCTCAAGGCCCCTGTCAGTCTGGGAGACTTTGCAGAATATGTCTGAATTAATCCAACCATGAGGCCAAGAGGCTGGGGGCTTATCCACTCACTCGCCTCTGTATTTGCTTTGTTTTGTGTGGTGCTGAGGGTTGAACCCAGGACCTCCACTCGTTAGGCAAGCATTCTTCCCCTGAGTTCCACCCCCAGGCCTGCTCTGTATTTCTGTTGTAGGAACCGACGAGGCAAGACACCGGATAGGAAACAGGAAGCAGGTTTATTTGACTGTAGTTGGTTCAGAAGGTACAGCTTTCACTGTAATCAGTTAATTCCTGTGAACCCTGAGTTCAGGCAGTTTCAGAACTTTATATCCAGCGTATAAGGGGAGGGGCTCAGAAGTTCACAGTCTGCAGAAGTTCACTCAAAAGCAGCTTTTTCTTTTACTGTTCTGGGCAAGTTAACCCTTCAAAGACAGCACCTGAGAAGGGGAGAGCTGCTTCTCCATTTTCTTTCCTCCCCTGCCAGCTGTTTCCATGGAGCCCAATTAGTAACATCTTCTCTTATCTCTGAAATATTAACATCTCTGTGAAGCTCAGGCCCAAGGCCAGAGGCCTTGTTAAAGGATCTGTCCTTCTTGTTACACTTTGCATTTACAAAACTGCTTCCAGCTTAAAAAAAACTTTTATAAGCCATTATATTGTTACTACACTAGATAGTCCAAAAATGGATTTGAAAAACTAGTAAGGGGGCGTTCAGCACCTAGAGTGCTGATTTCTTTTAGGCCAGTGGCCAAGCAAGACAGACCAAGAGGAAATAGGAACTTTACATTGAACTCTTTTGTAGAGACTCTTTTGCTGATAGTGCTAAGATCAATTACAGTGCAGATTTCTGGAGAAGCTTTATTAAGATTTTCTGTGGAGGAGGGGGTGCCACTACATTTCGAGGGCTACTTGCCGGACATTAACTTCCAAGCACTTTTAGTGTGTTCAGCATAACTGGCTAAGCTCACTCGCACAGCTAGAGACTACCTACAGGAGGGCGAGAAAGAGAGAGAGAGAGAGAGAGAGAGAGAGAGAGAGAGAGATATTGAGGCATTAGCAGTAAGTAGCCATTGCCATGTAGCAGTTACACTGCAGGCACAAGGACATCTGGGCAGGACACTGACCACTACACATGGCCACACTGTTGTAAGTAATTCCATAATTAAACTGTCCTCCTTTTTTTTTTCTTCTTTTTCTGTTGTAGTGCATCACCTGGCTCCAACAGGACCCTGGGTGAGACAAGCTGATTCTGAGCTGCATTCGACACACAGAGGGCAGATGTTTACAGACAGCTGGAGGAGGGATGGAGGCAGAGGTCTTCCCCAGATGTATTATGCACACAGCATGAATTTATGTAAGAAGGCTTTAGAGATATGTTCTCATACATGCAGCAATTCTAACTCAGCCTTCCTGAAAAATCTAGTTCAAGATCTGATTCACTTTGGCAAAACAAAGCAAAACAAAAACAAAACAGAAATAATGAATCCCAACGTGAAAGAATACAAGAACACCAGAATACTGGTCAGGAGTTCTCTCCAGTGAAACAAAGAACCAAGTTGCAGCAATAGCTTTGGTAACACAGTTACCAAGAAAGCAAATGTGACTGTTAATGTTTAGAAGGGGAAAAGCTACATGAAAAAAAAAAAAAATCAGACTTCTAAGGAAGATACATTAGTGAGGGTAACCCTAGCTACTGTAGCACAGAGAATATTACAAATACCGCCCTGCACCCCCTCCTCCATGCTGCACATAGAGTTCTTGGGCCTATAACAATTCTGGGTGGGTGGCCTCTCCTGTCAATCCTCCTGGGACTCAGGCTTGAGCCTGCCATCTCAGGTCACCCTGGCTGTCATCTGTATTCCAGCCAGTCAAAAAAGGGAAAGAGTATAAGAGGTTGGGGAGACCCAGGCTTAGAAGCATTATGCATCGCTCCAGCCCACCACCACTGGGGCACTTGTCCACACTGGGTTGCAAGGGAGCCTGGGAAATGTAGTTCAGCACACCCAGCAATCCCTGGGATTGGGAGCACATCTTCCCTGAGGAAGACCCTTGCTCCCCTTCCCAAGAGGTTTGCCGTCATTTTCCTTGCATCAAAAAGGCACGTGACACCTAGGCGCGTGTTATGCCCAGATCATGGAGTCCCAAAGACCACCAGGGAGACCGAGGCACGTATGTAAAAGCAAAGAGCCTTTATTCGGGCTTAAGCTCGGTCTCTCAGACTTCACCGAGGCAGCGGGTCCGTGCAGAGAGCCCCGAACAATGGCTGAGGTTTTTATAGGGGGAAGGGACATATGGTGGCAGTGGACATGACATATGCATCGCATCATTACACAAGTACCAATTACAATTGTACAGCACCTATGGTGACAATAGTGACCATTCAGAGTTTGAGGGGTGTCCGTAACATTTGGTGAGACCCAATCATGGCTTTTGGGAATTTTTTGAAAATGACCAACTATGAGGTGAGTTTAAGTGACCCACGTGGTGTTCAGGCAGACTCAGACCTCAGGAATGCCAGGTATGTGATTTTTAACATCTTTGATTGTCTGATGTGAGAGTGGTCCGAGAGTGGCTTTAGCCTTGAGCAATGCGTGGCTTTTCCTGGGATCTAAACTCAGTCCTACTAGCCTTTCTGGAGGGTCTGAAGCCTGTCATGGAGTTTATTTAGCTCCGGTCTTTCAGCGCGGTGGTGCAGGCCTGTAATCCCTGCACTTTGGGAGGCTGAGACAGGAGGATCCCAAATTCAAAGCCAGCCTCAGCAACAGCGAGGCACTAAGCAACTCAGTGAGACCCTGTCTCTACATAAAACACAAAATAGGGCTGGGGATGTGGCTCAGTGGTCGAGTGCCCCTGAGTTCAATCCCCGGTACCAAAAAATAAAAAAGGGCGCATGGCCTTGGCTGATCTTGCCAGTCAGGCCAACAGGTCCATTTTCTCTCCAGATTTGCTGACTTAGCCTGGGGCCTGGTGGACAGCAGACTATTTGTGTGTTGGAGGAAAAAGAGAACGTAAGTGGGCAATTCAGACCATCATCCTGGGGTTCAGGAGAAGCCCTCTTGGCAGCAGGGCTCAGGCTGCCTGGCTGAGGGAGAGCAAGCTGATGCCTCCAGGTAATGATTTCCAGGTGTCTGCAAGTCATGCCTCCCCACCACATTCATACAAAAGAGGTCACAGTGGCTATGATTTATTGAGCACCTATTATGGGCAGGTCACCTTGAAAGGGGATCACGTGTGTGATCTCACCTTGTCTTCCCTGTGAGGTGGATACCAGGATCAGCCCCATCGCTGGGGGAAGAACGAAGGCTCAAAGTGGGCACAGCTGGTGACAAGTGCAGGGTGTGAACACACTAGACATTAGAGCCAGCATCCTTGTTCTCTGTCAGCATCCAAGAGAAAGCAGGTTAGGCTGGATAGCAGCCAGGGGGCAGGAAGAGGTCTGGGCAGGCAGGAGCCCTGGGTTTGCATCCTGGCTCTGCTGTTGTTCCATGTGGCTGAGGGTGGGTACCCCCCGTTTGTGCAGCACACCGTTTTCAAGGCTGGCTCTGTTCCAGGCACTGACAATATAGGGGAAACCCACGCTAGTCGCTCATGGTGCAGTGGGGAACCAGCTCCTGTTCGACACAGTCTGACAATGGTTGGTCAGTATTTCCTCCTCCTTGTCTCTAGTGTTTTCCTCTATGAAACTGAGCAGGGTCAGGAGGTCAGAGGTTGCAAACTCAAACGCTGACAGACAGGCATGGAATGCAGATGATCGGGAACCTCAGCTCCACCACTCACAGCTCTGTGGCTTTTAGCAAATCCTTCTAAGCCTTGATTGACTCATCTGGGCAGGGGGGATAGCACATACTCATGCCAGCTCATGGGATAAGCCATAGATGTCCCCAATTCATGAATAACTTGTGGACAACCCTGGCTCATAAGATAATACACAGACAAATCTCTAGCAAGACCCTATCTCCCT
>CM053401.1:166667741-166698857 GCA_028644305.1 Xerus rutilus
GCTTGTAATCCCAGCACTTAGGGAGGCTGAGACAGGAGAATCGCGAGTTCAAAGCCAGCCTCAGCAATGGCGAGGCACTAAGCAACTCAGTGAGACCCTGTCTCTACATAAAACACAAAATGGGGCTGGGGATGTGGCTCAGTGGTCGAGTGCCCCTGAGTTCAATCTCCAGTACCAAAAAAAAAAAAAAAAAAAAAGACCCTATCTCCCAATAAAAGATAAAAGTGCTGGGGGATGTGGCTCAGTGGTTAAATGCCCCTGGGTTCCATCCCAAATTAAAAAAAAAAATCTATGCGCTAGATTTTGCCCTTGAACCTGTGGACTTCATACACTTAATGTCCCTGCTGATTCTCATCTTACAGGATATGTGAATGCAAAGAGGACAACAGAGAGGTTGTCCTTCAACTCACATCTCAACTCACATCAGTTAGGGTTGGCATCACTGGCACACAAGAGGGACCTCAAAATGACAGTAGTTAAATCAAGATAGAAGCATATTTCTCTGGCATGTTAAAGAAGCTTGGAGACAGCAACACAGGGCTGGTAGGGCAACCCCATGAAGATGGCTCCTTCCATCTCTCTGCTGTCATCCCCGTGTGCAGCCACTATCCTCATTGACCAGTATGGCTGCTGGAGCGGTGGCCATCACATTTGCTGTTTAGAGATCAGAGTGGAAGAAGGGGAGAAGCTGCTATGACTCTTTGAAAGATCCAGATCCCTGGATTTCTTCACAACTTCCACTTATAAAGTCATACGACCCAAATAATTGCAGAGAAACTGGAAAGTGTCTTGCAGCTGGAAAGGAAGGTACCCAGATAAAGAAAAGGAGGCTCTGTAACTAAAGAAGAGAATACTGGATTCTAGAAGGCAACCAGCATTTCTGCCACATTAAATAACCTGGAAGGCGAGGAGGGAGAGTGTGTGGATAAGTGGAAGGCTGGTTAGCAGGAAGCCAGGAGCCACTCTCCATGTCACCTCTTCGTGTATATGTCTTTGAGCCTCCTTGTGACCCAGAGGGGAAGAGTGAGAGAGCAAGATAGAGAAAGGCCATCTGAGCACTAAGGAGCTGCATGTGCAGCCAGTCCTGAGCTCTGTGTGAATGTTGCCTCGGATTAATCTTCCAGACTCTCCAGCAAGGGGGTCTCCTGCCATGGTGGGGAGGGGTCGCATCTTGTCTGTGCCAGCTAGGGCAGGGGACCTAGATGTCCGATTGCTCCCAGAGTGACAACCAACCAGCCCTGCTGTTTGCAGTCCTGCCCGTGCCTCTTGGTCCTTGAGGTGCCTGGTCTCTCCAACCTCTGAGCCTCTCTGAGGTTCTTCAAGCTGCCTTGTGTCCTGAAGGCTCTCCTCCAAGCCAGGGTTCAGCCTCCTCTGTCCCTTGTCAGTCTCCTCTCACCATCTGCTTCACAGCATCCAGAATCTGGTTGCTTTCTCTCGTTGGGTGTTACGTGCTCACATGTCGTCTTTGTCCTGGTAGAGGCACATTTTCAACACAACTCCATGTGTCCTTTTCTTGGAATTCCAGAGGAGAGTGCAGAGGCCAGTGTGTCTACGACCATGGTCTGAATTACTCCTCAGATGTCAGTTTGCCTTCAGTGAGTTAAAATTCAAAGCTGAGGTGAGAGTCAGTAATTTCTAAATTGGAATAGCGGAGTTCATCTCCCTGCAAACGTATATTCCCACTGTAGTTAAAGGGAGACTAAGGTCAACGAAAAACCTATTAGGAACGTGCCTGAGCAGGAGACAGACATCTGCCCTGGGGTGCAGCCAGCACAGCCCGCCCTCCTCGGGAGCTCCTCCCTGTCTCTTGGTTAAGGACCTGCTGGGGACCTGCCCGTGTGTGTTGAAAAGCCACATTGTATGGGCAAGATGGACCCCAGAATCTCCTCCAGTGGGTTTCTGATCCTCATGTTGCTCTGCTTGAGCAGAAGAGGCCAAGAACTAGGGTGAATGGTCTCAGCAAAACCAGAATGGTTGGTCACTTTACAAAAACAACTCCCACACACCCTCCTGGGTGTGTACACGTGGCTCACAACGGTTATTCCCTGCTGCCCTGCCCGCCAGCCTCCCCGCCCTGCCCCACCTGGCTCTTTTTTGCAAGGCACATGATGGAGAGATTCAGAAAGTGGCCTCCGGAACCAGGACACCCGTTCCACACCTCAGCTCCAGACTCTCCAGTGTGTCTTCGGGCAAGTTGCTTCACTTGTCTCTATAAAATGGGAAGAATAATACCAAGTCCCACCTCTGAGGGTTATTAAAAGGATTAAGTAACATGTAAAGCATTTAGAATGGGGTCTGTCATCAAGCAAGCCCGACACACCACACCCCTTAACTCTGAAGACTTAAAGAAAGGAGGTCTGCAGTTTCTCCAGGTCTAGCAGACATGGGTTGTGGGATAGCAGTCACAGCCTCCAGGGTTCCAAAGTTCCATGATCTAGTCAATCTTGACCTTTAACCATTTCAGCCCAGTTCCTTGTAGACATGCTAATGCCATTCATTAGAGTATAAATAATTTGGGGATGCCTTGTCGCTGCTTTTATGTATATGAACCCAGGACCACTCTACCACTGATCTATATCCCCAGTCCTTTTTTAAATTTTGTAATTTTGAGTCTTACAAAGTTGCTGATGCTGACCTCAATCCTTGTGATCCTCCAGCCTCAGCCTCCTAAGTTGTTGGGATTCCAGAATTGTGCCCCCCATGCCTGGTTTCTTATAACTTATCCAGAATGTTGATCATAAGTGAACAATGACCCATGAGTGACCTATGCTGTTCCTGTTGACTGAAGGACTTAACAAATAACTTGCTGTAGTCCCCATATTGTTCCATCATTGTTGTTTTGATCTATAATATCAGACCCCACAGGTCCCATCTCAGAGCACTTATTCTGGGAAACTAGACTGTTTTGCCAGGTAGCCGTTCTCACTCTTGGCTCAAAGAAAATCCTTCTTTTATTGGCTTGCAGAAGATTTTGTGTTTCAAGGTAAATACTTCTTGCAACCCCGCAGGGATCTTGGAGCCAATCTTCCCCTTGACTTTGGTAGCCCACTTCAGACTCAAGTTTTAAAGGTTTCCTTCCACAATCAGTTTTGCTATGGGCTTCTGGTAGTCAATCATGGCAGGAGTATGTGGTAGAGCAAAACCACCCACCTCATGGCCAGGAAACAAAAGAGAGGAAGAAGAACGGGCTGGTGTCCCACGCTCTGCAGTGACCAGGAGACTTCCCATTAGGCCCCACCTCTAAAGTCTCAACTGCCTCCCAATAGCACCTGGACCTTTGGGGGACACAAGACCCCAACTATAGCAATGGGGTGCCAGAGGGGTGAGGCATAATAGGGGTGAATTTCTTATGAAACCCGAGCCTTCAGAAATTTTTGGTGGAGGCTACACCATCATGACTCTTTCCTCATGAGGTGCCGAGTTCAGTCTGTCTCTGCTGAGGGGCTGGCTGCCCACTGCTTTCCTTTCCCAGGATTAGAGTAACTTAAAATCCTAAGGCAGGGCTTTTCTTCTTGCCAGTAGGAATTCTTTTTTTTTTTAGTTGTAGATGGACACAATATCTTTATTTTATTTATTTTTATGTGGTGCTGAGGATCGAACCCAGTGCCTCACGCAGGCGAGGCAAGCGCTCTACCGCTGAGCCACAGTCCCAGCCCCATCAGTAGGAATTCTTATGTACACAGATGGCTCCAGTCATCCGTTTTATTAGACCTCTCTCTGGACAGTGACCAAGTTATGCTCCTTGTCTTACCACACATGAGCCCCACTCCAAAAAGGGACATTGCCCCTTCCAGACCAAAAGTGTGTTCTAGATGACTAGAAGGGTTGGGGTGTTGGCCCATGGCCTGCAGGAGTCTCATGTTCTGGACCCATCTCATGGTCCAGAACACCCATGAGATGTTCTGGTGGCAGAATATCTTTAGGAAACTGTCGGCTCTCCAGGAAGTGCATGTAGTGGCTGGTCACCTGGCACCTCAAGCACCTCACTTACCATAAGGCAATTGGATTCCTGAGACATGTGAAGAGGTATTAGGGTCTCCATGGCGACTCCTTGGTGAGTCATACTCATAAGCAGCACTCTTGATTCAGCACAGGAACCAAAGTTACGGAAGCCAATATCCCACACTGGATCTCTCTACCTGGGAGTCTTCATTTGTGCTCCAGCTGGTTTCCTGTGTGACGCTTATGGAGCCTCATCTTGCAGGTACCTTAAAAGTGGTCTAATCTGACTAAGGATGATCTTATACTTCAATTGCCAAACCAACATCTTTTGAAATTCCCAAACTGGCTTATTTGCTTGCTCATTTGGGAAAAATCCAGTTTTAAAACCAAGAAAAAAAGTGCGAGGCACGTTTTTAACGGTATTTAGAAGCTTTTAAATGCAGCCCATAGCCTCCCTGTAAATGGTAAATGAAATTTTTTTTCTCTGTGATGCTGAGGAGGGAACCAAGAGTCTCACACATGCTAGGCAAGGGCTCCACCACTGAGCTACCTAAAAAGTGAACAGAGACCATCTCTGAACTAAAACTCTTCTGTAGCTGCTTCTTCTGTGCCATCTGCTCCCCACCCTCCCTTGCCTCGTCTCTGCTCCGTCCCTTCCTGCTCCACCAGCACCGCTGCTCATCAGCCGCTCATGAGATCCCGTTTGATCTCCCCATCATGGGAACTGGCACACATGTCAAGAGGGTCCTTCAACATTGTGCATCCCTTGGACTAAGCCTGAGTTAGGGACCATGGCTAAAGGATTCCCTGACCTACTAGGGATTGCCAAGGAATGTATTATTCGAATATACAAACCAGGCCACTCTGATCTTTATCAACTTGTGTATGTGAGAAAACTGAAAGCTAAAAAATGGCTCACTCAGGTTAGATGGGCAAACCTATAGAAGACTTTAATGAAAAAAAAAACCAAAAAGATAGCCAAGGACTAAAATGAGGCACAAGAATCAGGCTATTCCTCAAGTTTTCCCTAAAATTGTGGAGAAAGATTCAAAAATGTCCCCACAAAGCCCAATGAACCATTCCTTGATTATTTTGGAAAACTTGAAAAAAGAAACCGAAAACCTTTAAACAATACTCAAGTATGGAAGATATAAATTGTCCTCTTCCTCAGAGTGCTGAAGGTGTTCAAACAATGGGGTTTCTAATCATCCTATGACTGTTGACAAGTCCAGCTTCCCATGACAATAATTATGTGAGCTGGCTGAACCCTTGTCCAGCTTCTAACTCTACCTTTAAGAACAGGATGTTGTCTCTGCTTCCTGTTGGCCACGAGCTGAGCAGCTTTCCTCTGCTGTGATGCTCTACCTCACCTTAGGTCTCAGCACTGATGTTCTACCTCACCTTAGGTCCCATGGACTGAACCTCTAAAACTGGGAGCCAAAATAAACTTTTCCTCCTCTAAATGGTTCTTTGCATGTATTTTGGTCATAGTGATGAAAAGCTGATTAATCCAGAAATTGGTACTGAGAAGTGGGGTTGGAGCTGTGATTAACCTTGACCTTGTGGTTCGGAAGTATTTGAAATTGGTTTGTTGGAGGAGTTTGGAAAAGTTTGGAGATTCAGGCTGGAGTAGCCTTAGAATATTGTTAAGTGGAGCTTGATGGTCAATTTTGTTGGGAGCTCAGAGACCAGTATGCTGATAAGGAATGCCAGCAGCAAAGATAGTGCTCATGAAGTTGCGAAAGGAACTAAGGACTCTATTGAAAACTGGACTAGAGGCCATTCATGTTGAATTCTGGCAAAGAACTTATCTACATTTTGCCCGCGTTCTGATATTTTGTGTGAGGCCCAATTTAAAGGTGATGCACTAATTAACCTGGTGGAGGAAATTTCAAAGCAGCCCCACATGGAGGTATGGATATTAGTGTGGATTAGTCAGTTGTATTATGAGAATTAGGAGTGAATAGCAGAGCAGAAGGATTTTTAAAACTTGCAGTTTGGCCAGAAAGATGAGTCTTAAATTGGGGCTGCAAAGGTGTGGTAACTGAAGAGATTACCACCACTAAAGAGAAAATAATTTCATAGAGACAATAGGAGAGATGACTTGAGGGCATCTTAGGAATGTGCAAGCTCATATCCATTGCTGAATGGAAGGCGTAGATCTGAAAATTCCTTTGAGAAGAGACGTTGGGTGTACCCTGCTCCCTCAGGGTGGCTAGGAAGTTGTTTCCCTGGTATTCAATTCATGATGGTCAGTCACCCAGGCACTCAAAGTCCCCTGTAGCTGTGGTCCAAGGGGACCTGGCTATGGCTGGAACTGGCAGCAGACCTTGGCATCATCCAGGTGGTGCTGGTTCTCAAGAATGCAGAATGCTGGAGTTAGGGGGTCATGGAGGCTTCGATCCAGACTTCAAAGGAAGGTCTGGGAGTCCAGGCAAAGTACAATAGTATTAGAATCCCTGTGGGCCACCCCTGAGAAGGTGATGCATGAAACTGTGAAGGTAAAGGTAAAGTTGGTGTGGGGACCTCAGGAATTAAGAGATGCCAATAACACAGACTGAGGAAACCTGCTGGCTGCAAAAAGAGGCCACATGGGCTACAGCTGGCAAGGCCACAGGCACCAGGTTGTCCAAGCCCTTTGGAGAGCACACCTTACCACCATGTGCTCCGGATGCTAGATGTGGGGCTACAGGACTTATTTGCCCAGTTGGGTTTCAGTCTTGTTTTGGTCCCCTCCCTTCTTTCTATGCCCCTACTCCTGCCTTTTGGAATGAGAATGTTTACTATGTGCCATTGTTTATTGGATCTATATCATTTGTTTTTTATCATTACAGGGGTTCACAGTCAAAGGTTTGCCTCGAGTCTGATGAGACTTTGGACTTGGACTTTTGTGCAATGCTGAAACTGTTAAGATTATGAGAACTCTTGGAAATTGACCGATTGCATTTTACATTGTGAGACAGATGAGATTTGGGGACGCAGGGGTGAAATGCTGTGATTTTGATATGAGGTGTATCCCCAAACCCCCTGTGCTAAAGCAGGAATATTCAGAGGTAACTGATTAGATTATGAGAGCTATAACCTAATCAGTCCATCCTAGTTTGAATGGAATAACTCAGTGGTAACAGGAGGCAGATAGGGTCCAACTAGGGAAGGTGTGTCAGTAGGGACATGCCCCGGAAGGGTTTATCTACCCTGAGGCCCCTCTCCCACTCTCTGCTCCTGGCCACCATGAACTGAGTAGCTTTTCTCTCCATGATGTTCTGCCTCACTTGGGCCCAGAGCAATGGAGTCAGCTGACTGTGGACCGAAACTCTGAAACTGTGAGCCAAAATAAATATTTTCTCCTCTAAAAATTAAAAAGATGTTTATAGGCTGAGTCCTTGGTGACCAAACTGGTTGATACTAATTAGATTCAAGATGGCCTCTTGAATGACCTCTAATAGACCAAAAGCCTCATTATAATCCCATCAACATGCTAAATGATAGCCCCTCCAGTGCCAGGACAGTTGACAATTGCCATGACAACAGTTTGAAAGAACCATAAAAGGAAGGAAAAGAGTCATTGCCTGAATTCCTGGAAAATCTCTGCCCATTCCAAGAAGACAGGAACATCCCCCCGCACTATTAACCTATTTCTTCCCTCCATTTCTTTTATGCTCCATCCACCCATGACTTTCCCACAAACCAGACTCCCACTTCTCACATTCATTGGCCACTGAATAAACTTGCACGGTTGGTTCTCAGCCTCACTTTGGTCTTTGCTTTGTGACATTGAATGAAAAAGGATATCACTTTTGGAGTGTGTCTCTCTTAGGAGAGGGGCCAACAAATTGCTGGTAACCATCCCAACCCATAATGCTGCCAGCAGAGTCTCTTCCGGGCTCTCGGTCCTTCCCTCTTGTCCCCTCTACATCCACACATCTTCTCTGTAGGGATTTATTAGAAACTCGTGATGCATACATTTCCATCTCCAAAAAAGGGGAAATGCTTTTAGACCTAGAGCAGGCAGAGCACTTAGGACACAGCACCCAGGACAACCAGATGTAGACTTTCATCATGATCCACGGACTGTAAAATCTCTTCCTTGCAAGATTTCCAAAATGGCTGAAACCTGTAATAAATTAAAACAAGAAAGCTTCAGAAAGCTCTAGAGGCTTTCACAAATACTCCTTCACATCATCAGGCATAAAAATTGTTTTTAGAGCTAGGTGCAGTGGCATGTATTTGTAGACCCAGCTACTTCAAAGGCTGAGGCAGGAGGATTGTGTGAGCCTGTCCTGGGAAAAGAAGTGTCTCCAGAGAAGACTTCCAAGGAGTTCCTGGAGAGAGAGGGAGACATCATTCAACTCCATGGCTGCAAACATTACAAGCATATTGTTTTCCAGTCCCAAAGAAAGAACTCAGATGACTCAAAGGAGAGGTTTTGGATATTTTATTTATTACTCATGTGTTCCTTGGGGCAGCAGACTGAGATAAAATGGAGGGTGGTGGTACCTACAAGCAGGGTGTATATGGGACAAGTTGCATGTCCACTCTATTGACAGATTTCTTTTGATGTTATGTGAGCACATGCTTTTACTTCATAATCAAGTTCACCCTGTTTTGATCCTCACCTGAAGATTGGAAACAAGGAGAATGACAAGTTTTCCCTCTCATTTTCTGTATTATCACATTCTTTAGAGTCCTCTTATCTCCCTGCCCAGCACAACCAGCTCTCCTCAGCTAACTGGTATTTACACCAACACGCCACCCCTTCAGTGCCTCAGACACTCCTTAATGTCCCTCCCAATCTTATGCCATGCCATGTTCCTCATGAAGCTCTTAGGACAGGGCTCTGGGGGCACACTGCATCCATATCTTAAAATGGCAGTACAAAGAGCATGAACCTATCAGCAATCATGGTAAAGTAAATAAGATAACAAATCCATTTTGCTTCATTTGTAAGTAGACTACCCAGGGAAGTCCTTGTGTCACTGTCACAGGGAGTTCTGAGCAAATCCAGCAGTAACTCTGATTGGCATGATGTGCGATTCCCATTTGTCCAGTCCAGATAAGTTTCTTGTCACTAACCTGGAGAATAGGGCAAATGTTTAATGGGCACCAATAATGGCAAATCAGCTCCATGAAGCAGTGAACAGGCTTCTGTATGATCTTGTGTTAGTAAAGTAGCCTGCATGGTAGGCTTGCCTGAGCAAGTGTGCCATACCAATCGACCTATCTGCACTTTGGGGATCTGGAAAGAATAAGACACCTCTGTAATATATAACTGCCATAAATTGATACAGTTCCTGATGAATGATACCCGAAGGGAAATACCTGCTGTACTTGTGAGGGCCAGGTTCCCAGCACAGTAAGCTTTATTTGTAAATTTAGACATTCTCCCTTCAGTGGGTCAGTAAGACAAACCACCAGGAGGGGCTTTCTTGTGTTGTTCATGGCCAAGTAATGCTCCTTGCTCCAGTGTGATGTCTTGAGGGACCAGCAACAATAAGTTGTTACTTGTGCCCCATGCTGGCTTGCAAAAATGCTCAGTGGTTGTGTTGCTTTTCAGAAAATGATGGCAGCCATGGATGAGATAACACAGAAATGGCTACAGGCCTGATGGCTGGGTTTTATTGTTGTTTTTTATACCAGGGATTGAACCTATGGGGCTTCACCACTAAGTCACATGCCCAGCCCTTGTTAATATTTTATTTAGAGACAGAGTCTCACTGAGTTGCTTAGGGCCTTGCTAAATTGCTGAGGCTGGCTTTGAACCTGCGATCCTCCTGCCTCAGCCTCCCGAGCCACTGGAATTACAGGCATGCGCCATTGCACCTGGCTCACATTTGCTTTCTGATCAGCTTTTTGCCAGGGAAGGTTTGCATCAGGCCTGTAACTGTGTCGACACAAGTTAAAGCACAGTAGGCCCCTTCTGAGAATGAGAGAGCACCAGTGAAGCCTACCTGCCATGACTGAAGAGAGTGTCATCTCTTTTGATACACTTGTTGGTGGCATTCAGTCGCCATGGCTAGTGCTGAGGGCAGGCAAGGCAGGCCAGCACGCAGCACCAGCATCAGACCTCTTTACAGGCAGTCCCCAGCAGGTCACAGCTGCCCAGAGTCCTTGGTTCCATATGCTTTAATCGACAGTGTAGCCAAGTGGCCGTTTCCTCTGCTGAAGCTCCTCCAGGCCTCTTTGCCCATCGCACAGCATCGGCTGTTCCTCCCCTAGTGATAGGCTCTGGGCAAGGACAGGGTAAGTGGCACACAGTTGTGTTTCCAACAGACTATACCGTTCCTCTGCCCCTTCCATAACTGTGACCAACATCCACTGGGGGTCTGCTGTCCCTTGATCCACTGCGATAGATCCCTCCAAAGCTCTCTGGAGTGACATGGATGGAAGCTCAGCAGGTCTCCATGTGTCTGGTGTTCCAAGGGCTTGTGCCTTTTTCACTGTTCATTTGGCCTGATTAAATGCTGGTCCCTGGGTCCCATACTGTACACCTGCTACATAAATTACACAGGAGTCATAATAGCTGAGCAAGATGAGGGATGAGATCCCTCCAATAACCCAACAGCCCCACAAATTCTTGTGTTGCTTTGCTGTGTTGGGAAGTGAAAACTCTTAAATTTTATCCCAGCCTGATGTGCAGGCTTTGTCTCAGCCGACCAGACAACACCCAAGAACTTCACCAAGAAGCCAGGGCCTGTACTTTGTCAGGGTCCACGACCCAACCTCTCCCTTGCAAATGAGTCAAAAGCATGGGGGTAGCCTTGGTGGGCACTGAAAGGGAATCAGATGTGACCATGATGTAATGTGAACATTTCTACCAGTGGAGGGTGGCACCAGGTTCATTACCATTCCATGACACCTGGTGGGGCAATGGAAGCCTCCTGGAGTAAAATAGTGAAAGTCTCTTTTCTGTGTGAAGGCAAATGGGTGAAGTCTCAGGAGCTCTATCTCTATCAGTGCTGTTAGTCTCTGAAGAGACTTTGAAAACCAATGCATTGCCAATTCTGTATACGGCCTCCAGTCCAGAAGCATAGATGATCCCACAACCAAGGGCTCCAAGACTCCTCAGGAAAGCCACAAGCTCTCTCTGCTGCCACTACATCTCCTGGTAGGAGGGGCTTGTCTCTGTCTCCCTTTGGAGTAGGGATCCATTCGACCTTCCTGTCTCCTTTCTTTTCCTGATTGAGAGGTAGGAGGAAACTTTCGGCCTTTGGTAATTGCTTCCATAATTGTAGCAGTGTGTTATTAGTTTGTTTATCTATTTTCCTTTCCTCCACTCCTGCTGTTATTAGTTCCACCCACATCTGTTTGTAGGAGACTCAAAGAGGTCCTTCCAGTTTCAGCTGGCTCCTAGGGACTTGTGTTTTCTGCCTGTCTTTCTGTCTCCCCAGAGCTGCTATCGGTTGTGCTGCTTTCTTTTCTTTTTTTTTTTTTTTAAATATTTTTTTTTAGTTGTTGATAGACCTTTATTTTATTCATTTATTTATATGTGGTGCTGAGAATCGAACCCAGGGCCTCACACATGTAAGGCAAGTGCTCTGCCACTGAGCCACAACCCCAGCCCCGTTGTGCTGCTTTCTAGAGGGTCTGCTGCCCCATTGATGGGAATAGAATCGATACCAGGGCACCCTCAATGGACGGAGGGGCCATGTGTAAGGCTGCGTCCCTCATCCCAGCAATCGAAGTCCTACTGCCAGGTCCTGGGAAAGGCCACATATATCATCCCCAGGTCCCACAAACAGGCCTGTAATTCTTCCATCGAGATCCAGGTATCTCTGGCATAGGAACATCTCTGGGATTTGGCCACATATTGCAAGTAGTAAGAAGCAGCCAGGCTAGTAACGACCCCACGCTTTCATCAGCAGCACTAGAATTAAAGGCACTGGCATAAAGCAGGGTGGCCAGTTACTGAAGCCACTTTCCACGATTTCACACCATTCAACATTATCCCATCTGCTCATGTCCCACAAGCAGAACAGCCATGCAGGTACACCTTCCTTTGTTTTCTGACTAAACTCCAGTTCCACCAGAGGATAGGGGTTTAATGGTGGTCTGGGGAGCAGATCTGCCTCCGCCCTTTGGGCTGCTCCTGCTGGGTCTTTAACTCGTGGGCCAACACGGGTCTAATTCCACTATAGCTCCACCCTCCACCTCAACTTCTGAATGACTAGAAATAGTGGACTCCCTGAGTGGGCCCCAAGTCTGAGGGTCCCAGTTTTCACTAGTTACCAATGCCCTGATAAGGGATTAGGGCCTGCGATGTTCCCTTGATTTAGCACAATGTCACCCATGACCTGTGGACATATGTCTGCAAGTTCTAAGCTCTGTGATGGCACATCCTTACTGTCAACCTGCACTAAAAGGGGTGTCTCTTTCTAGTTTTGACTCTTTCCATTCTCTATGGAGCTGAGCCTGAGTAGCTAAGTCCTGGGCTGTGGCTAGCTCTGGAGCACACGGCTTCTTCAACTGTGACACTGCGGCCGCACTGGATGCTTTGCTTTGGAGGCTGCTTCCAACCTTTGTGACACCCCGCTTTGTATTTTCAAGGTGTCTCCATACTCACACAGTGGTCCTCACCCTTCCACTAGGGAATCTACCTCCAAACACATCGAGGCTGTGGTCAGCCTGGGATTTCCCCTGCAGACCCCACGTCCTTTTCCACCTCAGGAATCAAGTCAACATGCTCCCTTTTGGGATCCTGCCAACTACACTAATTGTTCAGTTCCAGGGCTGCAAATGTCCCAAGCATACTGTTTGCTGATCCCAAAGGAAGAACTTGGAGGACTCAATGAAGAGAAGAGATTTTGGAAATTTTATTACGCACTCCTTAGGGCAGCAGGCCAGTAATACAATGGAGGCCTGCCCCATGCCCAGGAGCGGGGGGATATGCAGGATAGGCTCACGCCTGTGCGGCGGGGTTCTTCAGACATTCTGTGAGCACATTCTTTTACTTTGTAACAAAGGTCACTCTGCTTTGATCCTCACCTGAAGATTGGAAACAAGGGAAGTGGTCAGTTTTCCCTCTTTTTCCTGATATCACATTCTTTAGAATCCTTCTCTCACTGCTTGGAACATCAAGTCTACCCCAAAACAAGGGCTAGCGTGGTCTTTGGCTTACGTGACAGAAAAGAATTTCAGTATGGGCCAAATTATAGACAGATATTTATTCAAGAAAGCAGATATACATTCAAGGGGAGACATGGGCCATCTTGAGAGTGAGAGACACATTTGGGGGTTCCTGACTTCTCTTTTTTTTTTTTTTTTTGGTACTGGAGATTGAACTCAGGGGCACTTGACCACTGAGCCACATCCCCAGCCCTATTTTGTGTTTTATGTAGAGACAGGGTCTCACTGAGTTGCTTAGCACCTTGCCGTTGCTGAGGCTGGCTTTGAACTCATGATTCTCCTGTCTCAGCCTCCCAAAGTGCTGGGATTACAGGTGTGTGCCACCATGCTCGGCTTCAGGTATGTTTTTTATGGGCAATAGAGTTGGGTCTTTTTTAAAAATCCAATCTACAAGTCTTTTGATTGGAAAATAACTAAAAATAGAGCTTCCATATGATCCCGTTATACCACTGCTTGGTACATATCTGAAAGCATTGAAGTCAGCATGCCATACAGATACCCAGGCATCCTGTATGCATAATTCTCAATAGCCAAGTCACAGTATCAGCTAGGTGCCTGTCAACAGATGAATGAATAACGAAGATGTGGTACATAGACACAATGGAGTATTATTTAGCCATAAAGGAGAAAAAAAATGATGTCATGTTCAGGAACATGGATGGGATTAGAGATCATCACATTATACAAAATAAGCCAGGCTCAAAAAGATAAGTGTCACAGTGTCACATATTTCCTCTCATATGTGGAATCTATGAAAAAATAAATTAAAAAAATGACCTGAATGTAGTAGTGAAAAGGAAGAGATCAGAGGAAGGGGGAAAAGAGGGAGAGATTGGGTAATAGGAGGTGAGAAGGATCAAATATACACTAATATAGCACAATGACACCCACTGTGTTGTATAATTAAAGTGCTATAGCAAATAAAAACACCCAAAACAAGGAAACGCTTTGCTTAGGGCAATAAAACAAATAATTTGAAGATGGATAATCTACGGGAAAGAAAAACGAGTTCAGTGGGCCAGCTCCATCTTCCATTTTTTGGGGCCAGTGAATAGAAAGAGGCTTGGCCCAGTGCCCCAACAGACAAGTGCCCCCTTTCTCCAGCAGTCTAGATATGTGTATGTCCCTAGGCTCCTTCAAAGCCCCTACAAATAGCACATATCCTGATGGAGCACAGAGGAAGCCCAATAAATTGCTTAAATTGAGCTTGAGTTTCTGAGTAAAGCTCTCTGGTTTGAATCAAACCAGGGGCTTATAACTAGTGGGTCTGAAGCTTGATTGGCACTCAGAAGGGTGTGGAGTTACTGAACAGGTCTGTAGTGATTTCTGATAGAATGAACACGGACTCTACATTCTAAATATTGATATTTGGGCATATCTAACAATGAGGAGAGAAGTACATAGAAAATCAAGAATGCCGGGCGCAAGCCTGTAATCCCAACACTCAGGGAGGCTGAGACAGGAGAATCGTGAGTTCAAAGCCAGCTTCAGCAACGGCGAGGCGCTAAGCAACTCAGTGAGACCCTGTCTCTACATAAAACACAAAATAGGGCTGGGGATATGGCTCAGTGGTTGAGTGCTCCTGAGTTCAATCTCCAGTACCAAAAAAAAAGAAAAAAGAAAATCAAGAATGATACAAGTGGCTGGGTGCCATGGGGCACACCTGTAATCCCAGTGGCTTGGGAGGCTGAGGCAGGAGGACCGTGAGTTCAAAGCCAGCCTCAGCAATGGCGAGGCGCTAAGTAACTCAGTGAGACCTTGTCTCTACATAAAACACAAAATGGGCCTGGGATTGTAGCTCAGTGGTACAAGCGCTTGCCTTGCATGCGTGAGGCACTGGATTCGAGCCTCAGTACCACATAAAAATAAATAAATAAAGATATTGTGTTCATCTACAACTAAAAAAAATTTAAAAATAAAAAAATAAAACACAAAATGGAGCTGGGGATGCGGCGCAGTGGTCAAGTGCCCCTGAGTTCAATCCCTGGTACCAAAAAAAAACCAAAATAAAACAAAACAAAAACGAATGATATAAGCAAACAGTACATCTGGGAGAGTAGGGCTCCAAGGGTTTTCACGGTTTGCCTTTTCTTATCTATTTTACTTGTTTTAGCTTTAGTGTGAGTTCCAGTCCTGGTTCACGGGAGAAGGCATTTGTAGGCTCGCTTGGGTCTCTTGGTTTCTGTGTCCTCTCTACTGTGGTACAATGAACCCAGGAATTATACCTTGAGATTTAAGGGCAGAGTGAGTCATTGGTAGGATTAAATAAGGTCCTGTCCTAATCAAGTCAAGCTGGTCCTGAGGGGACTCTGACTTTCAGGGTTTTAAACATATCCAGCACCCTGATTTATAGGAGTGGAGTCTTATCTCTGTAGAAGAAGGAAATTGGTTTGCATACATATTAAGAGCTGGCATCACCTTCCCTAGATTAATGTGTTTTATTGTCATTCAATTTCCACATCAGGGTATTTTTCAGAACAAATTCCCCATGGTGAGAACTTTGCGGTGAGCATTGCAAAGGTGCTGAGCTTGAGCTTCCCTTTGGGGCTAGCTTTGATGCGGATCAGTGCAACAGGTGAAAGCTTTAACCAAGTTTCTCAATCTTCTTGACATGGTTTGACCAAGGTCATCTTAAGCTCATGATTGGCACTTTCCAGATGACTGGCATCTCCATGCGGCATGTAACCATCATATTCCAAGCACCTGGGAAGCCACATCTAGTAACTTTGAAGTAAAAGCAGAACTTTGGATAGACCCAGGGAGCCCAAACATGAGGATCATTTCCTTTAAAAGTCCTTGTATAATTTTCCCTGCATTTTCTGTCCTTCAAGGGGAGCCTTTTATCCACCCAGTAAAAGTAGCCACAAAAATGAAAGATATTTAAATTCTCCTGGGGATGTTGGAACAACTATGAAATTCATTGCCAGACGTCCCAGGCAGCATGTCGCTGGGTTGTGTTTTCCTTTCTAATCGGGGTCCGGTGGCTTCATCTGAATGTCGTTTTGCTGGCAGTGCACATTGTTTTGTTAGTTTAGCTATGATCTCTCTTAAGCCTGGGGTTCAAGAAGCCAGTTGTACAGGTCTTCTTTTCCATAATGATTTGAACTATGGGTAAATTTAATAGTCTCCCAGGCCACCTCTTCTGGAACCAGACCTTTCTCTGCTTGTGCTTAGCCACCCCTTAAAACAGGACCCATTTGAAAGTCTGCCCTTTCTGTTTCCTCCATGTCTTCCTCCCAGGAGTAGAGAACAAATTTGTGGGGAGTCAGGGAGAGGATCTAAGGCAGCTGGAGAATCTCCCCAGAGTTTCATATTAAGGGACTTTTCAACAATTTTTTAATTGATAATTAATCATTATACTCTCAATGTACAGATCTTGGTCAAAAGAGGGAAATGCTATTTCTTTTTTAAAAATTAATTAATTAATTAATTTTTTAATTTATTCTACTTAGGTATACATGATAGCAGAATGCATTTTGATTCATTGTACACAGACGGAGCACAAACTTTTCATTTCTCTGGTTGTACGTGATATAGAATCACATCATAGATGCAGTCATACATGAAGCTAGGGCTATGATGTCCATCTTATTCCACCATCTTTACTGTCCCCATGCCCCATCCCCCTTCCCTCCTCTTTGACCGAAGTTCCTCCATTCTTCCCATGTCCCCACTCTCATTATGGATCAGCATCCACTTATCAGAGAGAACATTTGGCATTTGGTTTTTTGGGATTGGCTTACTTCACTTAGCATGATAGAATCTGCAATTTCTTATCAGGCCTGATAGCTGTGGGTTGTGGGACAGCAGTCCTGCTCCCTGGACTCCAAAGTCTAATGATCTAGTTAATTTTAACCTTGGACTTAGTTCCTTGTAGACATACTGACACCATTTGAGAAATAATTTCGAGAATGACTTGTCCTTCTCATTGCCGTATCTTACCTGAAACGAGTAACGTAAGGAAGCAACAACTTACACTATTCTTGCCACCAAAGCCATTGCCATTGTAACAAACAACTTGCTGCAATCCCCGTATTTCATCAATAAGCCCAGACCTTGGGCGCCACTTCAGAGCACGTGTTCTGAACAGCTACAGTACATATTTTGCTGGGCATCTCCACTCTTGATTCAGATATACTCCTCTTCCATATTTATGTGAGATTCTATGTTTTAGATTGGTGACTAAAACCCTGATGTCTCGGGGCCCCAATGCATTTTGGGGTTTGGAGTGTTTGGGGGTTTGAGAAAACATGATAGATATTATATAACACATCAGTGGGCTCTGTACTAGTGCCTCATAATTAATACATTAATATTCCTGCACAAATAATGTTTTAATATACATTTTTTCAGGTTAGGGTTTTGCTACCAAATGAATTTTGGTGCTAAACTTAACATTTTGTTTACATTTTCATTTCTTTTCTTTTCTTTTTCTTTTTGGAACTCAGAGCTCAGAGGTGTGGAGAAGAGATCATAGACCTGTGGGGTTGGCTTTTGCCATCATGTCATGTACACTGTGCGACTGTTATGTATTTGCTTCTCAAGGATAGCTCAGAACTCTTGTGTCCACAGTCCCCCTGGGTTCTTGGAGTTTTCTAGTCGTGCTTTTCTAAACAACCTTTGAAAGCCAAGGGGACACTCTTTTTTTTCTCTTTTGTCCAGACCCTCAGTTCAGTGATGTCTCCTCCTCCTTTCAGTGTGGTGCTAAGTGGCTGGTGGGGAGAGATAGGAGGAAAGTTCAAGTCTCCAAGGGCCTTTCCCAGCCTGAGTTGGGGGAGCCAAAGGTCCCCAGTGTGGGAGGGGTGGGTGTTGTCAGCAAGCGTAAACCAGCAGCATTTCTGGGCAAAGTTGCTTCAGGTTCCAGGCCATCATCTGGTCTGGTCAGGTGAGATAGCAGAGTCCAAGGAGGCTCTGTGGCCCCTCCACAGCCACTGGGCATCTGCAGCTCTGGACAGAGGCTGGAGCAGAAGAGTGTCAGAGGCAATCCAGGAAGCTCCCTCTCTTGAAGTGTCTTGTCTGAGCACTCTGAGAGATGCTGGTTTCCACAGGCATTAGGTAGATACTATAGGGGAGCCCAGCACAGCCCAGCAATGCCCAGCAATGCCACTGGGAGAGTTATTTGCCACAGTGTTACAGTTCAAAAGAGGGACATTCCTTAGCTGAGAGGATAGGTTTTCTAAGGGGGAAATTCTAGCTGGCTTCAGTCTGCACCTCTGTGAGATGGGAGTAATGGCACCTGTCTCACAGGGTTGTTGGGATACTAGAGAAAATGAACAACCTCCTGGTTCCGCAGGTACCCTGGTGGGAGCCAGGGTGGGGTGAGAGGCTTTGCAGCTTCTCCCTAATCCTCAGCCAGCACTTACTGTGACTTGGGTCAGGCCCTATGCTGGGGACATGTGGATTGAGAAGCCTGGCACCATAAGAGGAACATACAGTGCAGGGACAGCTACCTTCTGACCTCTGCAGGTATGAGGCTGGCCCTTGCCTTGCTTTATGGGACCAACTCCCTCCAAACCCAGAGGAGGGAGCGTGGAGAAACATGGGATCATTACAGCGTAACTTCACCACGACTAGCAGGTCCCTCTTCTTAGTTGACACCATAAAGAAACATCAGCTGAAGTATTGTCCAGACCCTAAGGGACTGGGGGAACTGGACAGGGATGGGGGCTTGAGACAGCTCGGCCTCCGTAGGAAAAGGACCTCTGCACAGACTATGATTCTCAGGGATGAAGTTACCATTGATGAACTGGTTCCCAGGGCCAGAGCACTTCCTCTAACCTGATGCTGTCAACAACCTATGTGTGCGAGGAAGTGTGGTCCTTAGATCCATTTAACAGATGAGGACACCGAGGCTCAGAGGCAAGGCCAACCTGCCCAAAGATCCATGGCTGATAAGATGCAAACCCAGGGGCTGAGGCTGTAGCTCAGTGTAGTGTTTGCCTAGCATGCTCGAGGGCTTGAGTTTCACCTCCAGCACAGGGGGAAGAATATTAAAACCCAGGTGAATGCCCTTTTTCATGCCTCATGATGTACAGGAAGAATCTGCTGCAGAGCTCAGCAGATCTGCAGGCTTCCTCTTCAGCAATCCAGCACAGAGGACAGGAAGCAGCCATACTAGGGCTCTGAGAGATTCTGGCAAAGAATGAAATTTCTTAGTCTGAGCCTGAAAAGCTGGAGATCATGTGTCCATTTGTTAGTTCATTTATTTATTCATTCTGGGTTGATTTCTCTGCCGCTCACTATCTGAGTGACCCTGGAAGGTCACTTCAGCCTTCTGATCTAAGAGTCTATCATGGATTAAGCTTGCAGTCTGCTAAGGGTACAGAATGAACTAGACAGATGTGGCCTCCAGCCCCAGGGGTCAGGTAATGGGGTTCGGCATGGGCAGCTGACCTATTCTGGAGCTTCCTGGAAGAGTGGACAAGATGAAGAGCTGTTGACCATGTCCTTCAGGATGAGACAATAGAGATTTCATTCTGGGGAGAGACAAAAGTAGATTTAGCAGATTTACTGGTAAAGTCATGAAGCTTAAGCCTTAGAGCCTCTCACTGGCCAGGCCTTCTGGATCTAGGAGGGTTGGAGCCGAGCACCCTGAGCATCACATGCCTTTGTGGAATTTGCCAAAGTCAGATATTTGAACAGTAATTAATGGGAAAATGCTGCCTCTTTGCACCCCAACTTCCTGTCTGTCTCACTTCCCCTCGTCCTGGGTATTGCTGGAGTGGCATGGTATTTTGGGGGAACTAGCTAAGGGGAAGTTGTCACAGGGTCCTGAAAATAACAGGTCAAACATGTCATTGCAAATGTTGACAACCAACCAGTTACCTAGCAGCATGAGTTCAAAGAGGTTTTAAGGTTAATAACAGAGGAAGCATGAAGTCTGTTTTCCTCGTCCTTTAGCAGTGCTAGGCCTCGACCCGGAGCAGCATCCCATCCACAAGAGAAGTCTTGAAATCTTACAGCTTTTGTCTATTTATGTGTGTGTTTGCAGTGCTAGGGGTGGACCCAGGGCCTCGCCCATACGAATCCAGCCTGAAATCCACTGTCTTCTGTTTGTTTTTGAGACAGTCTTGTTCTGTTTGTTGCTCAGGCTGCCTGGGCTCAAGAGATCTTCCTGCCTCAACCTCCCCAATAGCGGGGACTACATGTGTCACCATGCCTGGCTATTCTTTTTGCTTTTTAAGTTGTTTCTGTTTGGTTTTGGTTTGGAGACAAGATCTTGCTATGTTGTTCAGGCTGGGTTCCAACTTGTGATCCTCCTGCATTAGCCAGAATATTCTTACAGCTTTTCTATGAAAGAAACTTGATAGAGGTTTTTCTAAATTTGATAATAATCCTAAAATTTTATGCCACTATCAATAAGAAGTCATGAAGCTGAAATAAATGTTTTTAAACTGTCATTAATGAAAAAATTTTTGATCAACTGTACTGCAGAACTGGGGATGAAACCCAGGGACACTTTACTACTGAGCTGCATTCCGAGCCCTTTTTACTTTTTATTTTGAGACATGGCCTCACTAAATTGCTGAGGCTGGCCTCAAAATTCAGGTCCTCCTGCCTCAGTCTCCTGAATCACTGGGATGACCGATATGCGTCACTACACCAGGCTGTGGGATTGGACTCTGTGACTTTAGGGCCTATGCTTTCAATTGCTCCACTTAATGGCTAGAACTAAGGAGTTCGAGTCTGTGTGGATGAGAATAACATCAATTTTATCTGTAATCAGTGGAGGTCAATTCATCAGGAAGTGTCGACAGTTACAATTGTGTTTGTGCCTAATGACAATTCAAAATATCCAAAATGAGTCTTGATAGCATGAAAGGGAGAAATAGAATCTGCAATAATAGTTGGGTTTACATATATATGTGTGTGTATATTTTAAGTTTTTAGTTGTGGTAAAATACACACAACATAGCATTTACTACCTTAACCACTGCTGAGAGTGTGGCTTTGGGGCATTAAGGATGTTCATGCTGTGTGTTCTCCAGAACTCAGTTCATCTTGCAGAACTGAAATTCTGTACCCAGCAAGCTCCAGCTCCCTACTTTCTCTCCTCATCTTCTCTCCCTCTATGAAGACGCCTCCTCTGGTGGACTCACATAGGGTCTGTCCTTTGCCACTGGCTTGTTTCAATGAACGTGTTATAAACATTGATGTGGCTGTGTCACTGTAGGATGCTGATGTTAAGTTCTTTGGGTATAAACTGAGCAGTGGGCCAGCTGGGTCAAATGGTGGTTCCATTCCAAGTTTTCTGAGGAATCTCCAGACTGCTTTCCAGAGTGGTGGCACCAATGTGCAGTCCCACCAGCGATGCATGAGTGTGCCGTTTCCCCACATCCTCGCCAACACTTGCTGTTGTTTGTATTCTTGATAACTGCTGTTCTGACTGGCGTGAGATGAAATCTTAGAGTAGTTTTGATTTGCATTTCTCTAATTGCTAGAGATGATGAACATTTTTTCATATGTTTGTTGATTGATTGTATTTGGTGTTAAGTTTTTTCGAGTTCTTTATAAATATAAATTTCCAGGAAATTTATATTTCCTGGAGATTAGTGCTTTGTTGGAGACGCATGTGGTAAAAGACTTTTTCTCATTCTGTAGATTCTCTCATCACATTAATGCTTGTTTCCTTTGCTGAGAAGAAGTTTTTAGTTTGAATCCATCCCATTTATTGAGCTTCCTCCTTGTTGGGCATGTGTCAGAACTTCCTTTATTTTTAAGGCTAAATATTAGTCTGTTGTGTGAATGGTACACGCAGAAACTCCAAGAATGGGCCAAATAGCAGCAGGAGCACTCAGCGCATCCCACTGCTCTCTGGGAGGGGAACAGGTCAAGTCCGTGGCAGACAGGGGCCCACAGAGAGAAAGGCCCAGGTCTGCCGGCTCCCTGCAGCCCAGCCCAGGTCCTCCCAGGGGCTAGATAAGCAGTCACCAGAGGCCTGACCCCACAGAGGCCCTGCCTGGCCTCAACTTGTCCCTGCGAAGTCTGGGCCACACCTTCTGGTGTGATCTCAGGGCAGGGTCCCCTAAACCTAGCCAGGCTCAGCCTGGGGTGAAGCAGAACAGCCAGCCTTTGTTTCACTTCCTGCCCTAGCCCTAACCTTCCTAGTCCACGAGGAAGCTGAGTCTCTGGTTCTCAATGGCATTAGAATAACAACCATTCATATCTGCTCTGACCTTCATGGTTCACCAAACACGCTCCACCCAGGGCCTCATGGGACCCTCATGATGGGCTACAAGGGTGGGTGGGGGAGGGGAAGCCAGAGACTGAGTACATGATCATTTTAGAGGTAAAGATACCAGGTGCAGAGGAGAGCTCATGGAGGTGTCTGCTTTCCCTTGCTCCATGTTGGAGAATCACCTAGAAGGCCCACCTGGCAGGGAGAGAGTGAGAATTACAGGAGATAAGTTGGAGAAGTGGGGCATGAGCAGGATCATAGGAGCCTTGTAAACTGTGAGGATGAGCCTGGCTTTTGTTTCTTAAATATACTGTAGTGGAAAAATTCTTAGAATCCCCAGCAATGCAAAAATAAAATAAAATTTTAAAAAGTGAAAATTCTTACTGACACAGGAAAATGTTCACGGGATATGAAATGGGAGGAGCAGAGCCCTGCCAGCCACTGCCCCCCGACACCCAGGTCAAGCCCTGCTATCCTCTAGCCCCATTACACCCCTTAAAGTCCCTTCTGTGGTGTCTCCTCTTAGAACACACACTGAGAAGACAGGGCCAGCCACACGGCCTGTTCTCATCTCCAGAGTCCATGGAGGAGGCAGATGATAAACAGAGGGTGGCTGTTGCCAGGATGGGACCACCAGGCTAAGAAGCATGCAGGGTCCACCCCAGCCTGTTGCTTCAGAGTGGTTCCCAGGGAAGGGGGTTCATTGGAGACCTAAGGCTGAAGCAGTGGCCAGGCTGAAGAAAGGCCAGGGAGAGGGTGGGACATGGGTTCCAGGAGAGGGACAGCAAGTGGAAACATCTGAGGAGAGAAAGCCTGGGACATTTGGGGGCCATGGGAGGTTCAGTATGGCTGACTTGCAGGACACAAGCAGGAGCTGGCCTGGGAGTCAGCAGTCAGCAGCTGACCGGGGTCTGTTCCTCTCACCCCACATACGGGACATTTCTCGAGTCAGTAGGCATTCTCTTCCACAGACTGTGTCATATTATTCCACCGTACATTCTAGAGCATAGTGACCAGTCTCCAGTGTTGGGCTTTTAGGTTCCTTCTAGTTTTCCCCTGTTATAAACAGTGACACTATGGGCACCTTTGCCCACACATGTCGGGGCACATGTATTATTTCCATACGATGACATGGAAAAGTCATGGGGGCTTCTGCCTTGAGGGGCTGAGACCACTATTTGAAAACCAGTCCTAGGGTCTCCAAGCAGCCCTTCTCCTTTGGGGGCCCTACACAGGGACATAGATGTTGGGAGAAGGCTCAAGAGAGAGATAAAGAGCCCTAACCAGGCACTCGGGCTGCCCAGGCCAGATAATGGGCAGGGGACAGAGGAACCCCAGATGCTGGGCCCCACAGGTCCTGATGGCAGTGTGTTCATCTGTCCGGCCAGCCTGGTGCACCAGCTCCAGTGCCTTCCAGGGAGGCAATAGCAGGACATCAAACTGAGCACAAATCTGGGTCCCAATCCCAGCTCCACCAATTCATCAGTCCATCGGAAGCTCAGTGTCCTCATCTATAAAATGCGGAAAATAACCTGATAGGGTATTGAGGAAGACGAGATGAACAAGTACCTGGCCCATATCCCGGGTTCCCAAGAAATGATGGTGCATATTTTCACTAATTGGGTCTCCTTCCCTTTTACATAATTATTATAACAGTTGTATTAAGATAAAATTCACATACCATACAATTTACCCAGTTAGGGTTCAGTTTAATATATATTTGTTTCTATCATTCCCAAAGAGGATGATACCCATTAGCAGGCCTTCCCAGGCCCCGGCAGACCTCCAGCGCCTGAAGGCTGCCTTTGTCCTTCCTGTCTCTCCGCACTCGCCAATCCTGGACATTTCATAGGGACAGAATCACACTGTGTATTGGTGTTTTGTGGCTGGCTTCTTTTACTTAGCACACTGTTTTAAAAGCTCACCCATGTTGTGGCATGAATTAGTACTTCTTCCTTTTATTGCTGAATAGTATTTCATTGTTATGGATAGACCACCTTTACTATAGCCATTCGTCAGCTGGTGGATATCTGGGTTGTCTCCATCTTTGGGCTCTTATGAAGAATGCTGCCATCAACATTTGTGTGTGGACACCTGTCTTGGTTTCTCCTGGGTATGTTCTGAGGAGCGGAATTGCTGGGCTTCATGGTAGCTCTTTTTACCCTGGCGAAGAACTGCCAGACTGCTTTCCAAAGCAGCCACACCATTCTGCATTGCCAACTGCAGTGTATTACTTCTGGTTTTTCACATCCTCACCATTATCTGTCGCTTTAATGCAGCTGTCCTGGTGGCTATATAGTGGTATCTTGGTTTTGTTTTGTTTGTGGTTCTGAGGATTGAACCCAGGGGTACTTTGCCACTGATGTATATCTCCAACCCTTTTAATTTATTCATTTTATTTTGAGACAGGATCTCACTAAATCGCTGAGGGTCTCCCTAGTTGCTGGGGCTGGCCTTGAACTTGTGATCCTCGTGGTTCAGCCTCCATAGTTACTGGGATTATGTAACACCTTACCTGCTCATTGTGGTTTTGATTGGCATTTCCTTAGAGACTAATTTCCATCTTCTTCCATGGAATCCCATTCATGTCCAAGCCGGTAAATCCTGAGATGTGCCATTCCCAATGTGAAAACAAGTGTTCTGCCCCCAAGAATAAAAGAAAGAAATCTTCTATGGAAAAAAAATGTTAATTACTGCTATAGAACATACCTTAAAGTTTAATGGCGCTTCTGTAAATGACTGAACTACTTCCCTGTGTGGGGGCATTGCAGAGCTCCTAATTTTCTTCTGTGATATCTAATAATTATAAAGACTGGTCATCACATGGAAAATGTCTATGACAGGTGAATGAAAGCATGTGCACAGGGACACACATGTACCTACCTGCATATATCCAGGTGCACACAGGATATACATTTTTGGACACAAGTCTTCCTGAAGGAAGGGAAGCGGTGCAGATAAAGGGGCCAAAGTCCTGCTGCTAGCAGGTGTGTGCAGGACTGGGCAGAGCATGGACAGGTAATACGGGCTCAAAAGGTAGGGATGGGGCTGGGCTGTGGCTCAGTGGCAGAGCGCTTGCCTCGCATGTGTGAGGCACTGGGCTCAATCCTCAGCACCACATAAAAAAATAAAAACAAAATAAAGAAACTGTGTTCATGCATAACTAAAAAATATTTTCAAAAAAGGTAGGGATGGCCTTGCACTAGAAACCTTCCCACCAGCTTCCAGACAGAGTGGCAGCAACTAAGAGGCCTCTCTGCTGGGCAAAGCCCCAGCCAGAGGGTGTGGTCCAGATCCGCGCCCCCCCCCCAGGCCCCAGAGGATGGAGAAGATACGGTGCACTCCCTCCACCAGCCCCTCGGGGGAGGCAGCTCAGCGCCGTGGTTGGGGCAAGAGCTCCTCTTTCAGGCAGACTGGCCTAGACACCTGCCAAATAAGCTGGTTTTGGCAAAGGGGTTGTGAGGATGTAAGGAGGAGGGACAGGTAGTGGGTAGAAAGAACTTTCTTAGGATCCAGAATCTGATGATCCTGGCCCTGAGTTCCACCAGCTGGGTAACACTGAGTGAGTCACAAAACCTCCTTGAGCTTAAATGTTCTCATTTGTAAACCCTGCACAAATCATTTTTTTGCCCACTGAACAAATACCTGTTGAGGAGGTGAGGCCAGGTACAGGGTGAGGCTCCTCCCAGCTCCCAGCGGTCAGCAGCACAGACGTGGTTCTTCCCGGCATGGAAGCTGCAGAGTTAGGGGAAGATGATATGGAAACATTGAGCACATAATATATGCTCATTAGCCATCCTTCCTGCCTTCTTTTTTGTGCCATTGGATAGGTGACCCAACGTGACTTTCATTTTTGCCAATATCATAAGCTCATGTGGGCTCGCCCCATTGTCAGGTGCTCAGGCAAACACCTGAATGAATACGTTATATTTGTGATTAGCAGGAAATCGCTAATTACACTGTAACATATTTACTTGATGGAAAGCAACATTAGTAATCAAGGCCCTCCTTGTACATATAGAAGCTTTTCTTTAGGAACAATACTACTTCCATTTTATAGCAAAGGAAACTTGAGCTCAGGGAGGTCAACATATTTCCCTAAGATCACACAGACAAATGCGAAGAGCCAGTTCCAGAAGCCAGATCTCTGCACACGGTCCTGGGTCATGGAGTGCTGGCAGGGATGGACACTGGGGCTTTGGGCATGATGATCCAACTGCCGTGTGTGTGTGTGTGTGTGTGTGTGTGTGTGTGTGTGTGTGTGTTGTACTAGGGATTGAACCCAGAGGTTCTCTACCACTAAGCTATATCACCATCTATTTTTATTTTTTTTTTAAGACAGTGTTGTCCTAACTTGCCAAAGCTGTCCTTGAACTCTCCATCCTTCTGCCTCAGCCTTGCTGGGATTACAGGTGTTCGCCACCCCACCTGGCTGTTCCAGCCACTTGTCCATTCTTTGGAGCTCAGGGAGCTCTGTAGGTCAGTCAATGCAATCTACCTCCACCATGGCAGTCTGCTCAAGGGGAAGGCCACAGGACACCTATCAGTCTCTTTGCTGTCCTGGGTTGCTTTTGAGCCCAGAAGCCCCTTACTCTTAGCCTGCAAGTTGGGAAACCTGTTTCAGTCCCAGGGCAGAGCCCTGGGGTCAGGTTTGTGATTTCTGGGGCCCTCTAGTGGGCCAAGAGAGCAAACCTCCAGCTCCTAGAGGGAGCCGTGCACTGGTGTGGTAGAAGTCAGCTGCGCTGGTAATGACAATAATAATGGTTGCTGCTCAGTGATTTATCACATACGGGCATTTTGATACCTAATCTGAATCCCTGCAACGACCCCTTGAACATGAGCACCACAGTGTATAAATAATCTGAGACTTGGAAAATGACTTTCCAGGCCACAGCTGGCCAGTTGTAGAGCTGAGAATCAAGCCCAGGAGTCCAGGAAGATACCATCAGCAAGAGAGCTTGTGGCAGATGTCCCTGTAGGGCTGGACATGAAGGTGATTTACTGTGGAGCTAATGAAACCTCAGGACTTTTCACTTGTGTGCCTCCACCCCCCCAGGCCTTTGGAGGGGCTCTGCAACACTTTCACATTTTTATGTTTGACAATTTGCAAAATTAAGACATTTTGGTTGCAATTGGTTAAGACCACGGTCTCTGCTCCAGAGGCTGAAGTAATATTTTCAATGTAGTAAGTGATAGCTGTGTTACCAAATAAATTTTGTGTTTAAAAAGCTGTGTTAAATGATTCAAGGGATGGATAGAGGAGTGAAAGGATGCAGTGGCACCTAGTTCAATCTCAAAGGAAGAGCAGGATTGGAGGGAGTGGTTCTCTTGCAGGCCAGGTGTCCCTTCCACACACAGCTGGAACTTAGGCCACGGGTTGCTTTGATTACTAGGGTGAGGAATCTGGATTGATTTAGCAAGCAATGGGGCATCATGGGAGGTTTGAGAGCACAGGAAGAATTTGTCAATTAGGCATGTGCTGAATGTCAGGGAAGAGGAAAGGGCCCTGTGGTGGGGCCCGACTGGCCCAGATCAAACTCCCCTCACTCAGCACCACCAAAGACCTAGAGATGTGATCATGGGGGTTCCCTCCACTGGGGTGCCCCTGGGGGAGAGAGCATGTCTCCTAAGGCTCCTACCAGGATATCCACAGGCCCCCTGGGAAAGAGAGCCAAGTGTGGATTCTCAGCACCCTAGTGTGCCCAGTCTGATGTGGGAGAAGGTCAGGACCCTGCCAGGCTTAGGCACCGGATCATACAGGTGTGAGGATCCCCAGCATTGCCTCACATCTGAGTCCTTTGCTACAAAGTGACTCCGACAATCCAGCTGCACCAGCCACCTCCTGTGTGAGCTCCAGCCCTCCCTGCCCTCTCTGAAGGTCAACAATCCCAGTGATGGTGACATGCATTCAGCACTTGTTTCGTGCCACACCCTCTGCTAAGCACCTTCAGGTTCCAGCACCTAAACCACTTAATTATTCCTTCCACATCCCTGTGAGGGAATGATTACTCTCATCCTACAGGTGAGGCAGTGGAGAGCCCAGACAGGTGAAGTTGCTGACCCAAGGCCACACAGCCACAACTAGTAAAAGTGGGATAGACTCCTCCTGGTTCCTGGATGCCCAGCTTCTTCTGCTAGTCCAAGTCAGGGAGGAGAAACTTGGCATGGCCAGCAGGGGGCGGTGTGCCCTCAAAGATAAGCCCTGCTGCCCAGAACTCTGTTCAGCCTCTCACTCGATCCCAGTCTCCAGTGGGGCCTGCGGAGCAAGGAGAGGGGTGCAGGAAAGTGTGGGAGCCTTCAGGTGAGGTAAGCTGATAGTCCACAGGAACCACAGTCAATGGCTTAGTGGCACAGAAATGTGCTCCTCCTCGAGCATCCGGAGGTTGCTGCTGCAGCCACACCTCCTGAATGGTGCTCTTCAGCTCTCAACTGCAAAACTCCACTGGCGAGGGGTAGCGAAATACCCCGTGCACGGCTGGTGGCTTACCTCTTGGGTCCTTACCCATAGGCGGCCATCTGGTGATAGCTATCAAAACCGGAAACGCACATGTGCTCAACAGACACACAGAACACGCCAACAGACACTCCTGGACCTGCACTACGTCCTGTGGCGGCCGCTGGCCACAGGTGGCCATCAAGCCTTGGAACTGCAGGGTTTCCATTAGTAGCTTGACAGGATATTCTAGTTCCTAAATTGAGGCTGTGCTTGCAACCTAAAGTGATTATAGAATTGTTTGCTGGGACAGCACGGTCCTATTGTATATGTTCTCCCATTATCCAGAGAGGAGAGAGAGACAGAGACAGAGACGGAGACGTGGGAGGGAAAGACCACAAGGCCTCCCGAGGTCTGGCTTTAGAACTAGTAAAGGGAGGATTCCACCACCATTTTGACCAGGGAGAATCCCAAGCCAAGCCCTATGGGAGCTACCCAGAGCAAAACCACACTGCAGGGAAGCTGGAGCCAGGGAACAGGCGAGACCTGTCCCCACTTTGATCATCCGTCTGCCTTGCTCCCCGGGTAAGGGGGGTGGGGGTGCAGACTCAGCAGGAGCCGCAGGCTCGAGGGCAGCGGGGAGCTGGCCGGGGTCTGCAGGCCTGTGGACCCCTGCTCATGCACACTGTGTGCCTAGTGCAGCAGGGCAGCCTGGAGAGGGCAAGTGTCCTGGGGAGAGAGGGCCTGATTCCCAGCCTAACTGCCTCACTACGACTTTCGCTGGTAGTGACGATAGTAATAATCTTCCATGGGAATAGTGGTGACAAGCACCACCAATCCATGGGGTCTCAGACCTCGCAAGGCTGTGGATGATGCTGGTCCTGCCTGCAAGGCTGTTACATAACTGGAGTCACCCCAGCCCTGTGAGAGTCGGGGGATGGTGCCAGGAGAGGGTTGGAGATCAGACGGGCTGCCGGCAGGAAAGGGCCCCGAGGCCCAGGCCAAGTCCAACAGGGGCAGAATTGGACTGGAGGAAGGAGACAGGGCATGGCCTGGTGGGCAGGGGATGCAGCCCCAAGCTGGAGCCCACATGGTCGATGGCAGGGTCCCGCATCCCATGATTCAAGGCAGAAATTCCCCAGGGGCCCAGCGCTGGCCAGGCTGGGAGCTGACGCACGCTTGCATGCTTGTGTCTTGGCAGGAGGGATTTGGGAAAGGGAAGAAAAAGAATGAGAGATTGAAAACAGATTATCAGGGAGACAAGTATTCCAGGCCGTCTCTGCAGGCCCTGGCTCCTGCCCCACCCATTCCCCAGCCCTGACGCGAGGCTGGCCCAGAAGGTGTTTCTCCTGGACTGTTCCAGCCCAGGGCCTGGTTGGCAGGAGACTGGAGCCCCTCATTCCTGCCCAGGTCCAAACTCTGCAGGAGACAAATATATCCACAGCCTGACAACATGCCCTGTCCCATGTTCCTTCACTTCCCTCCTCAAGGTGCCCTCTGTTATTGTCCCCATTTCCCAGATGAGTGATCTGAGGGACAGAGATTAACGGCCAGCCCACAGCCATCCTGCCCACCAAGGTGGAGTATGTCTGATCCAATCACCTTATCCTGCACTTGGAGCACAGGCAGGCCAGGGGTTTCAGGTGGAAAGGATGAATGTTCCAGGGGATACAGTCAGGGCAGGTGGTGCAGTGGCTACTTGTCTGACTGTTGAGTCAGATGTGGGCGTTGTTTGTTACAGCAGCATGCCCTAGCCTACCCAAACTGGCACAAATCCTGATAAAGTAAGTTAGGTGTCCTCAAACATGTTTGGACTTACCATCTCCCTCTTAGGAGCAGCATGCTTTTTTGTGTTTTAATTTGAAAATTTTGGCAAAATACCTAACAAAATTTACCATCCAAACTTTTTTGTTTTTGCAGTACTGGGGATGGAACCCTGGGCCTCAGGCATGCTAGGCCAGCACCCTATCACTGAGTGACGCGTTCCCATCCAAACATTTTCAAATACACAGTTCAGTGGCCTTAAGCACATTCACAGTATTGCTGTCTTCATTCTTAGAACTCTTCATCTCACAGAACTGAAACTGTCCCCACACAGTCACCTCCCCTTCCAACTCCTAGTGATTCCACTTTCCACTCCACGAACCAGATGCTGCGGACAGAGACCTCACAGAAGGGGAGTCTTTATCTGTCCTTTTGTGACTGGTTAGCTTCACTCAGTCCCTTGTCCTCCAGGTTCATCCATGTTGAGTTGAATTTTCTTCCTTTTCTTTTTTTTTTTTTTTCCTTTTCTTTCTTTTTTTTTTTTTTAATTATTTTATTTTTTTCCCAAAAGTTGCATTTTAATACATGTTGGCAAACATAACAGAAAAAAACAAATTATCAGAAGCTGTACACACTATTCACTGAAAACATTTGTTGAGGCAAATAGAAAAAAATT